>OY821519.1:29691178-30291178 GCA_963682025.1 Cordilura impudica | reverse complement strand
AATTTTCTTATATGTTTTGGTTGGAAATGTTTAAACATATTTTCACCACATTTTTTTTTTCAAACCGTTTTCACTTTACGAACAAAAATATATCCTTAACTAGTAAGAAAAATATAGTCGGCCTAGGCCGACTATACGATATGCTATACCATGCACTTAGAGAGAGGGTTTCAGGTTCTCTCTTATTGAATACAGAAAAAACAAACGTAAACCAAACTTGAGTAGAATTGTTATTATTTTTTTGCCTGCAAATATGAAAAAATTTATATCTAATGTGATATTTATACGGGGACTAGGTCGAAAAATCGACCGGTCCTAACCATGTTTGGTAAGGTCACTTAATTTTAGTATAAAAATGTACAAACTGAACTTGAGAAAAATCTTTGCAATATTTTTGTTTTTTGATAGATTTAAGTGAAGATCGGGAAGCGACTTTACATGGGGGCTACGTCTAAGAAATCTCATACAGGGTTTATTTTTGGACTCTTATTAGCCTTAAACTTTATTCACCTGAAAAATTTTTTGCCCTTATTTTTGCTATTTTTTATTTTTTTTTTTTTTTTTTTATCCTTTTATATAAAGGGTGATCCATTTCGAGGTTCCCTACTTTTTTAAAGAAAAAAACACAGAAAGTTCAAATTTAATGAGGAATGCCATTTGAAAGAACATTCTTTGGCATTTATTTTTTGAAGATTATGTCTATCAAATGTTGGCCGCGGCTACGTCTCAGATGGTCCATTGGTTGAGTCCAATTTTCGATGACTCGTTCGAGCATTTCGATTGGTAACTGGCGAATGACACGCGTAATGTTTTGCTCCAAGGCCTGAATCGAAGCGGGATTGTCCGCATAAACTTTATACTTTACATATCCCCACAGGAAAAAGTCTAACGGTGTGATATCACACGATCTTGGTGGCCAATCGACCGGTCCAAAACGTGAAATTATCTGCTCACCGAAGTTTTCTATCAATAAATTTATTGATTGATGCGCTGTGCGGGAAGTGACGCCGTCTTGTTGAAACCAATTTCAGGCATCAAATAGTCGGTTATCATGGCACGATAACGGTCGCCATTGACGGTTGCGTTCTCACGGGCATCATTTTTGAAGAAATATGGACCGATGATTCCACCGGCCCACAAACCACACCAAACCGTTGTTTTTTTGGATGAAGTGGCAGCTCTTGAATCTCTTCAGGTTGCTCTTCGTCCCAAATGCGGCAATTTTGCTTGTTTACATACCCATTGAGCCAGAAATGGGCCTCATCGCTGAAAAAAATTTGGCTTTCAATTTAAGATCTCGACGTAAAATGCGCCAAGTCGTTCCATACGTCAGTCCGAGTTGCTGCGAACGGCGCCGAATCGACTCTCCACGGTTTTCGTGTACACTCTCAGCTACGGCCGCTATATTTTCTTCACTGCGTGCTGGACGTGGTCTATTCGGTCGAATATTATCCCATCTCAAGATGGGTGATGGTGTTGCGAACAGTACGCTCAGTAGGCCGATTATGTTGACCATAAGTTGAGCGGAGTGCACGAAACACATTCTTCACAGAACGTGAATTTTCGAAATAAAGGTGAACGATTTGTAAACGTTGTTCAGGCGTCAGTCTTTCCATGATGAAATGCCAAACAATACTAAACAAAAACAAGTAAGAAAATTATAGTCGGTCTAGACGATACCCTATACCATGCGTTTGGAGACCCTATCTCTTAGACCCAACTAACTGGATGTAGAAAATAAGCATAAACACAATTTGAGTGGGATTTTTATTAATTTTTTTGGCTGCAGATATGAAAAAGTTCATATCGGATGCTATGCCTAAACGTTGTTCAGGCGTAAGTCTTTCCATGATGAAATGCCAAACAATACTAAACAAAAATAACATGACAGCATGACATGACTCACACGTGATCTGTCAAAAAAAGTCTATTGAAAAAACTATCTCTACTTGGATCACCCGGTATTTTCTGACAACAACCTCATAAACCACAAAAATTTGTTTTCTCCACAAACCAAAAACTCGCGGTGAAATTGCCCAGAGTATAGAGTTATTACACATTGTTTTTCGCGGGGATTGCTTTTTACAATTTTTTTTAACACAAAATTTTTTTTCCCTAAATTGACCACTAATTTAAAAAAAAATAAATTATTCTGTATGATTTTAATTTAAAAAAATAATTTGCATCACAAAATTTTTATTTCTTTCAAAAATTTGTTAAACTTTTAAAATTTGTAATGGAATTGTTTCACAGATAATAAAATATTTATTAAATATTTTTTTTTGTGGCTAAGGATTATTGTTTTAATTTTATTCACCTCAAAATTTCTCTTTACCTCAAAATTTTGTTCACTACAAATAAAAAAAGTTCCTTTAAAATATTGTGGTGAAATCGCGCTAGATATACTTATATTTATGAAACACTGTTTTTGTCAGGATATTTCTTCTTTAAATTTTTTATTTCAAATTGTTCTCACCTTAAATTGTTTCGCCTAAAATTTAATTGACCGTAAATAAAAATATAAAAAAAAAAATAATAAAAAAAAAATATTTTTTGAAAAATAATTTACATCACAAATACTAATATTCGTTCAAACTTTAATAATTTGTAGTGAAGTTGTTGCGCAGGATATAAAATAATTAAATATTATTGTTTTAATTTTTCTTCACTTTGAAAATATTTATTTGCTTCAAAGTTTATTTTCTACCAAATTTTTGCATCCCGTAAAATTAAGTGTCATCACGAGCGTAATAAAAATTTCCTTTAAAAAATGGTTCAATCTTAAAAAATTGTGGCGGAATAATGCAGAAAATAGAAGCAACAAATTTTTTACGGGGAAAATATTTTTGTCTGAATTTTTCACCTTCAAATTAAAAAAGAAAATAGAAAAAAAATCGATTCAATTTAAAAAATTATTTTCATTATAAAAATTAATATTTCCCTAAAAACTATAGACAATCATCAAATTATCCATGAACTTTTAAGGAAATACTTTTTTAAAAGCTTAAATTCAGCTGCAACGAACTTATGACACCACATTGTGACCGCCACTGTTTTAAAGTTTAAATATTTTCATTGTTTAAAGCTCTTTAAGTAGGCACTTTTTGCAACTAAACGAAATCCATCTAAGACTTTGCTAAGTTTTAAATAATTTTCTATAATAGTTTACCGCAAAATTTTGCACGATTTTCATGTAATTTTTCAATCATTAAACATTTTAAACCAAAAAAAAAAAAAAATTAAAACAAAAACAAAAAACAACTACCAAGACTTCTAGCAAAGAGCAGACAAACAAGCGAGAAACAAAGCAAAGAGTATGTGTGCCATGATAGGAAAATTGCTTTTAACAACAGCTAGAAAAACGAACAAACGAAGAACGAGCTGAGCAACAGCGCCACCTATAAAAAATGGGAAAACTGCAAACGTTTTAAAAGTTAACATGGTGGTGGTGTTTAAAATCATTGACTCAAATACAATTTTAAAAGATTTAAATTGTTTTGTAAGGTTAAAACAACTACTTGTCGTCGTCAACGTACATTTAAGTTTTTTTTCTTTATATATATTTTTTTATTTTTTTTTTTTTGCTTTGGTTTGGAGGTCTTTTTTTTGTAGATTTTTTGTCAAATTTGTTTTATTTTTTGTTTAGTTTTTTTTTTTTTTTAACAAAAAATTAAGCAAATTGTGAAACATTATAAGGAACGACCAAATTTTTGTGTAGTTGAGTAGTTTATTGGGCACGGATCATTTTGTGGTAAAAAAAAAAAGTAAAACTTAGTTATGTGAGTCTATGCGGGCACCAGTCAACAAGAATGCAACACTATGGGCAAGGAATTTAGAAATTGGCTATACACTGCTACAAAAGGACACTTTTTGTCAGATTTTGAAAAGCAACCTAGTGGGGGTGTAGGCCCAGGTGAGGACATAAAAAAACCGGTTTTAAAGATTTTGAAACACCCTTAAAATTTTTTATATATTTTGAAGAAAGTGTTTTAGGGTAGGCCGAAGTACTTTAGTACCTCTAACTCACACATTTTTAAACCTAGAGTGAACTCCCGGTAATGTGAACTTCCAATATAGTGAAATATCCAGTAATGTGAACACCTATTTTTTTTATATTAATGCTCTAAATAGTGATCAAAGTTAAACGGCTCTAAAGAGTGAAAAAAATTTTTGGGCGATTTTTGTTTATTGTCTAATTTTGGTAATCCCCCGATTAAATAAAAAATTAAAACAATACATACTTTGAGTTTTGTTAATGAAAGTCAGTTGTCATTCGTCACGCATAGAAATCACTTGACCTTAATAGTTTTTCGTACACACATACCTGTATATTAACAAAGATGCCTCAGAACAACCGAACGTTTTTAAGCATCAATGAAAAATATGAAAGTGCAACTTTTCGAGAAAGGATAAAGCTCTAAGTGCAATAAGAAGAATAAAATTTCTAAGCATGTTAACAACACATATTATGAACCAGGCAAACGTAACACGCTGCGATCATCAGAGCTTCTAATGATGGAAAAATCTCTATACAAGTGATTTGAGAAATAAACACCTTCCGATAAGTGGATTGATGCTGAAAGAAAAAGCGAAACAGCTTAATTCTAATTTAAATGTAAATGGATACGACTTCAATGCCAGCGAAGGGTGGCTTCAAAAATTCAAACAGAGATACGGAGTCCGACTTTTACAGATTAGCGGAGAAGAGCTTTCAGCGCAACCTCAGCTGGTAGAACCTTTTAAATTGAAACTAAGAGCAAAGATAGATGAACTCGTTTTACAAAATGATCAGCTTTTCAATGCAGATGAGTCAGGCTTATTTCGGAAACTTCTTCCTCAAAAGACATAAGACAAATGCGTCAGGATACCATAAAACCAAACTTCTTGTTATAGGGAATAAAAATCCTGTCCAGTGCACTACAAAAACTCAAAGTCTAGTTGGATAACTTATTCACTTTTTAAAGATTGGTTTCACTACTGTTATGTTCCCGATGCAGTTTACTACTGCAACACATCAAATTATTCAGTTGGACATTTTATTTTTCTCTTTCAGGTTACAGTTTTTTTGACGAAAAGGGGATTTGCAGAAAAAGCTTTGTTGTTAAAGGGTTTTTAAATAAAGCAAAAACGGTTTTGGATATCAATGAAATTCTTTATTCCTGTGAAGGTACGTTCGATGCCATTATGTATGGAAATCGATCTCTTTTGCATGTCCACCAAGGGCACGCTTGCAGAAGTCCAGACGCTGAACCCAATTTTCGACAGTTTTCAAGCATAAATCGGCCGATACTGCTGCAATTTCACATGCGATATTCGTACTAAGTTCATCAATCGTCGCTGGCTTGTTGGCATAGACCATAGACTTGACGTAGCTCCACAGGAAATAGTCCAACGGCGTCAAATCGCACGACCGAGGCGGCCAATCGACTGGACCATTTCGTGAGATAACACGTTCTCCAAACTTGGTTTCCAATAAATTGATTGTGACATTCGCTGTGTGGCTTGTGGCGCCGTCCTGTTGGAACCACATGTCCTCCGAGTCCATATCATCCAATTGGGGCCAAAAATATTCGGTTATCATTGAACGGTAGCGATTCCCATTCACAGTAACGTGCCGGTCTTGATCATAACGGAAGAAGTACGGTCCAATGACGCCGCCGGCCCATAAACCGCACCAAACCGTAATTTTTTCGGGATGCAATGATGACTCATGGAGTACTTGTGGATTGCTGTCTGACCAATAACGCATATTTTGTTTATTGACGAAGCCATTCAGCCAGAAATGAGCCTCATCGCTGAAGATGATTTTTCGATGAAAATCCGAATCATTTTCAAGTTGTTGCTCAGCCCAATTCACGAACATACGACGCTTCTGGTAGTCAAGCGGCTTCAGTTCTTGTGCCAATTTGATCTTGTAAGGATGTAGGCTTGAGAACTACGTGTAAGAGACACATTTGGGCTTTCTTCAACTGAAGCCTCAGCGGGAACATTTTGTACTGTGCCTGTGGATTGAAATTTTTCCACTAGACGCTCAATTGTTGATCTGCTAGGACGAATATGACGACCATAAATTGGACGTAGCGCTCTTAACGTGGAGGCCACTGACTCCGAATTTTGGAAGTAAATTTTAATAATTTCGCCTCTTTGTTGGCTCGTATATTTTTCCACCATGAAATGGCAAACCTTACTGAAGAGAAATGTCAAAAGAGCGGCAAAAAATATGGCGTCGTTTGCTGTCCCTGCCTTTCTACTTTTGTAGCGTCCCTGTTGAAAAACCCTTTATTAGATAATGCTCCAACTCAACCACCTGAATCAGAACTCAAATCCCAAGATGGTTCCGTACAAACGATGTTCATGACATCAAAGTCCTTTAATACAGCCAATGGATCAGAATGCTATTACAATCACACAACTCCATTATAGGAATAGTCTTCTGGTAACAATAATAGCGAAGTAGATGAGTTAGCTGCAAGCAATGAAACAACACATTAAAATAAGCAATTGCTCTTTTAGAGGCAGCCAGGGATGCTTAAATGCTGGAAAAATTTTACTTTTGACGTTAAGGGGAGCCTTCAAGAGTATTTTAAATACAGAATTGAAGACTTGTATCATGTGGTGTAATATTATTCTGTCAAAGATACGAAAAATTTGAAAACATTGGCCTGAAAGAGGCAACAATTAAAATTATCTCCTAATCCCCTATTACAAAAATGCTGCCCTTGCCAAATGAATTAAGTCACATTTACATTTTTGGACTCTTACATATGCTTAGTAAAACCTTCAAAGATTATCGGTGATATTTTTAAATTTCTTTAACAAAATTTAGAGAAAAGTAAAATTGGAGATTTGAAAGCAGTCTTAAAGCTAGAGATCTATTTGGCAATAATTTAATTTAATTTGCTATATAAAAATTAACAATACTTAACACCAGAATATTCTGGAATTAAAAGAGTCTAAAAATGTTAACTAATTTTATTTTTTTATTGCTTTAGCTTAGGTTAGGTTAGGTTAGGTTGAGAAAAGGCGCTATGTGTACCCGCATATACACTTAAGCCAGAAAGTGGACTTGTTGCGCGCTCTACATTTCCACATTAATCCGGTTATCTACCCCTATATTAAGTTTGAAATTCGGTTTCATCAGCAAATTTACTGAGTATTTTCCAGCTTATCCGCCTAAGATCCGTCAGACTTGTAAGATGTCGTTTGATAGATGCCTTGTTCTCGCTCTATGGTTCCTTCATCCTCTCCACAAGATCTACATGTGACCGATACCACCCGTTCTATATGGCCCTTAGTTCAGAGTATCCAGTGAGGATGCCAATTACCCTACTAAGTTCCCTTCCACTCAGATTAAGGGTTTCCCTAATTTTCGTTGGGAGTGCCACATAATACCTTTGTAAGCGTACCGACATCAGTTTCCTCCAAAACTGATACATGCGAATTGGTCGCCCATTCCGATAGTTTCAATTTGAGAGACTTGAAAGATATTGGGTTTTCTAAACTGACTCCCACCAGGAAAGAACTCTTCCTAGCCAGTTCGTCAGCAATCTTGTTTCCCATTATACCACTGTGGCCTGGGATCCAAACGGTTTCAAGTCTGCCCCTTCTAGTGAAGTTTGCAATCTCCTCCTAACACACTAGAGCAGTCCCTGATCTAGTTTTGTCCGAGGCTATCGCCCTGATAGCCGCTAGAATGTCCATAAATATTTTCACGTCTCCAGGATATAAGATTCCCCGTGTGTCAATAGATCTTATGCATTCCGTTATCGCGACCAATTCAGCCTGAAAGATAGAGTTGTGATCTGGAAGGCAGAGGTATTTACCAGTAGAACGGTCGTCATCATAAAAATCTATGGCAGTCTAACCATGCAGACTAAATCCGTCTATATAGTAGTGTGACTCTGGAAGGTTTTGTAGAAAATTCCCGTTCATCTAGCTTTCCCTGCCTGGTATCCGGATACTGCAGAGTGTGTTTATCGACACTTCCCCGATTCTATCACAGCTAATATCCACTGTATTGAAACCCGATACTTGTTCCAAAATTGTATCGTGTCTGGTCATATGGTCGGTGATATATTCCCCTGTTACCCTTAATCGTAGCTTGGCCAGAGCTGCCTCATATTTAATTCTAATCTCGATTGGATGTATAAATAGAATGGTATCTAAAGCCCTCGTAGATGTTGTCCGTATTGCACCGCTGATTCCTAGGCAGCAGAGGCGAGGTACCTTTTGGAATGGTTTAATGAAGCATTTCCTATTCACTGATGTCCGTATGATAACGGATGCGTAAGTTAGAATAGGACTAAAGACGCTTATGTATAGCCAATGTATCATCTTCGGTTTTAAGCACCATTTTGAGCCTATAGTTCTTCCGTAAATGGCCCACATACGGAGAGCATTCGCAACCCTACTCTCAACATGGTTCTTCCAAGTGATCTTTTTATCGAAAATCACATCAAGGTATTTCATAGTTTGTGTGATTCTATTCGTTTAGCTCTGGAAGCGGGGTTCATCAAAGTCGATTATTCTCATCTTTCTGGTAAAGAGGCATATTTCAGTCTTCTCCGGTTTCACATTTAATCCCCTCGGTTGCGCCCAGTTATATGCTATTTCGATTGCATCCGATGCAGTATATCTACGTCGTCTGCAGACAGGTTGGAAACTCAGTGGCTCGAATCCTTAACAGACTGGGATAAAATTCCCCCTCGAAGTGTCCATCAACAAACCTTGTTTTTGAGTCTAATGCCACCAATTTCGCAATTTACCCAGCTATTCCCTAGCATATGACTGATCCAGGCCTTATTATTTTTTATTGCTTTATAAGAAAGATATTTGCTGTTGTAAATTACGATTTAGCTTAAATTCAAATGTTATTATTTTTGTCAAAATGTACAAATTAGTAAATTATGAGTGTGAGATAGACACAGGTTCAAACCTCACGGCCGCCACAATTCATAGAGAAACAAGTATAATCTATAATATTAATAGGCTAGGCGATTTCTTGTTACCGATGTTTTGTTCTACCGTTTTATCCCGATTTTGACCAAAAGTACATGATTTGAAAGGTATTTCTTTTTAGCTGTTCACCAGATTTATAGATTTTTAATTTTTTCCTTTATTTTGAGTAAATTGCATTTAAAGTTGCTACTAACACATACATAAAATTATACATACATATTATATGTGTATTTTAAATTTTTTAATGTGTTTGTTAACGAGTTTGTTATCTTCATTCACAATAACAATAAACCATAAAAGTGTTGGTTTGTGAATTGGCTAAGTTGAGAAATAAAGATGCCTAGAAATTGCACTCGAATTTTGAGTGTTGGAATCTGCTAGCAAAAGAATTATTACAATATTTAATATAATCACTGACGAAAGGTTAGTGCCAGACCCGATTTGATTAAGAAAATTTTCTGAGTAGTTATGATCTTTATAGAAGTATATGCTTTCTTCTTCTCTACCACGCAGAATTTAAACAAAATTTTTTTCATTTTCATTTTTTAATTCGATATCCAAGCTTTCGGATGGATGAGATACTAATTGCCATTCGTGAAATATGTTTTTATTTCAAATTGAGTATTTCTATTGGGAGTTACGGTCCAAACTTCAAACTTCTCCGGAAGAAGCAGACTTGAAATCGTTTGGATTCCAGGACACAGTGGTATAATGGGAAACGAAATTGCTGACGAACTGGCCAGGAAGGGTTCTTTCCTGGAAAGAGTCAATGTGGAAAACCCAATACCTTTCAATTCTCTCAAATTGGAACTAGTAGATTGGGCAACCAGTTCGCATGTATCAATTTGGGAGGATACTATGGGGTACTCCCAACACTACGAAAACTAAGGAAATCCTTAATCTGGGTAGGGGGAACTTTAGTAGCATAATTGGCATCCTCACTGGACACTCTGAGCTGAGGGCTCACCTATACCGTATAGTACGGGCGGAATCGGCCACTTGTAGAGCTTGCGGAGAGGATGACGAAACCCTAGAACACTGCCTCTGTTACTGTCCTGCATTTGCGAGAACAAGTGTAAGATATCTATCCAACGACATCCTACCAGGCCTGACGGGTCTTAGGGGGGATAAGCTGGAAAACACTCAGGAAATTTGCTGATGAAACCGCAAACCAGATAAACGTAGAGATGTAGAGCGCACGACAAGCCGACCTACTGGCTTAGGTGTATATCCGAACACAACGGATATGAGCACTGTATTTACATGGCACCTCTTATCAACCTAACGTAACCTACGGTCCAAAATCTCAAGTTCGTATTGTTTTGTGCATCTTAATTTTTATGACTTTAACAGAGCTCAATTAGTATGGTCATAATCGGATCAATTTAGAATCCCCCAAGCATAAAATAATCATATCCGAAATGCTGTTTAGTCTGCAGTCAACAAATATATGTATGTCTAGCTTAATTTTGGTTTATAATCATTTTCTAAGTCTTTTTGAACTGAAACTACAACCAACTTCAATTTTCTTCCCTGTAAAGTTTTGAAAAAGTTTCACGGGCTCCATCCCATTGTGTCATATTATAAGAAAAAATGCATCCATACAAAAGTTTACCCTTTTAATCTAATAGTTTTAACAAGAAATGCGAATTGTTTGATCATGTTATTGTTTGTTTAGTTGTTGTTGTTTTTTTTTTTCGTTTTTGTGTATTTTCGCAAAAGTTCTTGTTGTAGATCAGTGATCATGATTTAAGATTACCTCTCGTTTAACAATTTGAGATAATTTTTTTTATTTTTATGTTTGTTGTAATGTAACAGATGTATGTTCTTTATGTTTGGATGTTGTTGCTTTCTGCAACGAATTGAGAGTTTAACAATTAGAAAAATTTGCAGTTAACCAACAAAAAAAAAAAAAGAAAATAATATAGTACGTGAGTCACGTTACATATGGCAAACATTGTGTTAAATTACATTTAACAAAAAACAAACAAAAAAAAGTAAATAAATATATAAAAAATTAAAAAAAAATTGAAAAACACTACTGGTATTATTTTAAAAATATATACATGGTAAAGGAATCTGGCTTTAGGAAGTGCGTGAATGAAATCATGTCTTTCATTTTGCCTGGCTACCCATGCAACAAATTAACGCCCATATAGAAAATGCAAAAGTTTTATTTTTTCGCTTAAATTGTTGAAAAATATTTTCTAAATAAGAAAGGTAAGAGGCAGTGGAAAAGAGCGGGTAATGAAACATAAACAAAAATTGTGAGGCTATTAGGAAAAAAGAGATTTTTTTAACTAAATCTGTGCAAGGACATCCACACCTCTCAAACATTATTTTTACATAAAAGGTGATTATGAAAAGTGGCTACAATACAACTTTAAATGTTTTTCTCAAGTGGATAGTTCAAATTTAAAATCGAAATTACTTTGTATTTCGTCGATGGTGATGTATGAATAATAATGAACAATTATTTATAGAGAAAACATGAAATGATTGTAGCCACTAAGCTAAGAAAGCTGGCTATGTGTAATATAAACATGTTTACCTGAATATTAAAGCCTTCAAATAAATATTAAAAAAATTTTTTTATGGGTATTTTTTTAAGCATATTCAAGAATGAAATTTTTTAAAAATTATTTTAGATTTTTTTTCATTAATTCTTATAAAATAAATCAAACGTTTCTATTAATCTGCATATAATCTTCTGATCAATTGATATACATTTTGGCATCTTACAGCAGGAATATGTGTTATGAATGTGAATATGGTATAAATTTATTTGATATTTTGAGTGGGCGTGGTAGCTTCCATATAAAGTGAATTTTTAATATCATATACATATATTGAGTACTATGACAGAGAGAGCTTTACAAATTTGTACGATGTCAACTATTATTTATGTTTGTAGCCATGGCGAAAATGAGGAATCGGTTAAGTGGGCGTGGCACCTGCCATACAAAGAAATAATTCAATATTATATATCTCGACTACTACGATAGAGACAGCTTTGCAAATTTGTCTGAGGTCATCTATTATTAATGTGAGCAGTCGGGCAAAAAAATGGGCATTATCGGAGCAGTGGGCGTGGCACCACCCATCCAAAGTAGATATATGATATCATATAAGGAGTCCATCAGATATTAATGTGAGGAGTCAGATAAAAATTGGACGGGTTGGGATTAGTGGGCGTGGCAGCTCCTATAGAAAAAATATGACGTACTACGAAACCGAAAGTCTTGTACTTTTTTTTTTTTTTTTTTATTAACCAACACTCAGGGGATGCCCCCTACAAATGCAGTGCATTGTGCTAAACTCAGGAAAATAGGTTGTGGGGAGGAGGAAAGAGGGAGTAGTGTTTGTGGACATTTGACTTAAATTTTATTAGATTATAACTGTCAGGAAAGACCTCTGCGGGGAGTTTATTCCACATACGGCTAGTTCGACTGATAAACGAATTCTCGCTGTAATGCATTGTGCGCTCAACTGGACAATAGACTACAAACGGATGCGAGCTACTAGAGAAGCGGGTAGAGCGAACCGAAACTCGGGCACTTGGAATAAGTTCGCTAATCTCAGAAGAACATTTCCCATGGTAATATCTATAGAACAGTGATACACAACCCACATGCCGACGATGTTCTTGTGCATCAATAGAGTTGGATACCCTACTATCATTGATGAGCGCCAACGCCCTCCTTTGTACACGATCCGGTAGCTCCAAAATAGACTTTTAAGCTCCTGCCCATATATGGGAGTTGTATTCCATTTTCGGTCGGATAAGTGGTATAGATTTAAAGGAGATCAGAAAGAGTGAAGTAATTTTTACACCGTTTTAGAAAACCAACACACTTGAATGCTTCTTTCGACACTTGAAAGACATGCTCGTTCCAACGAACATCACATTGAATTCTCATGCCTAGAACATCAAGAGTATCCGATTCCTCAATACCTATACCACCCATATATACAGATGACATTGTTGATTCCATGGCCCTATGGGTCAACATACAGCATTGAGTCTTCAGCGCCTTAAAATCAACCCTATTATAAGGATAAGCTAGTCGATTGAATACAAACTTAATTGACTGACTGTAAATATACTGAGTTTCTCTCCTGCACATTAATGACAGCATTATGACAGGCAAACATTTTCTCTCTTCAGTTAGCAAAAATGACGTTGTGCTGATGTTTGTAACTGCCATAAGAATTTGACCTCGACCCAACTTTTATTTCCTCGATCGACTCGGAATCACTTTCTAAGTTGATTTAGCGCTGTACGTCCGTTCGTCCGTCCGTCCGTCCGTCCGTCTATGTGTCCATGTAAAATTTGTAATCAAACTACAGGTCGCACATATGATTATATTTTGATGAAATTTAGAATATAAGCTTCTGTCGGCCATGGAATGAACGCTGTTCAAATTGGCGAAAATCGGCTCATGTTCAGACCTAGTCCCCATACAAATGACCCCATGAGATCGACTTAATTTGCCATAATATCCAAATTAGTATATTGACCTCGGTCAAATTGGGTTTCTGTATGTTTATTATATCCATTTATCAATAGTCAAAAAATAAACCCCATAGGACAATTCTTAGTTATAGCCCCCATATGAAGCTGATTCCCGATCTTCACTTAAGTCTTTCAAAAAACAAAAATATTGCACAGATATTTCTCAAATTTTGTTTGTATATGTTTTGCAAAAATAAGTGACCTTACCAAATATGGTCAGGATCGGTCCATTTCTCGACCTAGTCCTCACATAAATACAACATCCGATATGAACTTTTTCATATCCGAATGCAACAAAATTAATAACAATGTCACTCAAATTTGGTTTATGCTTTTATTGTCTATATCTAATTAGTTGGACTTAAGAGATAGGGTCTCTAAACGAATGGTATAGGGTATCATATAGTCGCTCTAGACCGACTATAATTTTGTTACTTATTTTTTCCTGGAAATTTTAGTTGATTTTAGAACAAAAGTCGTGAGTTACCCGGCCAACATAATCTCGTTTTAGCTCGATACACTTTTCTAGCGATTTCAATAGCTTCGATACCCTGTTTATTGTAAGAATGTTCTAGCTTCTTACAATGGCCACCAACTGCAGATTCCACCGATCCATTTCGAAACTGGAAATAGTAAGAAGGAGCTAAATCTGGCGAAAAAGGTCCGTAACGAAGCAATTCGAACTTTAATACATGGATTTTGGCCATCGCAATATTGGAGTCTCTATTGATTTCACGTGCATGCCTGTCATGTTGACTTAACCACATGGTGTTTTGAGCACCGTGTGAGATATTATGCGTCCACCAACGCCCCGCCATAAGATGGACTACAAACTTGGAGAGATGTACTTGGCATACACTCCACACTTTGTTATTGAGTCGGTCTTACCAAAACACTGTTGCTATGAGGGTAGCAACTCCTGGTTGAACGCAACTCCATGTCGAGCTGTGCTCTTCCAGCCACATCGGCACCACAGCCACTATGAAACTCCCCGAGTGGCCGTTCCTATATGAAGTCGTCTTGAAGATTCACTTACTATACCATACCTATTCTGACACTTCTTGTCTTCGCACTCTTGTGCGGTCAAACGACTTCAACTCATGCCATCATCTGACATTCTTGCATCCGACTCATCTCACGACTCATCTTCAACTCATGCCTTTTCCCAAACCAACGCACACCAGCATTCACTCCACAAACACTCCCTACTAACTGCTCACAGCAATCTCATCTGCACATCAGATTCAAAAGCATCTAGAACAGTGTTCTTTGAGTGTTCCAACAAAACCCTTTCCTTAAATTGATCACTGGCTGCCGTAAGTCAACATAATGCTCGCCATTGATTCCTTTTCTCTTTTGAAGACGCCATAACCTTGCGTGCAGATGGAACTGTCATCGGTTCCTTTGGATACGATTCTCCCAGTTCGGTCCTATTTCATACTATTCCTTCTCCTCTAATGTGAAGTGGTGGACCCGTCTCATTCATACTGCATCGAAACATCGCCAAATACTCTATTGAAACATCGTCACGAAATATTGCGGACAGCTTTCCCATCTACAAATTTTTGCTCAATATACGATGCATGGCACTTTCTGAAATTCATATAATTTCTTTCTTTCTGGTTGACTTCTATTGATCGACGATTACGGTTGGATTATTGGTGTTGACAGCTCGTACGGCCTCGTTTAAACTCTGTCACCCAATAATTTGTATACGTAAACGAAAGAGCAGACTCCCCCAGAGTAGAATGTAGCTCGACTTTAATATTGGTTGGACTGAGACCCTTCAAATGAAAGTATTAAATTACATAACGGTGTCCAATTTTTTCCATGTTTGTAGATTCAAGTTAACTCTTCCTTACAAATTTTGCAGTTATTTTACTTGTTTTGTAATCACATGTTAAATTCCATTATCGAAAGCCCTCATAAAAGCAAACTTTTGCTTAAGTAGAAAAATCAAAAACCTAACATGCCAACCCTCGTAAACTTAAAGAACCATTGTGGAGTTATTTTTTATATATTGTAATTCCCATTTTAATCTCATAATTTCATTATATCTTTAGAAATTTCACACTTTAATGCTCTTTTCAAAAAAAGAAAAATAAGTTTTTTTTCTGGCATATTTCCATTTTATTGCATTTATATCTCTTAACCGATTTTCCCTCTTTTCTACATGATTTTTCTTGTTACATTTTAAGTCTTTCATGATTTTGCTAATTTTTGCTACACACACTTACACGCACACTCATACTAACAAAGTTTAAACAAATAGAAGAGGAAAAATTAGAGAAATAGTATTCTTTTTTCTGTTTTGTATACTTTGTTTTTGGCCTGTTATCCTTTTTGGCACCAAGTCCTTTTAACCCCATTTAGTTAAAGTGCTTTCTTTAAGTGCTTTTTCATTTAGTTACTCGTTCTCCACTTGTAACTATACACTTTACTTTCATCTTCCCTCAGTCTTACATTTATATTATGACACTTCACATCGATTACCACCAGCAGGAAATGATGGCAACTGAAGCTAAGGTTTTGTTACAAAATAATAAAAAAAAAAAAGTTTCTTGAGAGGCAAAAAAAAAACTGCATCACTTCTTGTACTTGTTTTTCAAAACTTTTAAAAGCCTGTTAATTAAGAGTTTTTGTTCTTTATTTTAACAAAATGCTTTGCGTGTGAGTTAAAAGAAAGGACAATTTAAAGGAAATTTCCTTAATTGAAATAGCAAGAAAAATGTGTTTACAATAGTTTTTTTTTTGTTGTTTCTTTTTGAAAAGGGAAATCGTAATGGAAGTTTAAGAATAATGACAATTCCAGACATTTCTAAACAATAAATTATAAAGCGAATAGAAAAACTATTAAACTTTATTATTAAATCCATTTGAGAAGAAAAACAAAAAAAGAGAGAGTTACAAAAAATTCAATAAAAAGTTTTATAAACGAAAATCTAATTGGAATTGCAGGGTTTCTGATTACTAAAAAGAGAGATAGAGAAAGGGAGAGAGAAAGAATATATAAAGCAGTGTTGCCATGAAGTTTGCCAATTTAGCCATCTAAAATCTTAATCTAAAGATTTTATTTACAATACAAAATGGTAGATTGTCTTAACCTGATCATTTTGAAGGGGGCATACAGCTTAAGATCCAACCTTAAGAGCTTAAATTCATAGATATTAAAAATTACATACTTTCGAAATTTTCTATTCTATTGATATATTAGCTGATATAAAAAATTCATCTTTTTGTAACATACAAGTATTTTGGTCTTTTATCAGGCAATGAACCCGGTGCCATTACTTTTGACTAACATAGTTAAAATCCTCATTAAATTAATATTGATGACCTATACCACTATGTGGTCAGTGGATAATGAGTTTAGTAAGATGTTTGTAACTACCAAAAATATTTGATCGATTGACTCAGATTCACTCTCAAAGTCGACTCAGCGATGATCGTCCATTTGTACGTCTGTCCTTCCGTCCGTATGTCTATCTGTCCGTCTGCCCCTCTTTTTGTGTAAGCCTTGTAATCAAACCACAGGTCACAAATATATGCTTTCATCGGCCCCCATGCATATATCCGTCTTTCCATATAAACCTTTTTATCAAATAATAGGTCACATATATACACTGTCATTGGCCAGAAGAGACCGCTATGGAAATTAATGAAAATCGGTGCATGTTCAGACCAAGTCCCCACTCAAATGTCCTCCATTAGATCGACCTAACTGCCCATAAGACCCAAATTAGATCCAATTATTGCACCCATTAATTAGTAGTCTAAAAACAAACTAAACTTTGTGGGACATGACTTAGTCATTGTACCCGATCTTTAATTAAATCTATAAAAAAAAAAAAAATATTGCACAGATTTTTCTATTTACCAAATATCGTCAGGATCGGTCCATTTTTCGACCTAGTCCCCATATAAATATAGCATCCGGTATGAACTTTTTCATATCTACAGGCAAAAAATTAATAACAACTAGCAGATTCCAGCCCTCGAAATTCGAGCGCAAATTCTAGGAAACTTTATTTTTTCATTAAATAATGACCCTAAAAGTATGCTAATTAATTATAGCCAATTCACAAATCAACACGAAGAACAAACTCATTTCTATTACAAACACATTAACAAATTTAATAAACACACACATAGCATTGTATAATTTTATGTGTGTGTTAGTAGCAACTTTAAATGCAATTTACTCAAAATAAAGAAATAAATTTAAAAATCTGTAAGTCTGCAAAACGGCTAAAAGGAAATACCTTTCAAATAATATATGTTTGGTCAAAATCGGGATAAAACGGTAGAACAAAACATCAGTCACAAGAAATCACCTAACCTATTAATATTATAGATTCCACTCAAATTGTGTTTATGCTTATATTCTAAATCCAATTAGTTGGATCTACAGGGTAACGTATAGTCCATCTAGACCGAATATAATTTTTTTACTTGTTTATTATTAAAATAGACAAAACAAATCTAAAGTGATATGTTGAATTATGAAAAGCATTAAACTGTTGTACTGAATTTTAAACACACACTCAAACTAAGTGATTTGCTTAACTTTTTATTTCGAAAAAAAAAATGCAATAAACTGAAATAACATGCAATTTTTAAATGCGAATATAATCGATGCAAAAATAAAAACAAGATTGGCAATTAGACAACTGTGACAGACCAACCCGACCATATGATAGTCTACACTACTTTCAACTTATCAGAGAGATTTAAGTCAACTAAGCGAACTTACGTAACTTGGATAAAAACAAATGCTAATTTTTTTTAAATAATGCTCATTTCTTTGTCCATAACACTTTCCAATAAATAGTTTAATAACATAACGAAGAAAACAAAAATATTTATTAAACTAATTCGTAGTTTATTTTAAATTAATAAATAAGAACATTTCAAACCTTTCGACATCAAAGCAGGCACTGGTTGCATTGAAAAAGTTAACGGCATATCTATAATATTAAAGGGCTAGGCGACTTCTTGTGACCGATGTTTTGTTCTACAGTTTCATCCCAATTTTGACCAAACGTATATTATTTGAAAGGTATTTCTTTTTAGCTGTTTTTCAGATTTACAGATTTTTAAATTTTTTGCTTTGAGTAAATTGCATTTTTGAGTAAATTGCATTTAAAGTTGCTACTAACACATACATAAAATTATACATATGCTATGTGTGTTTTATTAAATTTATTAATGTGTTTGTTAATGAGTTTGTTATCTTCATTCACAATAATAATAAACCATAAAAGTGTTGGTTTGTGAATTGGCTAAGTTGAAAAATAAAGCTGTCTAGAAATTGACACGGAGAGGTTTAATAACTGATTTAGAAATTCATCAATTTAAAATAAAATTTTATTAAAGATAAACGCCCATAATAATGCAACAGGTCCAAATAAAAATTATAAAAATATATATACCAAGTCATGAAAATAACTCAAGTTTTTAGAAAATCGTTTCCTTTTAGATTTTCGCATCGTCTAACAAAATGTCATAAGAAGTACCAGCACGAATTTAGAGCTGAAAGAGGTTAGCTTAAGTACGCTTCATAGATAATTAAAACATAAGACAGTTCTCCTATAAAATTTTGATTTGTGGACTTAAGCTATATTTGCGGTCATATCGAGATATTAGTCTTTTCTCAATAGATTATTATACTCCCTACACCAGTATGCAGTATGCAGGGTGCAAATAAGCTTTTCATTATACTTATAATTAGTTTTTAAAAAAATCTGGACCGCATAAAATACATATACTCTTAATCATTATTACAAACCGAATTGATATACAGTTGTCCGTCTGTCCGTCTTTAAAAATCGTGATCACGCTCTCCGTAGGACAGCTGGATTGATAATTTTTAGTGAAAATAATTCACAAACATCCGGAGCAGGTTGCTGTTTAAAATCGTTAAATTCGATTCAAAAGGACTCGACATTTCAGTTAAAAATTAATAAAAGTCTTTAAAAAAATGTGGTATTTCTGTGATGCTCTTGTTAGCATTGTTGTGCTAAATGTTGCGGATTGTGAGTGTTAGCTGTAATTGTTGTTGTTGTGGTCGTTGTGTTTGTAGCATTTGCTTCATGACTGTGTCCAAAGGTCGATTAATGCTGATCAATTTTTCATTAGTAAATAATAGTACAAATAAATGGTTAGAAATATAGATAAAATATATCTATAATATTGATAGGCTAGGCGATTTCTTGTGACCTATGTTTTGTTTTACAGTTTTATCCCGATTTTGACCCAACGTATATTATTTGAAAGGTATTTCTTTTTAGCCGTTTTGCAAATTTACAGATTTTTACATTTTTTCCTTTATTTTGAATAAATTGCATTTAAAGTTGCTACTAACACATACATAAAATTCTACATATGCTATGTGTGTGTTTATTAAATTTCTTTATGTGTTTGTTAATGTGTTTGTTATCTTCATTCAAAATAATAATAAACCAAAAAAGAGTTGGTTTGTGAATTGGCTAAGTTGAGCTCCAGTGCTCCGCTAGTTTAATTTAAATTAACGCACTTAAAATAAAAATAGCGATAATAAAAATAGAAAACCTTAGTTTTTTTAAGCTTTTAATAACACAACCAACATATAATTGTCATGAACGAATATCTGTGTTTTAATTGTAGTAGGATTTAACCAATTTATTTACTCGTTTACACATGACCCAAAAGTTAATACTTTCAATAAAAAAACATCTTAATAAACAAAACAAGAAATAGATAATAAATTATTATAAATGCTGGTCAAAAAAAAAAAAAAGACTAAAGGTTAAAAAACTGTATTATACTAGTAACCGTACCCAACATTGGTTATAATATTGAGTATAAGACACAGGTGTAGGGTATCAAAGATACATAACAGTCAAATTTAAAACTCTTATTTGTCTCTTTACTGGTTTGTTTTCTCACAATAATTATTTAATTTTATTATAAATGGAACCTTGTCTTATCCACTTCCCGAACAATCCCCCTAAAAATGCATAATATCACTTTTTGTTATTCAATTTTTGGGACTTCACACCCTCACTAATTTTTTGCGCATTAGTTGGTAGGGCAGCTGAAAGTAGAACTCCTTCACCTCATTTATTTATTTAATTTAGAAACTTTTTTTATAAACTCAGCTAAAACGTTCTACCCTGTAGCAACTCAATTAAGAAAAATTTTAAGTTTAAACAAAATCGACCACGCCCATCGACCCACCACCCCCATATAACCCGAAAATATTTTTTTGCCCCAAATTTTTATTTCTTTACCACAAGTCATGAAACTTGGCACCAGCCATCAGTATTATAAAGTTGAGATATCTGAACAGTTTCATGAAAATCTGCCACGCCCATCGCCTACAGCCCATATAACCGATTATGAAATTTTGGACCCAAATTTTCATTTCTTTACCAAAAGTCATGAAAATTGGCTCAAGTCATCAGTGCGATGAAGTTGAGCTATCTGGAGAGTTTCATGGAAATCGGCCAACCCCCATCGCCCACAGCCCATATACCCGAATATGAATTTTTGGACCCGAATTTTTGCTTCTTCATTAAAAGTCTTGTAACTTGACTCAAGTTATCAGTAATATGAAGTAAAGATGTTTTCAAAATTTTACAGAAAAATAACACGCCCCCGCCCATATAACCCAAAAAAAGTTTTTTAAATAAAAACTTTGTTTTTGAAACAAACTGAAAAAGTTTTGTAATTCGGCTTAAAAGCTGTAAGTAAAAATCTTTTTCCATGGAAAAAATTATCTGAATCCAGATAAAAGACATAATGACTGATTAATATTTTAACGTGCAAAAATAGACTTTTATCATCTAGTTCCAAATCGTGTTTATGACGTTGACGTCTTATGGTAGTAATGTAAGGATCTGACGATACAAGAAGGCAATGAAAAACATCAGTATTTGTTGCGTTTCTTTGCACTTTCTGGAGAATGTTAGTCTATATATTCTATAGTCCTTACTTCGAGCTTCTTCAGCTTCTTAAAACACATGGGCCTGAAAGTATTTACCAGTTTATGTCGTGTTTCTTTGAATTACTGCAATGAAATTTCGTGTGACTTTTTTTATAAAATTTATAACTTTGTTCAACAGTATACAATATTATCCGAATTTTATTTATTAAATCAAAGGAATACACTTCCACCTTTAATTTTTTTTTTTTTGGAACCAGAACACAAAGATTGATAAAGCTCAAGAAGTGCCATCATAAAAACCTGAATATTTTTCAATAATATATTTTTCAAAATTAATGTTGAAATACTATATTTTTCAAATATGATATGACAAAAATAAATTATCTACCCGGACCATTGAAATGCTTGAAAATGTGCGACAAATACTATTTCGGACAAAAAAAAAAAAAAAAAAAAAAGAATTTCTAGTAAAAAAAATTATGTTGCATTTCTCTAAATTAAGCAATTGACGGGGCAATGTTGAGGTCACATTCGGACACAGCGCACTGTGGGATTTTGTCCGTTTTTCAAGTGTAAAATATCAAAAATGTAATGATGCTCTGCAAACCTGCATCACTGTTCGATCGGCCAACACCATATCGGGGATTTTTCGACATTTTCGGGTGTATTGACCTCAATGGGCTGTCCAGAACGTTCAGCGTCATTTGTATTTGTGCAACCACAACGAAAGTCAGGAAACCAATTTTTTACCATTGAAATCGATGGTGGAGAGTCCCCATGTTATTTATCAAGCTCTCCTTGGTTTGATTGACGGTTTTTTTTTTTCGCAAAAAATAATCTTTAATGAGCATCGAAATTCGCTTTTTTCCATGTAAAAAAAAACCACGAGGTTGTATGTTTTGAACAACTGTTAAACGCAAAGTAAATGACGGAACTTATCCAAAATTTTACAGTAGTCTATTAACAGGTGGTCCTTCATGGGAGCAGTGTTGCATTTCATATCACTACGAGGGAAGTTCGAAAAGTCACGGACTTATTGATCCGCCCTCGTTTTTTTTAAATTTGTCAATTTCCAGAAAAGTTGATTTATAATTCTGAGGTCTGATTCGGATTCAGCATGGTAGGAACTTTAGCAGATTATAATCTGCCTCGGTAACAATTATTTTATTTTCTCATTTTTTATTTTGGGAAATATTATAACGAAATCGCCAAATAATGAATTTCAGGGGATGATTTGATTGAGTACAAATAAGATATCTGAAAAAGCACAAGAATATCCTTAACTAGTTTCGGGTAAAATAGTAAAATAGTGTGCTTTTTCCAAATTTAAGATTTCATTAATGCCTGAGGTAAAGGAAAGATTTTGATTTCAGATTCAGAGGCTCTTCAGTTTTACCACATATTGTTGTCCTGTGTAATTTCAGTAATATTATTGGAAATTTCTAGTTTACTTCCTTCGATTTTAATCCTCCAATTAGTGAGTCTCCCGTTGGCCTTAAGAAGAATCGCGTTTGAGTATAACTTGAGTAAAGTGGGAGTTGAGTAAATTTCAATGATTGATGACATATCTGTGTCTAAATACCTTTTTTAAAAAAAATGAAGGAAATCGGCCGGATAGAACGGGCAGACGGACTCGCTTTAGTTTTCATAAATTATTATTTATATTATTTTTATATAACCAAAAAAAAACTTCTACAACAAAAAAATTTATATAAGATTTTGGCCGTTTAAAAAAAAATTATTTTTAAATAAATATTTAATATTTATTTTTTAAAGTTACAAATATCAGCACAAACTCAATATATCTTAACCAAAGAGTAGTGTAGGGAATAATAAAAAAAGAAAAAAAAACTTTATAATAAATTGGCACATAAACTATTAAGAAATGGCATTAATATTTTATACGCTGGTATTATAAATTATTTTAAAATGAAATAAATAACAACAAACATGGACTAGAAGTTTAGGTTTGAAATCTGGAAATTATTTTATTACTTCACTTTAGCAAAATCTTAACGAGGTGTGCAGCTAATGATAATTTCAAAGCTCCTAGTCGCTTTAAAAAAACACTAAACCTTAATAGAGAGTTGCCAGTGTCTTATATATGTTGTTGTAAGTGGTAGTCAAGATATGAGTTATGCAAATATAACGAGCCATGAAAGCAAATGTAGGTTAACCATCAAAGTCAAAATTTTGCAGGAGATAGATAGTTTTCTTAATTTTTTTTGCTTTATCGTTATTGTGCAAAGTTAGGCTAAAATTCGTAGCAGGTCTATGTATACCAATAAAATATTACTAACTAATGACAATGATCGTAAATTATCAATTTTCCTCAAAAATCGAAATATCTAATATCTTGTCACTTAAGCTATGCTATTTTTATTTTTCATAAATCATACCAAAAGTAAATTAATAAAGTGGTAAACAGAAGAAATGTTAATTAGAATTCCCATTAATGTAAAAGTTTTTCAAAACACCTTTTAGGCCATTTTCGAAATATCGAAAAGAGCGAAAGTGCTAAAATGTATTTAAGTTAAATCTGGGAGCCTTAGAAAAAAAAAACAATAAAAAATATTTGGCAATCCTAACCATCATCATTAGACTCTTAACTGCATGTTAAACATGTTACTATATTTTTAACGAGTCCCCAACAAATACGCGTAATCACAACAGAAAATAAATGGTACGAGTTTTACAATTTACTAAAAACACAATAAACCAGAACATCACCTAATAAATCAGCAATTTGCAATTAATGTGAATAAATGCTAATTTCAGAATGTAAAGTATGCGAGACATTAAAACGATGATGCTTTTCCGCAGAAGAAATTAAAACTTAAAGTCGGTATTAAAGCAAAAGCAAACGGCAAACGGCAAAAAGCTGATAAAAAAATAATCATTATCATAAGAGTAGTGGTCAGGTTTGATTAAAAAAAATGCATAACTCCAGACAGAGTTGTTTGTAATTCACAGGGTTAAACTTGAACTGGGTTAAAGTAATAATTCTTCTCTTAAGACAAAAAAAAAATAATATAAATTTTTGCAGCATTCGGTTAATGTTTTTTGTGTAAAACTGTGAAAAATTATATTTAAACCATAATTCAACATGATTTGCAGCAAGCTTTATTAACCACAACTCAACAACATCAACCGACATTTGTACAGCAACAATAACAGCAACAAATTTAACAACGTAAATAAGAACAACATTTGGTTGATGTTCTGTATTATGTAAGCACGACACAGTGGGCTGGCCAATGTAAGAAACTACGAACAATGAATTTTATTTCTTGTTTAACATAAAAATTAAATAGGATTTAAAAAATTAAAAATAAATAAAACAATATAATAGAACTAAGTAAATCAAAATAATCAACTAAGAGTGTTTATCTTAACTAGCATAGCCCAGCACCCGAAATTCGAGTGCAAATTCTAAGAAAAGTTTATTGTTTCATTAAATTTTTTTTTTAATGTTTTCTTAATCTACGAGAGCGGATCAATAAGTCCGTGACTTTTCAAACTTCCCTCATAGCTATATGAAATGCAACACTGCTCCCATAAAGTACCACCTGTTAGTAGACTACTGTAAAATTTTGAGCAAGTTCCGTCATTTACTTTGCGTTTAACAGCTGTTCAAAACATGCAACCTCGCGGTTTTTTTAAAAATGGAAAAAAGTGAATTTCGAGTGCTCATTAAACATAATTTTTTGCGAAAAAAAACCGTCAATCAAACCAAGGAAAAGCTTGATATATACTATGGGGACTCTGCACTATCGAATTCAATGGTAAAAAAAAGAGGTTTACTGACTTTCGTTGTGGTCGCACAAATACAAATGACGCTGAACGTTCTGGACGGCCAATTGAGGTCAATGCACCCGAAAATGTCGAAAAAGTCCACGATATGGTGTTGGCATTTCATATGGCAGTGTGGTTTCGATTTTGAATGATCAGTTTGGTTTAAGAAAACTGTCTGCAAAATGGGTGCCGCGTTTGCTCTCAATTGACCATAAACGTAATCGTGTGAGAACTTAAAAATTCCATGAATTGGGCTACGAATTGGTAGCTCATCCGCCATATTCTCCGGATTTAGCCCCCACTGACCATTTCCTATTTCCAAAGCTAAAGAAATGGCTGGGTGTAAAGGAAAGAGATTTAGCTTCAAAAATGCCTATAATATGGACATCGAAAAATCATATTTTTTGGAAGGGATACAAAAATTGGAGAAACGTTGAACTAAGTGAATTGAGCTAAAAGGAAATTATGTTGAAAAATAATTTTTTTTTTTGCCAAAAAAAACTGTGTTTCATTCTAAAAGTCATTGATTTATTCATCCGCCCTCGCATATATATAAAAAAAATAATGAATATTTAAATAAAATTCATTAAATTTCATACTAAATATTTGTTGAACACACAGAAGATATATAAATTTGTTTGTTAATAAATAATTTTATAAGAGCCTAGAGGTATGCTAATAAATTTTAGCCAATTTACAATTCGACACAGGGCATATGATATACAATTATAATAAAATTTGATGAATTGTGAATTGGCAAAAAATGATTAGCATACTTTTGGACTTTTATAAAATTATTTATTATAAATATTTTATTTAATTTAATATATTTTTAACACATATAGTAGATAAATTCTGTCAATTGCCACTTCTCCTCCATATGATCTATAACTAAGCCAAATTTCACACTCCTACGTTCGCACATTTTGCTTAAAAATGGTCACAAAGATTGTCCTTCACGTATTAATATATAGATATTGACAGCTTTTGAATGAGGAAGAAGAAAATTTTTTTAAATCAAATATTCAGTGAAAAAAAATTTTTTCTTGTAAAATTTTTATAGTTAAATTTTTTTTTAATTTAATTTTGATAAAATAAAATAAAATTATAATTAAATAATTTCTTCCAGCTCGAGGTCTGTTTTTATTAATTTTATTTTTATTAATTTATTTTTCAATATTTCAATATTTATTTTTCAATTTTACATACCGAAGAGAATTATAAGAGACGCTTTACATTGGAAATGCTAAACATAATTAACATACCAAAGGAAAAGAGAATAAATTATAAAACGGACACAGAAAATTGTGCACATAGCTATAGACATATAATTAGAAAAATAAAATAAGATCAATTAGTGCAATATTAGATGTTAACTCGTTGACACGTCATGTATGTTTAATTATTGTTACGCGCCTTTTTTGTGAGTTTAATTTTTATATTTTATATATATTTTTATGTTTGTTATTGTCTCTGTTGAACAATGGTGTAATTATATTTTATTATTCGTATAATTTAAGATCCTGAAGATGCCAACCGGAGGTTGGCGAAATATTGAAAAATAAATTAATAAAAATAAAATTAATAAAAACAGACCTCGAGCTGGATGAAATTATTTAATTAAAATTTAAACATAAGGTCGAATAAAAATACCCATTAGAGTAAAATAAAATTACTCAAAAAAAATTAATTCGCCAGAAAAACTGTAACGCGTAAAGTGCGTCCATAATTATGAAAATGGTCTAAGTCAAATTTTTGAGTATGCAAGTCAATTTTTTGTTCACTCACTTTAAATAAAATTAATAAAATAGTAATTTTTATTAGATTGTCCAAATTGAACCGTTTGATTCATATTTGAATATTTTATTGAATGTGTTAATTTAATTAAATTGGCCTAAGTCACAATTATAGTTTTAAAAGAATAAACAAATGAAATAAAAAATAGTGTTTTAGTCTTTTCACATCACTTTATATACATATACAACTAAATTAATAAGTCAGCTAATGCTTTTTATCTGTAATACATTAAGTGGTAATTGTGAAAATGGTCTAAGTCAAATATATAAACAAAATGATTTTTTTTTTTTTCTTCGAAGTTCGTGCGAAAAGAACAGTTCAATAGTGTTAATTATTTTCTAAATATTTTTAACATCTTAAAATCATGATTGTTGTATTTTTTAGTATCTTGGATTTAATAAGTCAAAATATTATTAGTTTATTTTTTAAATAGATGGAGAAAACAAAAATTTTAAATATATAAATTTAAAACAGATGGAGCATAAAATGTTAAAAAATAAATTACCAAATTGCATCGAAAATTAAAGAAAAAAATCATGGCTTTAGTAGCATAGAATATAATTCAATTTTAAAAAATTATGGCTACTTAGACAATTCATTCCTACGTTTTAAATATTTCTATCATAATTAGCTTGTAAAATACATATTAATTAAGAGATAAAAAGTTAGACTGAATATAAAAATATATTTGGACAAGTAAAAAGTATTGTTAAAATAAAAATCGTCTTTACATGGGGAAATGAACATATATTTTCAGACATCGAAAGAATTTTAAGCATTTAAGTAAATAGTTTATCAACTTTTTGTAATCTATTTTTAAGGAAGTGAAGATAAATATCGAAATAAATATTTGTTAAGATTTTTACTTTTAACAACTTCTGTTAAATACTTAACATGAGCAAACGAAATTTTTGATTTAATTTAAAAATATCTAATTATTTTAATTATTAATTTTAGACTATAAGCATACAAATATCCGAGAAATGTTGAATATGTTTTATTATTTTTTAATTTCATATAAAAAATAATGCATATTCACCTGAGTTCAGAAAAAAACACACACTGAATAAAAAACTCGTACAATTATATAAACAAACATAGCTCAGACCAAAAAACACATATTTTTATTTCCATATCAATTATGTGTGTTTCTAAATTTTGTACGGTGCCGAACACAATCATGACTGTGTATCGTTTTAATATTTCGTAATGTACAAGAACATGTTTCTATCACGTATTTTTTACTTCGAACATACGTAAACCACGCAGATACGAGTGTAGATTTAATTTAAAGTTCATATTCTTGCAAATGTACTGCTAAAAAAGCAGAACATGTTCTTGAACGCGTACATCTAAAAATTAATTCATTATCCACTCGTGATTGGAAAAATCTGATACACCCCTATAAAAATGACAACAATTGTTTCAACCAAATTTAAAAATTAAAAAATAAAAAAAACGAAAATAATTCATAAACAACATATAAAATTTCTCTGTTTTCCAGTTTGTTGCTATCTTTCAATTTTTATTTTTTTATGTCGGGTTAATTTTTAAATTTAAATTTAAATTTTTTATTTTTAATTTTTTATTTTTAATTTTTCATTTCTCATTTTTAATTTTTTATTTTTAATTTTTCATATTTAGTTTTCCATTTTTTAATTTTCAATTTTCATTTTTTGTTTTGCTTTTCATTCCTCATTTTTTTTATTTTCCATTTTATTTATTTTTCATTTTTCAATTTTTATTTTTTTATTTTTAATTTTATTTATTTTTCATTATTCATTTTTAATTTTTAATTTTTTATTTTTAATTTTTAATTTTTAATTTTTAATTTTTAATTTTTAATTTTTAATTTTTAATTTTAATTTTAATTTTTAATTTTTAATTTTTAATTTTTAATTTTTAATTTTTAATTTTTAATTTCTAATTTTTAATTTTTAATTTTTAATTTTTAATTTTTAATTTTTAATTTTTAATTTTTAATTTTTGATTTTTAATTTTTAATTTTTAATTTTTATTTTTAATTTTTAATTTTTAATTTTTAATTTTTAATTTTTAATTTTTAATTTTTAATTTTTAATTTTTAATTTTTAATTCTTAATTTTTAATTTTTAATTTTTAATTTTTAATTTTTAATTTTTAATTTTTAATTTTTAATTTTTAATTTTTAATTTTTAATTTTTAATTTTTAATTTTTAATTTTTAATTTTTAATTTTTAATTTTTAATTTTTAATTTTTAATTTTTAATTTTTAATTTTTAATTTTTAATTTTTAATTTTTAATTTTTAATTTTTAATTTTTAATTATTAATTTTTAATTTTTCATTTTTAATTTTTAATTTTTAATTTTTAATTTTTAATTTCTAATTTCTAATTTTTAATTTTTAATTTTTAATTTTTAATTTTTAATTTTTAATTTTTAATTTTTAATTTTTAATTTTTAATTTCTAATTTCTAATTTTTAATTTTTAATTTTTAATTTTTAATTTTTAATTTTTAATTTTTAATTTTTAATTTTTAATTTTTAATTTTTAATTTTTAATTTTTAATTTTTAATTTTTAATTTTTAATTTTTAATTTTTAATTTTTAATTTTTAATTTTTAATTTTTAATTTTTAATTTTTAATTTTTAATTTTTAATTTTTAATTTTTAATTTTTAATTTTTAATTTTTAATTTTTAATTTTTAATTTTTAATTTTTAATTATTAATTTTTAATTTTTAATTTTTAATTTTTAATTTTTAATTTCTAATTTCTAATTTTTAATTTTTAATTTTTAATTTTTAATTTTTAATTTTTAATTTTTAATTTTTAATTTTTAATTTTTAATTTTTAATTTTTAATTTTTAATTTTTAATTTTTAATTTTTAATTTTTAATTTTTAATTTTTAATTTTTAATTTTTAATTTTTAATTTTTAATTTTTAATTTTTAATTTTTAATTTTTAATTTTTAATTTTTAATTTTTAATTTTTAATTTTTAATTTTTAATTTTTAATTTTTAATTTTTAATTTTTAATTTTTAATTTTTAATTTTTAATTTTTAATTTTTAATTTTTAATTTTTAATTTTTAATTTTTAATTTTTAATTTTTAATTTTTAATTTTTAATTTTTAATTTTTAATTTTTAATTTTTAATTTTTAATTTTTAATTTTTAATTTTTAATTTTTAATTTTTAATTTTTAATTTTTAATTTTTAATTTTTAATTTTTAATTTTTAATTTTTAATTTTTAATTTTTAATTTTTAATTTTTAATTTTTAATTTTTAATTTTTAATTTTTAATTTTTAATTTTTAATTTTTAATTTTTAATTTTTAATTTTTAATTTTTAATTTTTAATTTTTAATTTTTAATTTTTAATTTTTAATTTTTAATTTTTAATTTTTAATTTTTAATTTTTAATTTTTAATTTTTAATTTTTAATTTTTAATTTTTAATTTTTAATTTTTAATTTTTAATTTTTAATTTTTAATTTTTAATTTTTAATTTTTAATTTTTAATTTTTAATTTTTAATTTTTAATTTTTAATTTTTAATTTTTAATTTTTAATTTTTAATTTTTAATTTTTAATTTTTAATTTTTAATTTTTAATTTTTAATTTTTAATTTTTAATTTTTAATTTTTAATTTTTAATTTTTAATTTTTAATTTTTAATTTTTAATTTTTAATTTTTAATTTTTAATTTTTAATTTTTAATTTTTAATTTTTAATTTTTAATTTTTAATTTTTAATTTTTAATTTTTAATTTTTAATTTTTAATTTTTAATTTTTAATTTTTAATTTTTAATTTTTAATTTTTAATTTTTAATTTTTAATTTTTAATTTTTAATTTTTAATTTTTAATTTTTAATTTTTAATTTTTAATTTTTAATTTTTAATTTTTAATTTTTAATTTTTAATTTTTAATTTTTAATTTTTAATTTTTAATTTTTAATTTTTAATTTTTAATTTTTAATTTTTAATTTTTAATTTTTAATTTTTAATTTTTAATTTTTAATTTTTAATTTTTAATTTTTAATTTTTAATTTTTAATTTTTAATTTTTAATTTTTAATTTTTAATTTTTAATTTTTAATTTTTAATTTTTAATTTTTAATTTTTAATTTTTAATTTTTAATTTTTAATTTTTAATTTTTAATTTTTAATTTTTAATTTTTAATTTTTAATTTTTAAGTTTTAATTTTTAATTTTTAATTTTTAATTTTTAATTTTTAATTTTTAATTTTTAATTTTTAATTTTTAATTTTTAATTTTTCATTTTTCATTTTTAATTTTTAATTTTTAATTTTTAATTTTTAATTTTTAATTTTTAATTTTTAATTTTTAATTTTTAATTTTTAATTTTTAATTTTTAATTTTTAATTTTTAATTTTTAAATTTTAATTTTTAATTTTTAATTTTTAATTATTAATTTTTAATTTTTAATTTTTAATTTTTAATTTTTAATTTTTAATTTTTAATTTTTAATTTTTAATTTTTAATTTTTAATTTTTAATTTTTAATTTTTAATTTTTAATTTTTAATTTTTAATTTTTAATTTTTAATTTTTAATTTTTAATTTTTAATTTTTAATTTTTAATTTTTAATTTTTAATTTTTAATTTTTAATTTTTAATTTTAAATTTTAAATTTTTAATTTTTAATTTTTAATTTTTAATTTTTAATTTTTAATTTTTAATTTTTAATTTTTAATTTTTAATTTTTAATTTTTAATTTTTAATTTTTAATTTTTAATTTTTAATTTTTAATTTTTAGTTTTTAGTTTTTAATTTTTAATTCTTAATATTTAATTTTTAATTTTTAATTTTTCATTTTTCAAAATCTTTTTATAATGCTCATCGCTCCCCCAATTTATCTCCAAACATTTCCTAATGAAATGGTACCTTCATTTTATCTCCAAACACTTCCTAATCTTTTCACCAATACAATCGTACCTCGCACAGTTTTTGTCGTACTCTGTTTTTGTGATTGTATTGTCAAATAAATTTTTACCACCAGGAAATAATTCTATGGCCTATTCGTAACCTAAACGGTCCACTGTGCACTTATGCAGTTATAGCTTGATTTTTTTTAGCATATTTTTCAAATTGCTACGTTTACTACGTATATTCATAGAACCGGTGGTGGCAATATCGTATATGCATAAGCCAGCAGTGGCTATACGCTGGGTAATAGTAGAAAATTACGGATGTGGTGTTAAAAGTTATTATTAAAATGATTACAGTGGACGTCGTCGTCGTCGACGTCGTCTTTATTCTGTTCTTTCCAACTTAAATAATTGACTCTTTGATGATATTATTAAATATGTTCGATTGTTATTTTTTATGTATATACAACATACCGAACGGTTAAGGTCTGTTTGATTTAAAAATTAGAACAAATATTTAAATACATATAACACTTAATAATACAAAAGTTAATCATTATTCATATTTTGTTATTTGATTTGATTCAAGTTAATGATCGTTTGGGTTAACTGCAAAGGTTAATGTGAGTTGATTTGGTTATTAAACAAAATATAATTGTTTTTAATGAGACCTTGATTTATTTATTAATACAATTATTGAAGATTTAAATTTTTAGCCGCTTTTGCTTTCCCTTTCTGCGTTTATTTTTTTAAATTTCATAGATTTATATCCAGAAAGTAAATAAGATTTCAAAATTGTAAGTCAGAAATAGTTCTACCCTTTCTTGCTTCTCAGCACCATCTGCAAGTATCACTACAATTTCATCATTACAATAATATTGTGACTGAATCTTTTCAAAAACTTAATTTACTTCAATATTGTTATTTCTAAAAATCTGCAAATTTAAATTTACTTCTGAAATTTAGCACAATTTTTTTTAATTTTAAATTAATAATTATTTGAGATACTTTCTCCCAAAAGAGAGTTCATATAATTAAATTAGGCAAAAACAAATAAAAACTGTCTGCACTTTAAGTTCGACCAATTTTGGTATGCATCGAAAATCATAAAAACAAGTAAGAAAAATAATGTAAAGTTGCTCAAAGCTTATTTGACCCACCTCTTACTTAAAATTTGAAACGAGTATATCTTTTAAACCAAAACATATATCTACAAAATATAAATGCAGAATGGTTAATTGGGATGCTAACTTAACCAAAATGTTTTCATTTATATGTTTTAAAAAACAGTTTCATTATTTTTTTAACAAAAACGAAAAATATGTAATTTTTCAATGTCACAGCTTATTTAACCCACTCTGTTAAATGATCAGCTGTTATCACTAGTAATTTCGGATAACGGTACTTGTTGTGTGTATGTTTTAGTACTACATTCGCAAATTCATTTTGAGTTCGATTTCATCAAGAAAGCCGGTGTTATAACGATGGGAAAGCGCACAACCATTGAGCAACCAGAGTTGGTGCTTAATCACCATAAAAACGGACTTTCTCGCCAGAAAATAGCTCCAATGGTAGATTTACCAGAAGACACGGTAAAGGGCATAATCCATAATTTTTTTTTTTTTTGAGAATCGCGTGGAAAACAAAGGAAGAAACGCTCCGAGCAAAATATTTAGTGCCTCAGATGAACGATTTATTATCCAAAAAATTAAGAAAAATCCAATGATATCGGCATCTAAATTGGCTAGTGAGATTCAGAGCATTACAGGAAAGTCTTTTTATATAGAAACCATCCGACGCGTTCTAAGGAAGAATGATTTGCACGGAAGAGTTGCACGTAAAAAGCCATTTTTAAATAAGAAACATCGCGATAGCCATCTCAAATTCGCAAAGGATCATATTAACAAGGACTTAGGATTCTGGGAGCAAGTCATATTTGCGGATGAGTCCAAATTCAATATTTTTGGTTCCGATGGGCGATCCTATGTGTGGCGGAAAGCTAACACAAAGCTGCAGGACAAGCACTTAAGGCCAAGTGTTAAACATGGCGGTGGTCATGTCATGGTATGGGCCTGTTTGTCGGCAGCGGTTGTCGGAAGGTTACAGTTTATTGAAGGTACAATGGATGAGGTAAACACCTCAATATCCTAAAGGACAACTTGGTCCAAAGTGCGGAGGATTTGGAAATAAAAGACACTTTTCGATTCTATCAGGACAATGACCCAAGCATACATCGGGAATTGTCCAAACCTGGCTTATCTACAATTGCCCCCACGTTATGAAACCGCCAGCACAATCACCAGATCTAAATGTGATCGAAAATCTGTGGGACATTTTGGACACCAATATCCGCATACGTAACATTGCAAATAAAAACGTTTTAAAAACCGCCTTAATTGAGGAGTGGGCTAAAATACCTTCGGAAACTACAATATATATATATATTTTTTTTCCTTTCACTCCTATGAGGAGTGTTTGATGATAAACTTTTAATTTCGCTCCAGCTCTTTCCGCTTTTCTCAATGTCCTTTTCGAGCTGTCTTCTCCAAGTGTGGGCCGGACGACCCCTTCTACGACTGCCCTGTGGATTCCATTCAATGGCTTGCCTAGTGATGTCGTTTGGTTGTTTCCTCAAAGTATGGCCTATCCAGTTCCACTAGCGTTCCATAATATTTAAGTGGATTGGTGTTTGGTTTGTTAGTGACCATAAGCTAGCATTCGAGATTGGTCAGTATATCCTTAACAAGCGTCTAAGGCAGCGGTTGATGAAGGTTTGTATACGTTGAAGGAATTTCGGGGCCGCGTTCCATGTTTCACAACCATACAGTAGTACTGAAGTGACGTTGGATTTTAAAATTCGTAGTTTTGATCTGCGTGAGATTGCGGAGTTATGTACGTTCTTAAGTTGGCCGAAAACTTGCTGTGCTTTTTTGATTCGGTTTTCGGTATCCTCTGCCCTCCCACCGGTACCAGCTAGTTGAAACGGTCGGTTGCTATTTGTGTTTATTCGCATAGTTTTTGTTTTGTCACCGTTTATGCAGAGCCCTGCTATAGCCACGACCGTAGCAACTGAGTTGAGTTTTAGGGCCAAATCCTCGTTATAATGCGCAAGCAGCAGATATCGTCCGCGTAGTCGAGGTCATGTAAAAACCCCTGCAGCGCCCAAGTAATAACTCTTTGATTTTCGAGAGCATGATTCATAACGAAATCAAGCACGATGTTAAAGAGCGTTGGGGAGAGGATGCAGCCCTGCCGCACTCCTATTTTAACATTTACACTGTCGCTCAGCTCACCTTCATGCAGTATACGGCAACTCGCTTCGCGGTATAGGCTTTTTATTAAATCAATAATTTTTTCGAGGAAGCCTTTGCATCGAAGAGCAGTCCAGATTGCGTTGTGGCTTAGTTTATCGAATGCTTTTACGAAGTCGATGAATATTAAGTACAAATGCGATCGGTATTCCACACTTTGCTCCACTATTACGCGCAGGCTGTTGACATGGTCTACGCATGCTTTATGCTGTCGGAAGCCTGCTTGTTCTTCGCGAAATAGAGAGGCGTAAGCGTTGTTAATTCTGTTATTGATGACATAAGCTATTATTTTATTGACGCTGCATAGAAGTGTTATGCCTCGCCAATTTGAGCAATTTGAGAGGTCACCTTTCTTTGGTAATTTAACCTTCCTTCAACTCGCTAGGGAGATATACACTTTCCCAAAAACTTATGATAATGGGATGAAGAAGCTTAGCACTGGTTATGGGGTCTGCTTTCAACAATTCTGGGGCGATGTTGTCGGTTCCAGGCGCTTTTTTAGACTTTAGGGCCCTTATGGCGTCAGCTATTTCTTGTATTGGAGGAAACTGCGTTTGTAGATTTATATTAACAACATGGGTGCCGCAGTTACACTGCAATCCATCGTGTGTATCTTCGTTGGAGAGGATGTTTGTGTAGAACCTTTTCCATATCTCTATTTGCTTATCTTTTGCCGTAGCCAAGATACCATTTTCATCTTTAAGTGGCTTACCGGATACAAAAGGTCGGTTAGCCAGAAGCTTAACTGCCTTGTATAAGTCACTACTGCGGTTCGTTTAACTTGCTTGTTGTGCTTCTGATGCTATGTCTTACACACACTTCCGTTTATCTCTGCGCACACTCTTTTCTATCATACGGTTTAGCCTAGTATGGTTACTATTTGCTTCGAGTTTGGCGTTGCGTGTCTTTGCAGCATTAATTGCCTCTTTAGCAACCTTTCTCTGCTGGATAAGATTCCATGTTTCGTCGGAAATCCATGGCTTTCGATTGGTGATGGCAAATCCGATGTTATTATTAGCAGAGGATAGAAATATATCTTTGACGGGGCTCCATGAACTGCGTGCTTCGTCAGGGATACTGTTTAGAGCTGATTGTAAAGAGTTTGTGTAAGATGTGACGACATCATCACTTTGTAGACGGGGAATATTAAATTTCCTTCGACGTTTGTTATCTTTCCTTATCGCTGCGATCTTGAGACGTACAGTTGCGATGAGAAGGTGGTGACCGCTTGCGACGTCTGCACCTCTTTTATTTCGTACATCCAGTAATGAACCCCTCCATTTTCTGCTTATCAGAATATGATCGATTTGGTTTTCAGTGCGCTGATCCGGGGACACCCAGGATGTTTTATGGATTCTTTTATGCGGGAAGAGTGTGCCACAATCAGGAGGTTATGAGTTGCGCTCGTTTCTGTAAGAACTTCCCGTTTTCAGTCATTCGGCCTATGCCGTGTGTACCCATCACATTTTGGAGAGTTGTATTATCACACCTGACTTGCGCGTTAAAGTCGCCTAGAAGGATGACAATATCTCCTTGTCGTCGTACATTTGACAACACAGTGTTTAGGCTGTTATAGAAATCTTCTTTTACTGAAAGCTCTAAGGTTTCCGTGGGTGCATAGCACTGTATAAAAGTGAGGTTTCTGACTCTTTTACGAAAACGCGCTTCAATTATGCGATGTGAGTGAGGTTTCCACTCCACCAGAGACTAATGTGCATAGCTTGATAGTAAAATGCCAACACCGCTTGATCTTAGTTCATTATTCGGTCTGCCGGAATATAAGAGAGTGAAATTGTCAGATGTTATGAATTCCCCATAATCTGCCCATCGTATTTCAGCTAGGCCCAGAATTTGTATGTTGTATAGCGAGCATTCTCTGCACACTTGGTTCAGTATTGACGTTTCCAAAAGCGTTCTAACATTCCATGTTCCAACTCGTGTCCTTATTTTCATTCCAAAAGTCGTCATCAAATTATCCGGCCGATTTCTTTCCCTTGCTGTGGTTTCAGTAATCGTTGGATTTAAGATGGACAGCTGATTGGGCTTCCGCATCCGATTCTGCTACTGGAGCTGCCAGCTATAGCATGCAGACATGCCTCCATAGTTCTGGGTATGAATGACAGGTTTTCATCTGCCGATGATGGTAGGGTTATACCGCCCTTTGTCGGTTTGCTGCAGTAACTTTCTAAGGAAAGCTCGAAGTGCGCCTTTGACCATCCCTGGTTCCTCCGCCAACAAATTCTCGACATGCGCCTGACCACACACGAAATATGATGTGGCAAGCTTGATGAAGTGGTTTGGTATGCAGTGTTCTCTCCGGAAACTACAATGAAATTGGTAAAATCTATTCCAAATCGCCTTAAATTGGTTATAGACCAGAAAGGGGGGCATACTAAATATTAAGATCTCAAACACTATTTGTTATAATTTTTCTGCTAACTTATTTAAGAACTGGGTCAAGTAAGCTGTGACATTGAAATATTAAATATTTTTTGTTTTTGTTAAAATGTTATGAAAATGTTTTTTTATATAAATAAATGAAAGCATTTTCTTTAAGTTAACATCTCAATTAACTATTATGCATTTATCTTTCGTTGATATCTCTTTTGGTTTAACAAATATATTTATTTTAAATTTTATATATAAGGTGGGTCAAATAAGCTGTGCGCCACGTACCAGTTCACACATCCAATATTGCGATGGTCAAAGTCCATAAATTAAAGTTCGAATTGCTTTATCATGCACCTTTTTCGCCAGATTTATTTCCTTTTTCCAAACGTGAAAATATGGGTCGGTAGCAAAAGATTTGACAACAATGGAGAAATGGAGGCTGCGGAGTATGAGTCTGTTTCTTGGTGTAAACAGGGTAATGAAGCTATTGAATATGGCTGGGAAAAGCGTATCGAGCTAAAAGGAGATTATAATGAGAAATACAGATAATGTTTGTTATGTTTTCTTTGGCAGGTCGTGATGTTCTGGCACAACCCTCGTCTATCTAATTTAAAACCAAATGACAACTTTTGTTTTATTATTTCATTTCGCTGTTTATGCCAATTAAAATAGTTTATAATGGTGTCCGAGTTTGACTTGGACTAACTGTATAAGTGAATATTTAAATTATTACAATTATTATTGGTCAAGTTTTCGCTAACGTTGCCCATGGTCTGGATACATTACTTTTAGAATATATTTTCAAGAATATCTCAAATGATATTATTGGCTAAATTTACACCTACTAATAGTTCGCTCCTTAAGAAATATTCTAATCTAAACGGCCTTCTACAATCGAAATGGAAATTAGGCCAACTTTAATATCATTGTGTTACTTACAATGCCATAATAATTTTCTCTTTCCTGAAAGAAAACCAGCGATCATAAGCAGAATTTCTAAAGAAATTCATTTCAATTGTAAATGATCAATATTTAAAAGATGAAAAAATAAATCATTCGGAATAAACATCAAATTGTATAGTTTTATTTAATTTTTTTTTTTGTATTTTTTTTTTTTTTTTTTTTGTGAAATGCATGACTGAGATTAAGAGAAGAAAACAAGAAAGCGAATGAAACCACCATAATCATGTAATGCATTTGAATCAATCAATAAATGGTGTGTATTTTATGATCTGACTGATGCTGATGATGACGATGATGACGAAGATGATGATGATGATGCTGCGAATGATGATGTGAATACAGGAGAAAGCCAAGTGAAATATAAAACTAATGATGTGATATGGTTGGGCATTCATTCATTCATTCATTCATCCATTCGTTTGTTCATAACACTAAAGCAAAGCAAAATATTTTAGAAATAATTTTTATTAGCAATTTCAGATTTAATGAAGAACAGTTTGGAAGAAGAAAAATAAATAATAATAAAAAGAAAAAAAAAAGTAATAATAATAATAAAAAAATAATTAAATTTAAAGCTAAAGTATTAATTCTATTTAATTTTGTCGACCTTCTTATTAAAAGTGTTGCATATCTTTGTTCTTTGCAAAGCACAATTTTTGCTGGGTTATATTTATATATTCGACCACATAAAAACATATTGCAGAAGTAGGTAATTGTGTGCATAATGATTGTGATCGGTCAGTCGGTTAGTCAATCATCAATCGCATGAAATAACACAGAAATTATTAAAGTATTTTTTTTTTTATTAATGCTGCTTGTTGGTCTGTGTTTCATTTTAGCGGTTCTTTCTACAAAATTTATGGTTATATGTACATTTTGCACGTAATTTATATTAAGATTTGCTTAAAATGATTATTGCCAGAAATTCAAAAAAAAAAATTAAGATACATCTCCGAATCTCTAAATTTAAGACATGTAATTTCAATTATGTTAAAAAAACCCAAAAAAGCAATATTTAATTAATATTTGCTTTGTGAGAATGATAAATGTAGTGTTAAATTATTTTTTGTTTTTTTTAGAAATGCTTGATTTCAGCATGTTTTGTTAAACTTGCAAAAACGATTTTCAACAAAAAAATAAACAATTGTTAAAAGGAAAAGCTAACAAGAAATCTCAACTTAAATGAAGGAAAATTCAAATTAAATTTTTTTTTGTCATCTTTCAACACCAGCAACAAAAACTCAACTTTCATTCTCATTGCAGGAATTAAAGCAAAAATTATTTATTTGTGCTTTGTTTTCTTATATTTTTAATAGAAAAAAACTTCCATCAATTACCAGCTTTTGTATAGATAAGATCAGGCATTTTAATTCCGGACTTGATATAAAAAGTACTTATTTGGCAGATATACTTTTTTCATAAAGGTAAGTTTTTGAAAGAGATTTTTTTTTTCAATGCATTTTCAAAACTTACTTTTTTTTAAATTTGAGTTGTGAAAGTACCTCTTCTTTTCACAATTATTTTTTTGGAAAAATTTTTTTTTAAATTGTATTTTCAAAAATAGTACCAATTAGCCATAAGTTATTTTTAAAAGGACTTTTTGACAAGATTACTTTTTTATGCAAAATAAATAGAAAAAAGAAGCAATCTGAACTACCACTGAGACACAGAATAAGTGATAAATGCAGTTTTTGTTAACTTTCTAAATTACATCAACGCTTCTTCTCATTTTGAATTTGATGGACGACGAATCTTACTTTAGCGTCGAGAGCAACAACTGCCAGTCAAAATATTAGTTTGAGTGTTCCTGTCAGACAGTATCCGAAAAATGCCAAAAATATATTTATAAAATGAAGTTTGCAGAAGTTTTATTGAAATTTTTAGAAAAATTTTATTGACGAAAGAATATAATTTTGTGGCCCGATTTAGTTTTAAAGTAATATGAGTTTAAACTACAATTGTGAACTAAAAAGAATTTGTTGGGAAAAAAGTGCTTTTATACAAAAATATAGTTTTTAGAAGAAATTTACTTTTGGAGAAACGGATACTTTTGTTAAAAAATGGTACTTTTCTAGAAAAAGGTAATTTTATACGTAAAGGTACTTTTGTACAAAATTTACATTTATATAAAAAGATACTTTTTACAAATAGATACTTTTATAGAGAAAGGTACTTTTGTAGAAAAAGTACTTTTGAAGCAAAAGGAAATTTTATACAAAATGGTGCTTTTGTTAAAAATGTTCTTTGTACATAAATGTTCTTTTATATATAAAGGTACTTTTTTAGAAAATGTACTTTTTTAGGAAAAGTACTTTTGTAGAAAAAGGTATTTTTGTGAAAAAAATTACTTTTAGAAAAAAGGCACTATTGGAGAAACAGGAATTTCTGAAAAAGGTACTTTTTTAGGAAAAGCACTTTTGTAGAAAAAGGTAATTTTATACATACGTATATTTTGTACAAAAGGGCAATTTCAAAGCAATTTTTTTTTTTTTTTTTTTTTACAAAGTACTTTTGTACTCTTATGCATAAATATAATTTTGTAGAAACATGTACTTTTGTAGAAGAGGTAATTTTTTAAAAAAAATGTGATTTTATACATAAAGGTAGTTTTGAAGAAAAATTTACTTTTGAAGGAAAAGGTGGTATTGGAGAAAAGGGTAGTGCTGTAGAAAAAGGTACTTTTGTATGAAAGGTACTTTTGTAGAAAAAATACACTTTAATACATTAAGGTACTTTTGTACCAAAAGGCAATTTTGAAGAAAACTTTTATTTTGTAGGGCAAGTACTTTCGTTGAAAAATGTAGTTTCATATATAAATGTACTTTTGTAGAAATATGTATTTTTCTAGAAAAAGATAATTTGGATAAAAAGGTACATTTTTAAAAAAAGATACTCTTGCAGAAAAAGGTACATTTGTAGAAAAAGTACTTTTGTACCAAAAGGTAATTTTATACATAATCATACTTTTGTTAAAAACACTTTTATACATAAATGTATTTTTTATATAGAAAGGTACTTTTTCGGAAAATGTACTTTTTTAGATAAAGGTACTTTTGTAGAAGAAGCTATTTTTGTAGAAAAATTTACTTTTGATGAAAAATATAGTATTGGAGAAAAGGGAATTTCTGTAGAAAAAGGTATTTTTTGGGAAAAGTACTTTTGTACAAAAAGGTAATTTTGAATAAATATTTTATTTTTTAGGACAAAGTACTTTTGTAGAAAAATGTACTTTTATATATAAATGTAATTTTGTAGAAAAGGGTACTTTTGTAGGAAAGGTAATTTTTTATAAAAAGGTAATTTTATACACAAAGGTTATTTTGTAGAAAAATTTACTTTTGAAGAAAAAGTATTATTGGAGAACTGGTACTTCTGTAGAAACATTTTGTTTTGTAGGAAATGTACTTTTTTAGAAAAATATACTTTGCAGAAAAAGGTACGTTTATAGAAAATGGTATTTCTTAGAAAAAGGTAATTTTATATATGAAGGTACTTTTTTACAAAAACGCACTTTGGTAAAAAAAAAGGTGACTTATGTAGAAAATGGTACTTTTGTAGAAAAAGGTATTTTTTTCAGAAAAACATACTTTGTAGAAAAAATTCTTTTGCAGAAGAAGGTATTTTTAGAGAAAAATTTTTCTTTTGAAGAAAAAGGAAGTATTGGAGAAAATGGTACTTCTGTAGAGATATGTGGTTTTGTAGGAAAGGTGCTTTTGTAGAAAAAGGTAATTTTATATAGAGGTACTTTTTTACAAACAGGAACTTTTGAAGAAAAATTTTATTTTGTAGGCCAAGGTACTTTTGTAGAGAAAAGTTCTTTCCTACTGTTTTAGGAAAAGTACTTTTGTAGAAAAAGGTAATTTTATACATAAAGGTAATTTTGTACAAAAAGTTAGTTTTGTACTAAACGGTACTTTTGTAGAAAAGGGTACTTTTGTAGGAAATGTACTTTTATAGAAAAAAGGTAATTTTATAGAAAAAAGGTACTTTTATAGAAAAAAGGTAATTTTATAGAAAAAAGGTACTTTTATAGAAAAAAATGTACTTTTATAGAAAAAAGGTAATTTTATAGAGAATAGGTACTTTTATAGAAAAAAAGGTACTTTTATAGAAAAAAGGTACTTTTATAGAAAAAAAGGTACTGTTGTACATAAAGGTACCTTTGTTCCAAAAATTAATTTAAAAAAAAAATATTATTTTGTAGTACAAAGTACTTTTGTAGAAAAAGGTAGTTTTAAAAATAAATGTACTTTTGCAGAAAAAGGTATTTTTATATAAAAACGTACTTTTGTAGGATATGTACTTTTTAAAAAAAGGTACTTTTATACATAAATGTAATTTTGTAGAAAAAATTTACTTTTATACATAAAGGTACTTTTGTACCAAAAGGCAATTTTGAAGAAAAATTTTATTTTGTAGGACAAAATTCTAGAAAATGTTAGTTTTATACATTAATGTATTTTTGCAGAAAAATGTAGGATAGGAACTTTTGTAGGATAGGAACTTTTGTAAAAAAAGTAATTTTTGTAGGAAGGATACTTTTGTAGAAAAAGGTACTTTTGAACAAAAAGGTAATTTAGAAGAAAATTTCTATTTTGTAGGGGAAGGTACTTTTTAAGAAAAAGTTATTTTTTTTTTTTTTTTTTTGAAAAATATACTTTGTAGAGAAAGGTAGTGTTGTAGGAAATGGTATTTTTTAGAAAAAGGTAATTTTATATTTAAAGGTATATTTGTATAAAAATGTACGTTTCTAGAAAAGGCTGCTTTTGTAGAAAATAGTACTTTTTTAGAAAAGGGTACTTTTGTAGAAAAAGATACTTTTGTAAAAAAGGAATTTTTTAGAAAAATATGCTTTGTAGAAAAAGATAGTATTGGAGAATAGGGTACTTTTGTAAAAAAATTTACTTTTTTAGAAAAATTTACTTTTGTAGGACAGGTACTGTTGTAGGAAATGGTAATTTTATACATAAATTTACGTTTGTAGAAAAAAGGTACTTTTTTAGAAAAATGTTTTTTTATACATAAAAGTACCTTTGTATAAAAAGGTACTAAAGTACAAAAACGTACTTTTGTAAAAAAAGGTGCTTTTGAAGAACAATTTTATATTGTAGAAAAATTTACTTTTATACATAAATGTACTTTTGTAGAAAATGACACTTGTATAAAAAAGTACTTTTGTAGGAAAAGTACTTTTGTAGAAAAAGGGACTTTCGAAGAAAAATCTAATAGTGTTTGAAATGGAACTTCTTTAGAAAACTGGACTTTTGTAGCAAAAATTTTGTATGGTTGTATGTATGTATGTATGTATGGTATGGTTGTATGTATGTAATCTATATATGGAGAAAAATGTATTTTTATGACAAAATTTACTTCTATAGAAAATTTTTTGTTAGAAAACGGTATATCAGTAAGGAATTTTTCGGGAAGGTATTCTTTTTTAATTTACTCCATTTAAAATATTTTTTTATATAAAAGTGTTTCTGTTTTTTCGAAAACACATTTTTTATAAAACAAGGTTTTTTTTAGAAAACTTCGTGTTGTAGAAAAAGGTACTATTGTTCAAAATTGTGCTTTTGGGGGGGGGGGGGGGGGGGGGCCCTTAAGGAAAAATGTACTTATCTATTTTAGGTGGAAACGTTAATTTTTATAGAAAATGGTTCCTTTTAGAAAATAAATTTTTAAAAATTGTTCAAAATTGTGCTTTTGCAGGGAAACCTTAAGGAAAAATGTTCCTTTGCACTTTCGTTGGAATCATAAAATTTGGTAGGAAATGGTTCCTTTTACATAAACGTCCTTTTTCCAAAAATAATCTTGATATCATTTCGTTTTGTAAAAAAAAGTTACTTAAGTACAAAAAAAAATTACTGTACAAAAAGGTACTTTTTTAAAAATAATTTTTTATTTTTAAATTTTTATTTTTCAATTTTCATTTTTTATTTTTCATTTTTTATTTTTCATTTTTTATATTTTCAAAAATAATCTTGATATCATTTCGTTTTGTAAAAAAAAGTTACTTAAGTACAAAAAAAAATTACTGTACAAAAAGGTATTTTTATAAAAATAATTGAAAGAAAATGTCCTTAGAAAAAATTACTTCGGTTACAAACGACATTTTTATAGAAGAAGGTTCTTATTGAAAGGGTCCTCTTTGGGAAATTTTTTTTTTTTTCAATATTACTTCATTTAAAAAATTGTATATAAAAAAAAGTTTTTTTTGACGAAAATTTTTGCTTTCATATTGTTTCTTTTTTCTAGAAAAAAGCACTTTAGTAAAAAAGGTACTACTGCACAAAAAGGTATTTTTTACGCTTTTGTAAAAAAAAATTGCTTTTGAAAAAAATGCCATCTGTAGAAAAATTTACTTTTGTTGGAAATTTTTTACATAGAAAATTGTAGGAAAAAAGTCATTTTTTAAAAGAGTACTTTTTTCAAGAAAATTTGTTTTTTTGTGTTGTGCAATTGTTTGGTTTTAGGTCATAAATAATGCAATAAAAGAAATTAAAAACTAAGAAGTTTTTATATTTTATTTCGCTGATTTTATTCTTCCGATATTTCTTCTGGGAACTGAAAAAGATACATATATAATAACAATAATATTACTAATATATCACAATTTGTTTTTTTTTTTTTTTTTTGTAGAACATTTTTTTATATAATAATTTTTTTAAATAATTTTAAGGCGAAAATTGTTGGTAAAAGTTTATTTAAAAAAAAAAAACTTTTTTTAATGTGATTCATCGAACAATGCTCTATCCATGAGAACTTGTCTCAACAATGCCCTAGTGGCGCTGAGACCCAATTATTTTAAGATATAATTTGTATAATTTGGAATAAATAAAAAAAAAATATATTATATAAATTTTTGGATTTTAGATTAATGCCAAAATTGCCAAAAATTTTGCAATTTATGTACTCTTTTTTCAAAAACTGTATTTTATGTCTGTATTCTTAACAAAATGCAACCATTTTTATGCATTCCTGGCAAGATCAAAAAGGTGTTACCCTTGTAAATTGCACAAAAAAATCATGTGAGTCCGATCGCAGGGGAGATGTGTAAACATCTAGTAATTAAAGATTTTTTTATAGCACTTTCTTAAAATCAAACAAAAAGCGTATCACTTATTATTATTATTTATTATTTTAACTGGTTAATTTTTAATTTTGCGTATTTTATTTTTTATTTTTAATTTTTCGTTTTTCGTTTTTCATTTAAAATTTTTTTTTTAATTTTTTCATTTATTTTTAATTTTTCACTTTCAATTTTTATTTTTTTTTCATTTTTAATTTTTTATTTTTCAATTTTTATTTTTCAATTTTCATTTTTTATTTTTCATTTTTGATTTTTTATATTTAATTTTTTATTTTTCATTTTTTATTTTTCATTATTCATTATTCATTTTTAATTTTAGTTTTTCATTTTTCATTTCTTATTTTTCAAGTTTCATTTTTTATTTTTTATTTTTTAGTTTTAATTTTTTAGTTTTAATTTTTTATTATTCATTTTTTATTTTTTATTTTTTTTTTAATTTTTTATTTTACATTTTTTATTTTTTATTTTTAATTTTTCCTTTTTATTTTTTTTTTTTAATTTTTGATTTTTCATTTTTCGATTTTCATTTTTAATTTTTTATTTTTCATTTTTCATTTTTCATTTATCATAATTCATTTTTATTTTTTAATTTTTCGTTTTTCATTTTTAATTTTTATTATTCACTTTGAATTTTTAATTTTTCATTTTTTATTTTTCATTTTTAATTTTTCATTTTTCATTTTTTATTTTTAATTTTTTATTTTTCATTTTACATTTTTCATTTTTAATTTTTCATTTTTTTTTTATTTTTTTTTTTTCGTTTTTTATTTTTCATTTTCTATTTTTAATTTTTTATAATTCATTTTTAATTTTTCGTTTTTCATTTTTTATTTTTAATTTTTAATATTTCATTTTTCATTTTTTATTTTTAATTTTTAATTTTTTTTTTTAATTTTTTAATTTTCATTTTGAATTTTTTTTTTCATTTTTTTTTTTTATTTTTTATTTTTAATTTTTTATTTTTAATTTTTCATTTTTCATTTTTCATTTTTAGTTTTAAATTTTTCATTTTTTATTTTTCATTTTTAATTTTTCATTTTTCATTTTTCATTTTTTATTTTTCATTTTTTATTTTTCATTTTTAATTTTTTTTTTTAATTTTTTAATTTTCATTTTTTATTTTTTTTTATTTTTTATTTTTCATTTTTTATTTTTCATTTTTTTTTTTTTTTTTTTTTATTATTATTTTTCATTTTTAATTTTCAAACAGGTTATATAATATCATAATTTTTTCACCAATACAATCACATTTTGTCTTTGAAATTTACCCCCCTGCGCGTATAGATGTTTACACATCAAAAATGGAGGCTACCATACGATTTAAAATAAGGACTTTACGCGGATGACACTTTTAGGCATTTCAAGGGATGCATAAAACATGGTTGTATTTTATTCAGAATATATATATGTATATATATAAAAATACACTTTTTGAATAAATTCTAAATAAAATGCTACATTTTTTTGTCAGAAAAGAAATCGTTATAAGTTTTTGGTCTCGTTAAGCTCTGATAGCTTTTTTTTTAAAGTAATTAAAGATTTAGACGTCAAAGTTAACCGCCTTATGAGAAACTAAACCTTTTGTAAATTAAATAATTGTAATTTTTTCCCCCCCAATTTTGAACTTTTTTTATTCACGTTTCTACTTGATTCGATAACTTGTTTCTTTTATTCATTATATCAAATAACTTAAATTATTCGTTTACGGTTCATTATTACTTTTATTTTTCATACTTCAGACTGTCCATATTTAGCCATTCAATCGACCAACTCTATCTATCCATGCATTTGATTGCTCTCCATTGCTTTAATAATAACGAACAAATCAATCACGATGATTATGATAAATGAGTTTTTTCTTTTTCTTCAGCTGTTTGTCTTTAAATTTATGAAAAGATATAGCAACAAAAGCTAAAGTTATGCATATAATTAGGTGGACGTCATATTTAAGGTCACTGAATATTTCGAAAAATTTCATATCGAATTATTTCAACGAAATTTGTATAAAACAGAAGTTAAAAAAACCTTATAAAATCAAAAAGTTTAGAACAAGATTAGTAGATTGCTTTTATATATATCCAAATAAGTTAAACTTTTAATGCACTGAAAAAAAATCACTCAATATAAAGCTGTCATGGCCGTAGGCCAAAATCAAAAATTTTTTTTGATTTTCTTTGCTTTACGTTTAGAATGTAAACATATTAAGAATTAGCACTTAAACTAAAATTATTGTAACTATAAATTCATAATGGAACTTCAAGCACATCTGAAATTTTGCTAGATAATACAAATTCTTGGAAATTTTTGATTTTAGCAAAATAGAAATATCGAATATTACATCACTTAAGCTATTTTCGCAATCAAGGTTCATATTTGAGGCCCAAGATTACTTTTCAAATTGAGTTAACCGATCTGATCCATTTAAAGAAATTTTTGTTTTGTTGCCAATTGTTATGGACGATTAATTCTGAGAGTCACTTTATATATATATATCGATAATTTTGTTGCGGTTGAATAACAGCAGCACCACCACCACCACAACAACAAAAACCCAAGGGTATAATCAACATTGTGCTGATTTTTATTTATGGTAAATTACCATTTAAGTATCAACAATTATTATTCTTGAAATAATAGTTCAAAGTGTGAAAGTAGCTTTCAATAATTCATAAATAATGTTGTTGTTGTTTTTTCCAAAATTCAATGATAATATTGTTTAAAAAAATCTTTCAAATTCATAGTAATCTTTGTATGCAAACTCCACAAAGGATATTTAATATATAGATATCCCTCGATTTATGCGGTACTTCATTTGCGCGGTTGCAATATAACGCGGTTAAATAACAGAAGCAATTTTTTTGTATCATACGTTTTTTAACGACTTTTGATGTGTAAACATCTATACGCGCAGGGGGGTTAATTTTAAAAACAGCGTAACATGTGAGTCGTAAGACAAAATGTTATTGTATTGGTGAAAAAATTATGATATTATGATAACCTGTTTGAAAATTAAAAATGAAACACAGAAATTGAAAAAAAAAATAAAAATAAAAAATTTAAAATGAAAAATAAAAAATGAAAAATAAAAAATTAAAAATAAAAACTGAAAAATTAAAAATTAAAAATGAAAAAAAAAATTAAAAATAAAAAATTTAAAATGAAAAATAAAAAATGAAAAATGAAAAATAAAAAATGAAAAATAAAAAAAGAAAAAAATATGAAAAATAAATTAAAAATTAAAAATGAAAAATAAAAAATGAAAAACGAAAAATGAAAAATGAAAAATAAACAAGTAAGAAAATTATAGTCGGTCTAGACCGACTATACGATAACCTATACCATGCGTTTAGAGACCCTATCTCTTAGGCCCAACTAACTGGACATAGAAAATAAGCAAAAACCAAATTTGAGTGGGATTTTTATTAATTTTTTTGGCTGCAGATATGAAAAAGTCCATATCGGATGCTATATCTGTATGGGGACAAGGTCCAAAAATGGACCGATCATGACCATGGTTGGTAACGTCTCTTGTATTTTGCAAAAACATATACAAACAAAATTTGAGAAGAATCAGTGCAATATTATTGTTTTTTAATAGATTTAAGTGAATATCGGGAAGCAGCTCTGTATAGGGCCAAAGGGATAATTTTTGGACTACTCATTAGTGGATGCAATGAACGCATACAAATCCAATTTGAGTAAGATCTATATGACAATTGGGGTCTTATGGCAATTTATGACGATTTCATATGGGTAATTTGTATGGGGGCTAGGTCTGAACATGGACCGAATTCCACCAATTTCAATAGCGTTCATCCCATGGCCGATAAAAGCTTACATGCCAAATTTCATCAAAATATATTCATATTTGCGACCTGCAGTTTGATTACAAGCTTTACATGGACACACAGACGGACGGACGGACGGACATTGTTAAATCAACTCAGAAAGTGATTCTGATTCGATCGGTATAATTAAAGACGGGTCTGGGTCAAATATTTTTGGTTGTTACAAACAGCAGCACAAAGTCATTATACCCAAACCACATAGTGGTATAGGGTATAAAAATGAAAAAACATATGAAAAATAAATTAAAAATTAAAAATGAAAAATAAAAAATTAAAACGAAAAATATAAAATGAAAAATAAAAAATTAAAAATAAAAAAATTTAAAATGAAATATAAAAAATGAGAAATGAAAAATAAAAAATGAAAACAAGTAAGAAAATTATAGTCGGTCTAGACCGACTATACGATACCCTATACCATGCGCTTAGAGACCCTATCTCTCAGGCCCAACTACCTGGACATAGAAAATAAGCAAAAACCAAATTTGAGTGGGATTTTTATTAATTTTTTTGGCTGCAGATATGAAAAAGTTCATATCGGATGCCATATATATATAGGGACTTGGTCCGAAAATGGACCGATCCTGATCATGTTTAGTAAAGTCTCTTGTATTTTGCAAAAATACATACAAACAAAATTTGAGAAGAATCAGTGCAATATTTTTGTTTTTTAATAGATTTAAGTGAAGATCGGGAAGCAGCTCTATATGGGGTCAAAGGGATAATTTTTGGACTACTCATTAATGGATGTAATGAACGCATACAAACCCAATTTGAGTAAGATCTATATGACAATTTGGATCTTATGGCAATTTATGACGATTTCATATGGGTAATTTGTATGGGGGCTAGGTCTGAACATGGACCGATTCTCACCAATTTCAATAGCGTTCATACCATGGCCAATAAAAGCGTATATACCAAATTTCATCAAAATATATTCATATTTGCGACCTGCAGTTTGATTACAAGGTTTACATGGACACACAGACGGACGGACGGACATTGTTAAATCAACTCAGAAAGTGATTCTGATTCGATCGGTATAATTAAAGATGGGTCTAGGTCAAATATTTTTGGTTGTTACAAACAGCAGCGCAAAGTCATTATACCACATAGTGGTATAGTGTATAAATAAAAGAATGAAAAATAAAAAATAAAAAATAAAAAATGAAAAATAAAATATAAAAAATGAAAAATAAAAAATGAAAAATAAATATGAAAAATAAATTAAAAATGAAAAATGAAAAATGAAAAATGAAAAACGAAAAATGAAAAATAAAAAATGAAAAATGAAAAATAAAAAATGACAAAAAAAATTAAATATAAAAAATGAAAAATAAAAAATGAAAATTGAAAAATAAAAAATGAAAAAAGAAAAATAAAATTGGATAATGAAAAATAAAAAATGAAGAAAAAAATTAAAAATGAAAAATAAAAAATTAAAAATAAAAAATGAAAAATTAAAATTAAAAAATTAAAAATTGAAAATAAAAAATGAAAAATCAAAAACGAAAAATTAAAAATTAAAATAATAAATATTTTTATATTAACAGAGCCCCTGCAATTGATTGCTATAAGTGATACGCTTTCTGTTTGATTTTAAGAAAGTGATATAAAAAAATCTTTAATTACTAGATGTTTACACATCTCCCCTGCGATCGGACTCACATGATTTTTTTATATAACGCTTATGAAAAAAAATATCAGCTGTTTCATAAAAAGATCGGGTTATATTGAAATTGCACTGGAAAATAACTTGAAAGTTAGTAAATAAAACGAAATGCATGTTTTTATACCCTATACCAGGGGCCGGTAACCTTTTGAGTCGGAAGAGTCAAAAATTACAATTTACAATATTTTAAAGTTTTTAAAAAGCCACAAAATTTTTTCTTGTCAACAATAAACAGTACTCTCATAAATAAGGTTTTTTAGTAAAATAAACTAAGCTATTTATTCATAAGAATAATATCTATTTCTTCATACTAGCAGATTCCAGCGCTCGATATTCGAGTGCAATTTTTAGGTAGCTTTATTTTTCAACTTAGCCAATTCACAAACCAACACTTTTATGGTTTTTATATTATTGTGAATCAAGATAACAAACTCATTAACAAACTCATTAACAAATTTAATAAATACACACACGTAGCATATGAATAATTTTATGTATGTATTTATAGCCACTTTAAAAGCAATTAACTCAAAATACAGGAAAAAGTTTAAAAATCTGTAAATCTGGTGAACAGCTAAAAAGAAATACCTTTCAAATAATATACGCGTGGTCAAAATCGGGATAAAACAGTGGAACAAAACATCGGTCACAAAAATCGCCAAGAATATTCATATTATAGATATAAGTAACCAACAAATTCAATGGGAGCGTTGACCTTGCACGGTTTTAGAAAGTTTGGACACATTTTCCTCATAACTTGTTGTTTTAAGTTTCAAGCACGACTCTAAAATTTCATTTGCTAGTTTGCTTCTTACTTTAGGTTTAATTTTCATGCATGCAAGAGAACGCTTGCTCGCACGAATATGTCGAAGGCAATCAAAACTTAAAATGCCAACTTCTTCACCTCACATTAGCAATCTGTAAGACTATTCCATGCGTCGAATATAAGTGCCCCAACTCGCGTACATACATTTCTGGACCTCCAACTCTTCCAACTTGCCTTTAAACTTTGTAAATTTTTCAATCCACAAAGCTTTGCTTTTTAAATCGATAAATTGCATTTCTAGACATCCAGTAATAATTCTAAATGGCTCAATGTGAATTTCGTTAAAATTTGTGTTGAGAGGATTTAGTATGAATGCTAGCGTGGTTCTGTTGGTTTTGAATTGTTCAAATCTGTCAGCAAATTCATCTCTAATTCTTTTTATAACTGTGTCAACAGTTACACTGGTTTTATCGCGATATTGCTTTAGAAATTGAAAATGAAACAATTTACTGCTCTGAATATTTTATGCAAAAAGAATTTTTTCTTTTTTTCAAAACAAACCAATTCTACCAAAACTTAGGCTGGGGTTAAGTTTCCTTGTAATTTTGGATTCAGCTCATTTAATTTCACTGTGATATCCACAAAAAAAAAATTTTTTTTTCAACAATTTGTCGTTCTCTAATTCAGGATGATTAATGCCTCCTTAAATTAGGTATGTACTTATTTCATTCAAGCACAAAACAAAACGTTTCAGTATCTTACCTTTTGGCAAGGTTCAGAAAATACACACATGAAACACACAATGTTCTATTCTAAAGCAGCTAACACATATTTTTATTTTTATATAAATTATGTGTGTTTCTAAATTTTATATGGTGCCCAACACAATCATGATTGTGTTTCGTTTTAATATTTCGTTATCTACACGAAGATTTTTCTATTCCGTATTTTTTGTTTCGAACACGCATAAACCACACAGATTCGAGTGTAGCTTTATTTTAAGTTCGTTTTCTTGCACATGTACTGTAAAAAAACAGAACATGGTCTTCAACGCGTACATCTAAAAATTAAAACATTACCCACTCGAGATAAAAAAAAACACGAAATTAAGTCATAAACAACAAATAAAATTTCTCTGTTTTCTATTTTATTACTATCTTTTTATTTTTTTTTTTATTTTTATTATTATCTTTTTATTTTAAATTTTTTATAACCGCTAATGAATTATTTTAGAAACAATTGTTGTCGTTATTATAGGGGTGTTTCAGATTTTTCCGATCGCGAGTGGATAATGTTTTAATTTTTAGATGTACGCGATGAAGAACATATTCTGTTTTTTTTTTAGCATTAACGTGCAAGACAACGAACTTAAAATAAAGCTACACTCGAGTCTTTGTGGTTTATGTGTGTTCGAAACAAAAAATACGTGATAGAAAAATGTTGGGTAGATAACGAAATATTAAAACGAAACACAATCATGATTGTGTTGGGCACCGTATAAAATTTTTAAACACACATAATTGATATGGAAATAAAAATGTGTGTTTGTTGGTCTGAAGTATGTTTGTTTACATATATGTACTAGTTTTTTATTCAGTGTGTGTTTTTTTCTGAACTTGGCCTTTCGGAAAGCCATCGCACTTTACTATGAAGAAGGAGATCGGAATACTGAGTCTCCAGTTCTTTTAACAACTCTTTAAACTGACGATGGTAGAGTCCTTTTGACAAAATGCTGTTAACAATCTTGATTATCAAATTCATGACCTCAAATAATTTGGACGGATATGGTTGGGCATTTGCAGTGAAACGTAAGAATTTCGTTGTTTATTTTGCTCTGAAGAATCGTTGTTACTCTTTTATTGTTCCTGTTAAACTTCTGTCATCAGTTGCTATTGAAACGATTTTATTTAAATCGATCTTACTAACTTCAAGGCATTCGCTATATCTTCCCCTCTAGTTTGTCCCGAGAGCGGTAGCAATCATACAAGTTCTTCGTTTGGACCTTGGCAAGACATATATCTCACACAAAAGACAACTTTTGCCGTGCCTTTTACGTCTCACGACTTATCTCTAGCAATTGATAAGGCAGAAGAAAGTTTAATATCTTTTTTTTTTTTTTTTATAAAATAAATAATATTTGCGTATGGAACTAAAGGGCCGCAGCTTCACATCCAAGGAGCCGAATGTCGCGGGCCGCAGGTTCCGACCCCCTGCCCTATAACATTATAATGACTATGTGTTGATGTTTGTAACTACCAAAAATATTTGACACATTTTTATTATACCGATCGACTCAGAATCCTTTTCTGTGTCGATTTAGCGATAACCGTCCGTCTGTCCGTCCGTCCGTCCGGCCATCCGTCCGTTTGTATATCCATCTAAACTTTGTATTCAAACTACAAGTCGCAAATATGAATCTATTTTGAAGAAATTCAGTATATAAGCTTCTGCCAGGCATAAACGCTATTGAAATTGGTGAAATTCAATCCATGTTCAGACCTAGTCCCCATACCCCTATGAGATCGACTAAAATTGCATTAATATCCAAATTATCATATAGATTTCGGTCAAATTGGGTTTGTGTATGTTTATTACATCCATTTACCAGTAGTCCAAAATTAAATCCTTAAATTTGGTTTGTTTTTGCATAAAATAAATAACCTTACCAAATATGGTCAGGATTGGGCCATCTTCCGACCCGTCCCCATATAGATATAGCATCCGATATGAACTTTTTCATATGCGAAGGCAAAAAAAAATAATAATAATGCCACTCAAATGTACACGGGGGTTTTGTTTAGAAGTGTCTACATATTTTTATTCGTAAATAAGTACAATGACGCCAGATTTGCTCCATTTTAAATTCCAACCTGGTGGGAATAATGGCAAACAACATTATGGTAACCCTACTCAGGTAATGGTTAATTTTGGGAATGAGCGTGATAAGGCTATGGGGTTGGAAATAAGTTTTTCGATGCGTTACAAACGGAATTACAAACCTACATATACCATATGCCGCTGTGGTGTGGAGGGTATAAAAAGTTTTTTTTGCTGCTAGGTTAAATTTATAACTTGGATCGTGTGCAAAAGGGAGAAAGGCTAGCGTTTGTAGCAAAAATAACAGTGCTTTATATTAGATAATTCATTCATTCATCACACATTTTGGAACATAATCAAAAATCTTGGTTTTACCAGACTTGCAGAGATGCAGTCAAATACAGAGAAGAAGCATTCAGATATTGGCGTGAAAATAAAAATTCCGGCACTACTGCTTCACAAACAGGCGAGAAATGAATGTGCCAAAGCACTAAGCCGCAAAAAGTTTCTTTATGATCAGCGTCTTCATACTAATTCTATCTGCTTCTCGGGGCAGTAAGAGCTTTTGGTCATTTGTTAAAAGGGTAGAGAGTAATGCTAGCTCTGTCATCCCAACTCTTATAAAGAATAACCAAATACACACTGAGCCGGTTGATAAGGCTAACCTTTTAGCTGAACTTTTTGCAAAAAAATTCGTTTTTGCCGGATAGCGATCAACCACTGCCCAAATTTGAAAGGGTATCGTGTACTATGCCTAAAATATTCTCCGAGTACGTGCAGTTAAAAAGGTTCTTTCGGATCTCAACTTAAATAAGTCTCCGGTGCCGGATGGTATACCAGCACTGGTGCTGAAACAGTGCTCTTCAACGCTAGCCAGTCCATTGGCCAACCTTTTCAGCCTTTTGTAACGTGCGGGAGACTTGCCCTCTTGCTGGAAGATTGCCGATGTCCAACAAATCCCTAAAAAGGATGAGGCTAATAACCTTGAAAATTACCATTCAATTGCAACCTGCTCTGCGCTCTCAAAGGTGATGGAGAACATGATCAATTTCCATCTTGTCAACTACCTAGGGTCCAACTCACTTCTTAATGACCGACAGTATGGCATCCGTAGAATTTGTTCTATAGGAGACCTGTTAGCTTCACTTTCTGAGCACTGGATTCGATCTATTTACAATTATAGTTAGAGTAAAGTGGTTGCTCTGGATATTTCCAAGGCATTCTATCGCGTGTGGCACGGTTTATTGATATCAAAGCTTATTGCATTTGGGGTCGGTAATGACTTCTCCCGATTTATATCGAGCTTTCTCAGAGACCGAGCAATACGTGTTGTTATTGACGGGGTCTCATCTGATGAGTTTCAGCTTAATTCAGGGGTACCCCATGGTTCCGTTCTTTCTCCTTCTCTTTTCCTTATCTTTCTGAACGACCTTCTTGGCCAAACTTTCAATTCTATATACTCTTTCGCAGATAACAGCAGCATTTGTCATACATTCTCCTTTAATTGTAGGCCAAGCTTTTTGGAGGTTGCGGGGCAAAAGGCGGACGATGAATGACACACTCAATCAAGACCTGTTAACAATCTCCGAGTGAGGTAAAGCTAATAGGGTTGATTCTAATGCGCTGAAGACTCAATTTTGTATGCTGACATATAGGGCCATGGATTCAACAATGTCATCTGTATATATGTGTGGTATAGGTATTGAGGAAACGGATACACTTGATGTTCTGGGCATGTTTTTGAAGTGTTTTTCAAGTGTCAAAAGAAGCATTCAAGTGTCTTGGTTTTCTAAAACGGTGCAAAAATTACTTTAGTCCCTCTGATCTCCTTAAAATCTGTACCCCTTACACCTAACCGATAATGGAATACAACTCCCATATATGCACAGGAGCTTTAAAGTCTATTTTGGAGCTACTGGACAGTGTGCGAAAGAGGGCTTTAGCGCTCATTAATGACAGTAGGGTATCCAACTCTATTGACTCGTTGAAACATCGTCGGAATGTGGGTTGTGTAGCACTGTTCTATAGATACTACCATGGGAAATGTTCTTCTGATATTAACGAACTCATTCCAAGTGCTCGAATATCAGTTCGCTCTACCCGTCAAATATCCACAAACACTACTCCCTCTTTCCTCCTTTCCATAACCTATTTTCCTGATATCAATACAATGCACTGCATTTGTAGATGGAATCCTCTGAGTGTTGTTTAATAAAAAAATAAACTATGTGAGCCCGATCACAGGGGAGATGTGTAAACATCGATTTACACATCAATTAAAATCAAACAGTAAGCGCCATCTATGTATAGCAAGAAACTGCTATGGTTGCTATACTTGATGGTTGCAGTTGTTTGCTATACATTCATGGCGCTTTCTGTTGGTTGTTGTATCAGCTAAATAAAGTAAATCATAATCTTTGTACCAATACACTTACACATACCTCACACCGATTTTCCCTTACGCTGTTTTTGTGATTGTATTGCGAAAAAGAATTTTGACCCCCTGAGCGCATAGATGTTTACATATCAAAAAAACAAAATCGCTAAATATCAATGAACCAACAGTAAGAATAATCCAAAAATGGAAAAATTATTAATAATTTGTATTGGGCATACCGTGGACAAATACACACCACTTTCTGCAGATGTTAATTTCTGACAAGTAATGGGTGGTTTGAAAATTTCAAGAAACATGCTGGGCCTACGGATTTCACTAATATAAAGTCCTCATCAGGTGACCTAAATGTTGCTGAAACGTTTCCTGTTAAATTCCCTCAATTGATTAACAATGGTGGGTATTATCACCACCAAGTAATTAAAGCAGACGACAGCTATTAATATAGATTTATTAGACTTTTTGGACTTAAAGAGTTTGATCACAAATGGAACATTTTCACTAGGACTCATATATTATTAAGATTTAAAAATCTCAAATGGTCACCCTAATTTTCCAAAAAAAAAAAAATTAAATCTCTAAATACTTCCAAAACAAATAAGGTGCACTTTTAATAACGGATGCACTTTCCAACCTAAACTGAAATGAAAACGAAAAAAAAAAAAAACATTAAAGAAGTTAGAAATCTGCAACAAAAAAAAAGTGAGTTTCAAGGTAGCAATTTAAATAGACCCCTAACTGGAGGAGTTAACAATAAAAATCACATCATAGTTAAAGTGAACAAAAGAAAAGAGAAAAAACACATAGACGAAAAACTGATAAACTGCAGTCTCAGAAAAAGCCAACTTAGAAATAACAACGTGCAGTTATTATTGAAAGCACCTCGCTACACAGACACAAAGTTATAGTGAGCAGCCCAGCGGTGCCACCAAGCTAAACTGCAACAGCAGTGGTAACATTATGACCACCATGTTGTTTGAGAAATTTACTATAATAGTAATGGTTTCATTTTTTCATTTTTTTTTTCTTGGTTTTGTCTGTTTAGTTTTCCTGTTCCTTGAACTTATTCTGGGCTTTTTGACTGTTGGTGGTAGTTGGTTGTTTAAGTGTTTGGTTGTTTGGTTGCCAAGATTATGTTGATGATGATGATGATGGTGATGTCGGTTTATAAGAAGCGGCATATGCTATCATAACGCTTAAAATTATAATAACTCTATTAAGGAACAACAACGAGAAACACCACCGCCAACAACGTATTATGTACAATACAACACAAGTGATGTTGTTAAAAGTTGCAGTCAAATTTTTTTCCTTTTTTTTTTTAATTTTTTTGTTTAAAAGACCGCTTTATTTTTTTTTCCATTTAACAATTGTTGCTGCATGTGTTTCCCATGCATATACGAGCACACCACATTGAAAGGGAAGTTTAAATAGCAAACAACTAAAAGTACTAACTGCAAAAGTACAAAACAGCAAAACATGAAAAACGAAAATTGTGCAGCCCAACAATATACTTTGGTGGCAATAAGTAGGTGTAGGCACCAACAGAACTGCTTCATTGTCTACAAACAATCATGAATATGAGTTCCTCTCGTCATTATGATTACCCCACTACCGCCACCGCCACCGCATCAATTTTAAAACGTTTTTTCCCCATTTTTTTATACATTTAAAATTATGTCGACTAAAAAATATGTTGATAAGTTGCTCTAAGGCTACTTCGATTTCAAAATATGCTATTTAAGTTTTACAGTGGGCCACCATTTTAGAAGGAAAAAGTTTTTACGGTTAAATCAGAATTTGAAAAAATTTTCTATTCTGACATTTTTTTTCTAAAAAAATTTTTCGTTTTTTTAAAAAACATATAAAGTTGAGTTTCTCGTATTTTTTTGGCGAGCCAATCTCTCAGGTGGAAAAGAGTTTTTCAAATATTTTTATTTTTTTTAATTCGACTCATTTCCAAATGGTTTTTTTTTTTTTTTTGGAAATCCCATAATTGATGTTCTTCAATTCATTTGTTTTCGTCTAGTTCTAGTTCTAAAAAAAAATATATGAAACCATAAAGACAAAATAGCAAAATCATTCCATTTTTAATAATTACAAAATACTCTTGACCCCATTAAATATAAGTATATAATTATTGCTCCTTATAACTAGCGGACGTAAAATAGCGATGTCCGTCCGTACGTCTTTGGAAATCACGATCACGCCACATAAGGTTAGCTAAGACGTTAACTTTTACTACAACTGACTCACCGACATTCTGAGCAAGTTATAGTAACTTAAAATCTTTAAATCGGTTGAATAGATCCCGACATTTTAATTAAAAAGAAAAAAATTTTTGAAAAAATATGATTTTTTCTTAAGGTGTTTTTTAAAAGCCCGATAAAACTTTAAATTGTAAAAAATAATACAAAAAATTTAAATTTAATAAAAAAAATTTTTTATTCGAAAAACCAATAGATGGCATTCACATTTGAAAATGATTTCGGTCATATGGCTAACGCGGCTGTTCTTGACGAAGCGCACTCTATACGTATAATTTTGAGACACTTTTTCGAGCATTTTTGGCCGTAGGTCGCGAGTAACAGGAACAATGTTTGCCTCCAGGTCCATGTAAACCTTGTACTCAAACTACACGTCGTAAATATGAATACATTTTAATGAAATTTAGTATATAAACTCCTATCAACCATAGGACGAATGCTGTTGAAATTGGTGAAAATCGGTACATGTTCAGACCTAGTCCAAATACAAATGCACCCTATGAGATCGACTTAAATAGCTAAAATATAAAAAATATCATAAATATCTCGTTCAAATTGGGTTTATGTGTGGTTATTACATCCATTTATCAGTAGTCCAAAAATAAAGCCTATAGGACAATTCTTACTCAAAGCCCCCATATGAAGCTGATTCCCGACCTCATTTAAATCTATCAAAACCAAAAGTTATGCACAGATTTTTCTCAAATTCGGTTTTTATATGTTTTTGCAAAAATTACGTCATGCAGGATCGGTCCATTTTTTGACCCAGTCCCCATATAAATTTAGCATCCGACATGAACTTTTTCATATCCGAAGGCAAAAAAAATTAATAAAATGACTATTTTCGTTGCAAAATCTCAACTTTTAAACTAATTAAGACATTTTAAAAATTAAAAATAATTTTTAAATATGGCTTCTTTACCTTTAAAATGAGTGCGGAGGGAGCTAGGTCCACAGGTGGCTTCAATATATCCTATCAAAATTCAATATTATGTTGGTGCTAATATTAGATGTTGCAAATAATAAGATAATGTGCTGAAATTTGGAACTTAAAGTGTTTTTGACCCAAAGCCAAGCCCTACTTAAATTTGTTGCAATCGACCCATGTTTGGACCTAGCCCCCATACAAATTTTCCTTAAAAATTGCTTTTAATGCCACTGAATGGAGCAAATGTTATTCTATTGCGATGAAATTTGAATCATAAGGGTTTATTAGGCCAGCGACGAGATCTGTAAAAAATCTTTGAAATCGGTCCACATTTGGACCTAGTCCCCGTACAAATTTTCTTCAAAATTTGGTTAAAATGCCACAAAAGATGCCCAATTTGGTAATTTCTGTATTATATTTTAAAAATTTACAAAAATTATGCATAAAAACACTGTAAAATTTTAATGAAATCGGACCACTTTTGGACATATTTTCCCAATTTTTTGTATAAAGAAAAATACCAAAGTTCTAAAATTCCAAAATTCACAATGAAATTTTATTAATTAACCACTCAAAGGACTTATAATTTCATAGTGCATATTGTTTAAATCCGAAAGTCTAGAAAAAAAAAAATGCCGCTCTAATATATCATGCATTACTTCTAAAGTGAAAATAAGGCGTTACTAATAATGTGTTATACAGCTTCTTATATTTCATGCCAGTTCCTTGCATACTGCATTACTTTCAAAGTGAAATTAATGAGTTCCTAGGCAACTACCTACCTCTAATGACATCCCCGTGTTAAAATAATGAGCTTATCAGGCAAACTTCAACCAGTTACTTCTCCTTCTAAAACCCATTATTTGGTAATGTTTTTTTTTTCCCCAGGTTGTATTAAAGTTTTTATTAATATTACAGAGAAACATTTTTAAAATATTTGTAATATTAATATATTAATGCTATAGATATTAAGTTATTTAGTATATTTTTTTTTAAAACTAGTATAATTTTTTTATAAGTTAGTTTTCTTTAAAATAGTCATTACTATTGGGAGGGACATCTAATTGACTTGACATATCGGAGCTATAATTACGTTCTTCCAAATGATTTCAAGATCTTACATGTCTTCGTGATGAAATTAGTGGGTCTGAAGAGGCTGCCAACATATTGAAAAAGTCCTCATTCTGTCTAATCCGCGAAATCTTGCAAGCATTCGTGTATCTAAATTTTTTGTAGTCTTTGTTTTTGCAGTCCTGGGCTTCTTCTGACAACTCTCCAATTGGTAAGCCTTGATATTCAATTAAATTTTTACCATGAGCCAAAATCTTATGTAACGTAGGAGGAAGTTTCTTCTCAGGGTACATTTGAGCCAAAAGTTGGCCAGTTTTTATGCATAATCATCAAACTTTGGGTCATTTACCATTTCTCTAGAGTTATAACATTTAGGATAACTGCCAACCTTTTTATAATATTATTGTTGACCCCAAGAATTCAGGTTGTTACCCCATCATCTTCAAAAAATGATCTGGACATATTATCATCGTTAGTATCTCCATACCCCTAATTTGGACAGTCTACTTTCAGTCAAAGCTTCTTAAGAAATTCATTTTGTATAAATTTTTTCGAGCAAATAGCTTTTCTTTTGGTGTTGCGTTCTTATCAAAACATTCTTCTTCTCTTCCTTTTTTTATTTTGCTGAATTCAGTAACCGCTAGAAAATAATACAGATAGCGCTAGCGACTTTTCGTTGTTTCAAATTTTTAAGTGAAAATTTTTGATGTGTAAACATCTATACGCGCAGGGCGCAAATTTCTATTTCACAATACAATCGCAAAAACCGCGTAACACATCGGTGTGAGCTGAAGTGTAAATCGGTGTGTCTTTATCTGATTGTGTATGTGAAAAAATTATGATATGTTCTTTTCTAAACATTTTCCAATTGTCTTTCAAAAAACATCAATTGTATTTCAGAAAACATTAATTGTATTTCAGAAACCATCAATATAATTTCAGAAAACATTATTTGAATTTCAGAAAACATAAATAGAATTTCAGAAAACATAAATATAATTTCAGAAAACATCATTCGAGTTTCAGAAAACATCAATTGAATTTCAGAAAACATCAATAGAATTTCAGAAAACATCAATATAATTTCAAAAAACATCATTCGAGTTTCAGAAAACATCATTTGAATTTCAGAAAACATAAATAGAATTTTAGAAAACATCAATATAATTTCAGAAATCATCATTCGAGTTTCAGAAAACATCAATTGAATTTTAGAAAACATCAATTGTATTTCAGAAAACATCATTTGAATTTCAGAAAACATAAATAGAATTTCAGAAAACATCAATAGAATTTCAGAAAACATCAATTGTATTTCAGAAAACATCAACTGTATTTCAGAAAACATCAATTGAATTTTAGAAAACATCAATTGTATTTCAGAAAACATCATTTGAATTTCAGAAAACATAAATAGAATTTCAGAAAACATCAATAGAATTTCAGAAAACATCAATTGTATTTCAGAAAACATCAACTGTATTTCAGAAAACATCAATTGAATTTCAGAAAACATCAATATAATTTCAGAAAACATCATTCGAGTTTCAGAAAACATCAATTGAATTTCAGAAAACATCAATAGAATTTCAGAAAACATCAATTGTATTTCAGAAAACATCAATTGTATTTCAGAAAACATCATTTGAATTTCAGAAAACATATATAGAATTTCAGAAAACATCAATTGAATTTCAAAAAGCATTATTTGAATTGCTGAGAACATTAATTGTATTTCAGAAAACATCAATAGAATTTCAAAAAGCATCATTTGAATTGCTGAAAACATTAATTGTATTTCAGAAAACATCAATTGAATTTCAGAAAACAGCATAATCGACTTATTTTTTATGCATTGGAAAATATGATGTTGATGTTTTCTTTAATTATTAGATGTTTACACATCTCCCTTAGTTATATATTAAATATCCTTAATTAGTCATTCTTTCTCCTATACTCTTTCTTAATTTATATTGTTAATTACTTTCATTTATATTTGTTTCTAACTGTTAAAAAAAAAATCATGTGAGTCCGATCACAAGGGAGATGTGTAAACATCTAATAATTTAAGAAAACATCAACATCATATTTTCCAGTGCATAAAAAATAAGTCGAGTATGCTGTTTTCTGAAATTCAATTGATGTTTTCTGAAATGCAATCGATGTTTTCTGAAATTCAATTGATGTTTTCTGATACACAATTAATGTTTTCAGCAATTCAAATGATGCTTTTTGAAATTCTATTGACGTTTTCTGAAATACAATTAATGTTCTCAGCAATTCAAATGATGCTTTTTGAAATTCTATTGATGTTTTCTGAAATACAATTAATGTTCTCAGCAATTCAAATAATGCTTTTTGAAATTCAATTGATGTTTTCTGAAATTCTATTTATGTTTTCTGAAATTCAAATGATGTTTTCTGAAATACAATTGCTGTTTTCTGAAATACAATTGATGTTTTCTGAAATTCTATTGATGTTTTCTGAAATTTAATTGATGTTTTCTGAAACTCGAATGATGTTTTTTGAAATTATATTGATGTTTTCTGAAATTCTATTTATGTTTTCTGAAATCCAAATTATGTTTTCTGAAACTCGAATGATGTTTTCTGAAATTCTATTTATGTTTTCTGAAATTCAATTGATGTTTTCTGATACACAATTAATGTTCTCAGCAATTCAAATAATGCTTTTTGAAATTCAATTGATGTTTTCTGAAATTCTATTTATGTTTTCTGAAATTCAAATGATGTTTTCTGAAATACAATTGCTGTTTTCTGAAATACAATTGATGTTTTCTGAAATTCTATTGATGTTTTCTGAAATTTAATTGATGTTTTCTGAAACTCGAATGATGTTTTTTGAAATTATATTGATGTTTTCTGAAATTCTATTTATGTTTTCTGAAATCCAAATTATGTTTTCTGAAACTCGAATGATGTTTTCTGAAATTCTATTTATGTTTTCTGAAATTCAATTGATGTTTTCTGAAATACAATTGATGTTTTCTGAAATACAATTGATTTTTTCTGAAATTCTATTGATGTTTTCTGAAATTCTATTTATGTTTTCTGAAATTCAAATGATGTTTTCTGAAATACAATTGATGTTTTCTGAAATACAATTGATGTTTTCTGAAATTCTATTGATGTTTTCTGAAATTCAATTGACGTTTTCTGAAACTCGAATGATGTTTTCTGAAATTATATTGATGTTTTCTGAAATTCTATTTATGTTTTCTGAAATCCAAATGATGTTTTCTGAAACTCGAATGATGTTTTCTGAAATTATATTGATGTTTTCTGAAATTCTATTGATGTTTTCTGAAATTCAATTGATGTTTTCTGAAACTCGAATGATGTTTTCTGAAATTATATTGATGTTTTCTGAAATTCTATTTATGTTTTCTGAAATGATGTTTTCTGAAATTCTATTTATGTTTTCTGAAATTCAATTGATGTTTTCTGAAATTTTATAGATGTTTTCTGAAATTCTATTTATGTTTTCTGCATTCAAATGATGTTTTCTGAAATTATATTGATGGTTTCTGAAATACAATTGATCGAATGATGTTTTCTGAAATTATATTGATGTTTTCTGAAATTCAATTTATGTTTTCTGAAATTCAAATGATGTTTTCTGAAATTATATTGATGGTTTCTGAAATACAATTGATGTTTTCTGAAATTCTATTGATGCTTTCTGAAATTCAATTGATGTTTTCTGAAACTCGAATGATGTTTTCTGAAATTATATTGATGTTTTCTGAAATTCTATTTATGTTTTTTGGAATTCAAATGATGTTTTCTGAAATTATATTGATGGTTTCTGAAATACAATTGATGTTTTCTGAAATTCTATTGATGTTTTCTGAAATTCAATTGATGTTTTCTGAAACTCAAATGATGTTTTCTGAAATTATATTGATGTTTTCTGAAATTCTGTTTATGTTTTCTGAAATTCAAGTGATGTTTTCTGAAATTCTATTGATGTTTTCTGAAATTCAATTGATGTTTTCTGAAATTATATTGATGGTTTCTGAAATACAATTGATGTTTTCTGAAATACAATTTATGTTTTTTGAAAGACAATTGGAAAATGTTTAGAAAAGAACATATCATAATTTTTTCACAAATATAATCAGATAAAGTCACACCAATTTACAGTTCAGCTCACACCGATGTGTTACGCTGTTTTTGCGATTGTATTGTGAAATACAAATTTACCCACCTGCGCGTATAGATGTTTACACATCAAAAATATTCAAAGGCTAGAATTCTTATTAAATGATGAACTCATCTATAATATTAATAGGCTAGGCGATTTCTTGTGACCGATGTTTTCTTCCACCGTTTTAGCCCGATTTTGATCAAACTATATTATTTGAAAGGTATTTCTTTTTAGCCGTTTTGCAGATTTACAGATTTTTAAATTTTTTCCTTTATTTTGAGTAAATTGCATTTATATTTGCTACTAACACATACATAAAATTATACAATGCTATGTGTGTGTTTATTAAATTTGTTAATGTGTTTGTAATAAAAATGAGTTTGTTTTTTTTTTGTGTTGATTTGTGAATTGGCTTTAATTGATTAGCATACCTTTAGGGTCTTCATTTAATGAAAAAATAAAATTTCCTAGAATTTACATTCGAATTTCGAGGGCTGAAATCTGCTTGTTTAAATTATTAGAAGAAATCTAAACTATTCAATTTTCTATATGAAGAAAAAATAGTTTTTAAATAAAACACAATATATTCATATAGGCATAATTAATTTTTGCAAACATTAACCAGAATCTAAAATATTATAAAAAAAATTTAATTTAAATTTACGAATTGTTCTATACTATTTTCAGCAGTTCACTTCATTTGAAAGCTCTGGTATCCCTGGTTTAACAATCTGGCTACAAAGTTAACATCTGTTTTATTTTTTGAAGTTGGCAACTCGAAATCAGATGTTTGTATAAATTTGTATGATTTTGTGAGATTTGTGAGATTTTTTGAGTGGTAGCAAGCGATAGTTATTGTGTTTATTAATTAAATATAAAAATAATAAAAGTGAAATTTATTAAAATAGAATGTTACAAACAATAAAAAAAAGTGTTAAAAACACGAGTTACTTAGGTTTGTCTCTCCTACCACAATTCCAATTTCGAATGCATTGGGTAATTGCCCATGAACAGTTTCTCCTGAAAATATTTTTTCCCCAATACAATCATAAGTCACACAGCGTTATCTCCTTCAGCTCACACCGATATAAGTTACGCTGTTTTTGTGATTGTATTGTGAAATAGAAATTTACCCCCCTGCGCGTATAGATGTTTACACATCAAAAAACTTTGTTATATTTTATTTGTAACTTCTTGTTCATATTTTCTTTGAATTTTATTGTAGTATTTTTTATTGAAAATGAAAATATTCTTTCTTGACTTTTTAATATAAAAACAACATTCATGAGAACAATATCATGAATCAATAAATAATCAAAAAACCTTTTAAAATTGTGCTTAATCAATTAACTCCTTGTGATCGGACTCACATGATTTTTTTATTATGTTGACTTCATTTTTCGACCTGGCATCAGGTCAAAAGTTTCTAATTGTTGCAAAATACATACATTGTAAATTTTCTAATATAAAAAAGGAAATTTTTTTTTAATTTTTTTTTTTACTTTTGAGTGTAAATTTCTTATTATATTGAATTCATTAACAGAATTTGAACACCGAAAATTTTGGGCCGCTTAAAAATAATACATTAACAAGATTTTTATAATCTCATTGCCTTCCAGAATTTTAAGTTTTTACTAGCAGATTTCAGCGCTCGCAAATCAAGTGCAATTTCTAAGAAGCTTTTTTTTCAACTTAGCCAATTCACAAACCAACACTTTTATTATTGTGAATGAAGATAACAAACTCATTAACAAACACATTAACAAATTTAATAAAACACACATAGCATATGTGTAATTTTATGTATGAGTTAGTAGGAACTTTAAATGCAATTTACTCAAAAAAAAAAGGAAAAAATTAAAAAATCTGTAAATGTGCAAAACGGCTAAAAAGAAATACCTTTCAAATAATATACGTTTGGTCAAAATCGGGAAGAAATGGAAGAACATAACATCGGTCACTAGAAATCGTCTAGCTTATTAATATTATAGATTATTGCTAATACATAAAAATTACAAAACATAACAATCTACTTAAAAACACTTCGCCACCCTATCAGAATCAAAATAAAATATGAAAAAAATAAAATTTTTGTCTTCAAGCACAAAAAAAAAATCGTGAGAAATAAAATAAAACTCGTAAAAATTAGTTAATATTTGGTATTCTATACAGAGTTCAGAAAAAAACACACACTGAATAAAAAACTCGTACATATATGTAAACAAACATAATTTAGACTAACACACACATATTTTTAGCTTCATATCAATTATGTGCGTTTCTAAATTTTCTACGGTGCCCAACACAATCATGACTGTGTTCGTTTTAATATTTCGTTATTTACACGAACATTTTTGTATCACGTACTTTTTGTTTCGATCACACATAAACCACACATATACGTGTACTGAAAAAAAAAACAGAACATGTACAATAAACAGGTTCGAGTTCAGAACACGACATGTACATGTTCTATTTTTTCTTAGTACACGAGCCAGAACACGACTTAAAATATAACTGAACTCGAACCTGTTTATTGTACATGTTCTGTTTTTTCTTAGTACACGAGCCTTAACACGACTTAAAATATAACTGAACTCGAACCTGTTTATTGTACATGTTCTGTTTTTTTTTTTTCAGTACACGTACCAGAACACGAACTTCAAATAAAGCAACACTCCCATATGTGTGGTTTATGTGTGATCGAAACAAAAAGTACGTGATACAAAAATGTTCGTGTAAATAACGAAATATTAAAACGAACACAGTCATGATTGTGTTGGGCACCGTAGAAAATTTAGAAACGCACATAATCGATATGAAAATAAAGATATGTGTTGGCTGCTTTTGAACAGAACATTGTGTGTTTCATGTGTGTATTTTCTGAACCTTGATATATAACCTTTAAAATAAGACACAACTTTAAAATCGATTAATTTTTCACTCAGTTATGGCAAAACCGTCTACCCAACTTTTCAGTTTAAGCCAAATTGTTTTTACAACTTTATGGTTGGTGCGTGCAGACTGGCAAGTATATGCAGCCAAGTTCACCTTAACTAGTTAGAGTATTGTATTAGTGAACCATTTTAGGCAATATCTCAGTAAACGTATTTAAAATTTTTAATTCTATTCTATCAAAATAGAAAAAACTACCAAAATATAGTATACATATTTGAAAAACTGAGACTGTAGAAAAAGTGAATGACCCAATAATATTATTTTTATTTTGTTTTGTAGAAAATAAAAATACCTTTCAAAAGACACCAAAAGCATTACAAGCGGTTAACTAGTTTGCGTACAATTTTATTCGAAAGAGAATATTTTTCAAATAATTGTATGCCTTTTTCTAAAAGCAATTAAATTCAAACTTTGCGTAGCTCTATCATCCATAATTTGTATCCGATTTTCAAACCGTTTATTGATTCTTAATCTGTGAAATCCCCTATCCTATACATTCATTGATTTTACTGAATGTTTCTATAAAATTTTTGGTTTCTGCACGCTATTTGGGAAAAGGCGCCACTGTAAAAATGATCTAACAAATTTTCGTTAAAAACTTAATTATGGCATAATGTTGGATTTTTCGATAATTTTAACGGTTTTTAATTTTCGGTCAATCAATTATTTAATTACTTGATGTTATACTTAGTTAACAAAGAAAAGGAGTATAATAAAATTCTTGGTTTTTATTTAATGTTAAAAATGTTAAAAATTCAGTGTGTTTGTTGTAACAATTTAATATTAAGTCCACAGATTAATGTAAACGTGAAACCCATGTGGTGGGTATCCATAATATTTAGAAGATTTATCAATGATTTTAAAATTATATTATTGTCTGATTAATCGGTTTGCCGTTTATCGATATTACAATCATTAGTCTTAAGAAATAACGAAAAACTTTAAGGTGGTTTGCTTAGGCCTTGTGTAGGGTATGATAGGCCTTAAGATAACGGTTAATTTGGTACTAAATTGCCTATTGGTTAATTTGGAGTAAATATTAAATATCTAAATAGCTAAATATCCTTACCATTGGACGTTCTTTGAGAATCCCCAAAGGAGACCAACTTTATAAGACATTCTTTAAAGCCTCGAATTCTCTTAATCAGAGAACTTTTTTTTATATAGAAAAATTCTTACGCTTTTTTTCTGAAGCAAAATTCTCATTATATGTCCACCAGAAATATGTAGGGTATCCAATAAAAAAAAAAGAAAAAGTTATTTCAAGTGGTAAACAGGGCTCAAAAAGGTTTATTATTTGTTGTTGATTTTGGTTTTCCTTTTCTTTTCATGGTAACATACTCTTGGTTAGTGGCGTTTTTTTTTTTTTTTTTCGTTCTGAATATATATGTAGATATATAATAGATATATGTATTTTTTTGTTCAGTTTATTAAAGTGGCGCACGGTTTTGATCACGACTTTTCATAAAATATTTTTTAAGAAAAGAGAAAAAAAAAACAAATCCGAAAAATAGCAAAATTATGTATAATTTCTGTTGAAATAAAAAAAAAAAGAATTTTGCTTTCAAGCCCACGTTAATGTGCCACTTGATGTGTAGTACGAGTATATTATGGTGGCAATCTAAAACATTTTATATAAAAAGTTTAACGTTCTACTACCAAAATCTTGACTTGTTTGTTTATTTAAGAAACACAATAACAGACAGGGTGGTCTACTCCAATAAACAACATAAAAAAAAAATCAAAAATTTAAAAACAGTTACCACTCACTTTAAAATTATAACTGTATTATAATAATCAAAACGTTTAATGTTGTTCAAAATTAATGGGGCAGAAGGTGTCTTAGAAAAGATTGTTTGTTTTGCTTACTTTAGTTTAAATGCTTATTTATTGAAGTTTCTTATGAATTGCCATTCGAATCAATATATTAACAATAAATTTTGAGCGATTTGTAGTTGCATATTTTTGCATATTTTGCTTTAAATGCATTGTGTTGCATTTTTTTTTTTTCATCAAATTGCTGTTTTATTTAACTTTTTCACGAACTGCCATTGGATTCAATAAATTTACAATAAAATTTCATCGATTTGTAGCTGCATATTTTTGCATATTTTGCATTAAATCAGATTTTGTGCATTCCGTTTTATCAAATTCCTTATTTCTTCAATGAATTTCATGAATTGCTATTCGACTCAATAAATTTACAATAAACTTTGATCGATTTGAAGCTGCATATTTTTGCATATTTTGCTTTTAATAAGATTTTTTGCAAATTTTTCTTATTAAATTGCTTATATATTGTTTTGTTAATAAATAGCCATCCCATTTAAAAAAATTATAATGAAACGGCAGCAATTTGTAATTGCATATTTTTGCATATTTTGCTTTAAATATATTTTGTTTCATTTTTTTTTATCAAATTGTTTATTTTTTTGAACTAATTTAATGAATTGCTATTCGAATAAATAATATTATGATAAAATTTGATCGATTTTTAGTTGCATATTTTTGCATATTTTGCCTTAAAGGCATTTTGTTGCATTTTTTTTTTTTTATAAAATTGCTGTTTTATTGAATTTCTTCATGAATTGCCATTGGAATCAATAAATTTACAATAAAATTTGATCGATTTGCAGCTGCATATTTTTGCATATTTTGGTTTTAATAAGATTTTTTGCATTTTTTTCTTATTAAATTGCTTGTATATTGTTTTGTTAATAAATAGCCATCTCATTTAAAAAATTTACAATGAAACGGCAGCAATTTGTAAATGCATATTTTTGCATATTTTGCTTTAAATATATTTTGTTGCATTTTTTAGTATCAAATTGCTTATTTTTTAACTAATTTAATTAATTACTATTCGAATCAATAAATTTATGATAAAAATTTATTGATTTTTAGTTGCATGTTTTGCCTTAAAGGCATTTTATTGCATTTTTTAATAAAATTTCTTATTTATTGAACTTTTTTCATTAATTACTATACGAATCAATAAATTTACAATAATTCTTTATCGATTTGAAGTTGGATATTTTTGCATATTTTGCCATTAATAAGATTTTTGCATTTTTTTCTTATAAAATTTGATTCAAAAAATTTACAATGAAATGGCTGAAATTTGTAATTGCATATTTTTGCATATTTTATTTTAAATATATTTTGTTACATTTTTTTTTATGAACTTGCTTATTTCTAGAACTATATCATGTATTGATATTCGAATCAACAAATTTGCTATAAAATTTGATAGATTTGTAGCTCCATATTTTTGCATATTTTGCTTTAAATGCATATTGTTGAAGTTTTTTCATCAAATTTTGTATTTATTGAACTTATTTTATGAATTGCGATACGAATCAATAAATTTAGAATAATATTTCATCGATTTGTAGCTGCATATTTTTGCATATTTTGCTATTAATAAGATTTTTGCATTTTTTTCTTATAAAATTGCTAATATATTGTTTTGTTAATAAATAGCTATTTGATTCAAAAAATTTACAATGAAATGGCAGCAATTTGTTATTGCATATTTTTGCATATTTTGCTTTAAGTATATGTTGTTGCATTTTTTTTATCAAGTTGCTTGTTTCTTGAACTAATACTATGAATTGATATTCAAATCAAAAAAAAATATAATAATTTTTGATCGATATTTTTGCATATTTTGCTATTAATAAGATTTTTGCATTTTTTTTCTTATAAAATTGCTAATGTATTGTTTTGTTAATAAATAGCTATTTGATTCAAAAAATTTACAATGAAATGGCAGCAATTTGTTATTGCATATTTTTGCATATTTTTCTTTAAATATATGTTGTTGCATTTTTTTTTTATCAAGTTGCTTATTTCTTGAACTAATACTATGAATTGCTATTCAAATCAAAAAAATTATAATAATTTTTCATCGATATTTTTGCATATTTTGCTATTAATAAGATTTTTGCATTTTTTTTTCTTATAAAATTGCTAATATATTGTTTTGTTAATAAATAGGTATTTGAAATAAAAAAATTTGCAATGAAATGACAGCAATTTGTAAGTGCATATTTTTGTATATTTTACTTTACATATATTTTGTTAAATTTTTTGTATGAACTTGCTTATTTCTTGAACTAATATCATGTATTGATATTCGAAGCAACAAATTTGCTGTAAAACTTGATAGATTTGTAGCTGCATATTTTTGCATAATTTGCTTTTAATAAATTTTAAAATTTTTTTTCTTATCAAATTGCTAATATGTATAATGTTTTGATAATAAATAGCTGCAATGAAATGGCAGCAATTTGTAATTGCATATTTTAGCATATTTTACTTTAAATATATTTCGTTGCATTTTTTGTATGAACTTGCTTATTTCTTGAACTAACATCATGTATTGCTATTTAAATCAATAAATTTATGAAAAAATTTCATGGATTTTTAATTCCATATTTTTGCATATTTTGCTTTAAATGCATATTGCTGAAATTTTTCATTAAATTTTGTATTTATTGAACTTGTTTTATGAATTGCCATTCGAATCAATAAATTTACAATAAAATTTCATCGATTTGGAGTTGGATATTTTTGCATATTTTGCTTTTAATAAAATTTTTTGCATTTTTTCTTATCAAATTGTTTATATATTATTTTGTTAATAAGTTGCTACCTGATTCAAAATATTATCAATGAAATGGCAGCAATTTGTAATTGCATATTTTTGCATATTTGGCTTTTAATAAAATTTTTTGCATTTTTTTCTTATCAAATTGTTTATATATTGTTTTGTTAATAAATAGCTACCTGATTCAAAAAATTTTCAATGAAGTGGCAGCAATTTGTAATTGCATATTTTTGCATATTTTGCTTTAAATACATTTTGCTGCATTTTTTTTCAAAATTGCTTATTTCTTGATTTAATTTCTTGAATTGCTATTTGAGTCAATAAATTTATAAAAATTTTTGATCGAACTGAAGTTGAATATTTTGCTTTAAATGCATTTTATTGGACTTTTTTTATCAATCAAATAAAAGAATTTAAAATTAAATTGTAATTGCATACTTTTGCACATTTTTCTCTAAGTGCGTGATTATGCATATTCATTAACATACTTAGTTTATTTAATCAATAATTTTACAATAAAATTGCATCGATTTGCTGTTGCATATTTTTGCACATTTTGCTTTGATCCATTTTTTTTAATAATGTTGTTTGTTATATAAAAAATCTAAATTTATTTACAATATTTTAATCCATATTTGGCCGGGAAAAAACGTCCATATGTTCCTTAAAATTTTTTCCGTAATTTTTCTCTTTAAATTTCAATACAAAAAAATATCAATTTAATTCGTGAATCATTGAATGTTTTTCTTTTTTTTTCTCTCTCATTACAGTTTATTTAAAATAACAACAAAGCAATAAAAAAAAAATTAAATTTTCACAAAATCCATACAATAGAGTTAAGCAGAAAATGTTTCCCCGCCTACCAGGACCCATAGGAGGGGATATATTTCTGGGTGCCACAACCACAGTACGAACAGCATTTCCCAACTCCCGTTTGGATTCTTTAACAAATCACAATCAGCAACAGCAACCACAGCCGCCAACACATCACCTAACCAACAACGACAACAACAACAACAACCATAATCATCATCATCAGCAATACAATTATGCTTTACCGCCACAACAACACCAACCAACACCAACACCTGCATTACTGGGCAACAATAACCAATTGCTGTCACCATACGATCCAACGATAGCTGAAGATTTCTTAGCAACAGCCACATTAAATGATGCTGCAGCAACGTTTGAATCAGCATCAAGTAGTAGTAATTTTTTACCTGCCAACGATGATGATTTTTGGTTAAATGCCATTGAAGAGGACACCTTTGAATCACCAATGGCCTTTGATGCCAGTGAGGATGGTCTCTGGAATGGCCGGTTTGTGCCACCACCACCCAGGCCACCCTTTCTCGATGAGAGTGTAGCAGCGGATGGTTTGACAACCTGTGATCTGTGTACTTGGGCTTGGCAACGTAATGCCTATTCACTGGATGGATCGATAGGTAAGTGGGTGGTAACCATGGCGACACCCAACTATTTTATATAAATTTTCTTCAACTGATAAATGAGCCACTACGATTTAGGGAGTTAAGTTTCACTTTTCAATTTACCAAAAAAAAAAAAAAAACTAAATTTCCTATTAAAAATAATAAACGAAAAGAAAAAGAAACAGCAGATTTTAGCCAAGTTTAAGTTCAAGCCAAACGGTTGCTTGGCTAAGGAAAAATATATGGCCTAAAGGCGGCTTTTTGTTTATCGTTTCATACAATCGATCGAAAAATAATTTATCGCTACAATCACTGATGGCGATTTATCATATTTTTTTCTTCTGCTTTTAAAATGCCTTCCTTTTTTTCTGTCTTGGGTGTTTAAACTAGACAGAAACAGTGGTTCGAAAAGGCTTTTGTTTTTTTGGGGTAATTAAAAATAAAAATAAGTACAAAGATAAAGTCGATTTAGACCAAAAGGTCTAAAAATTGTGATGCTAATTTCAGTCAATGCTATGGAAGAATTCGATCATCGGTTAAGAAAATTTCTGAAAAAACTTCAAGGTAAACAAATCAAATGTTAAAACTTTTCGTTGGCGAAAGCTAAACCCTTTACTGTACTATCAAACCGTAAAAAATAATCTGAAAAATATCTAAATTGTTAAATAAATTTTACCAATTCATTACAAAGGTGGCTGCTATCGTTTACGATCATCCCAAACATAGGGAAATTTTGGCAAATTTGAATAGTCCGAAAAAGCTCCAAATTTAATAATCCAATTTAACAATCTTATCTATAATATTAATAGGCTAGGCGATTTCTTCTACCGTTTTATACCGATTTTGACCAAACGTATATTATTTGAAAGGTATTTCTTTTTAGCCGTTTTGCAGACTTAGAGATTTTTACATTTTTTCCACTATTTTGAGTAAATTGCATTTAAAGTTGCTACTAACTCACATAAAATTATACAATGCTATGTTTTTGTTTATTAAATTTGCTAATGTGTTTGAAATATAAATGAGTTTGTTTTTGTGTTGATTTGTAAATGAAATGAATGTAATGGAAAAATAAAATTTCCTAGAATCTGCACTCGAATTTCTAGGACTGGAATCTGCTAGTATGTTTTAAATATTCTCATAAAACTAAAAACACTATTGAAGCTTCTCGTTGGGTGTTCTTCCCCTTACTATTTGTTCATACAAAATAATAGTCGGTAACTCCTCAAAAGTGTAAAAGCAGTTTTATAAATGCATTCAATAGAATTCAATCACACAATCTCTTTAAGATTTATGGAAAATGTCCACTAAAAAAGTATATAAAATTTTTCGTTAGCGAAAATGGAAGTCATTTTCCATACCACAAATCTGTACATAAATAATGTGGAAAACCTTAAAATTTTAATAACAACTAGCTGATTCCAGCCCTCGAAGTTCGAGTGCAAATTCTAGGAAATTTTATTTTTTCATTAAATAAAGGTATGCTAATCAATTATATCCAATTCGCAAATCAACACAAAGAACAAACTCATTTTTATTACAGACACATTAAAAACTTTAATAAACACATACATAGCATTGTGTAATTTTATGTATGTGTTAGTAGCAACTTTAGCTGCAATTTACTCAATATAAAGGAAAAAATTTAAAAATCTGTAAATCTGCAAAGAAATACCTTTCAAATAATATACGTTTGGTCAAAATCGGAATAAAAGGATAGAACAAAACATCGGTCACAAGAAATCGCCTAGCCTATTAATATTATAGATATCTCACCAATTTAGTACAGAGAATTCGATGAGATAATGCCTTTAACAACCGAATTCTTTTTTTAAGTTTAACAACTGAATTTTCTATTGTGTCAATAGAAATTTTATAGCAACTAACCATTTTCTATTATGATAAAATTTTTACTGTTAAGACAATAGAATTTTAATTACTAACTACTCCTAAATTGGTCATTATTTTCAATTGGTATAAACTTTTCTGAAAAAGTAGCGAAAATTTAACTTATTTCTGGCACCACTATAAACTGAAAACCCTCCAAATTATAATAACAATTTTACCAACTCACATCAAAAAGAACCACTATCGTTTAAGATCACTTAATCGCTTTTAGATTTAGGGAAAATACCTATAAAAATAAAGATTCTTGTTAGCGAAAATAGAAATTATTTGCCGTGCCATAAATCAGTATGAAAAATAATCGGAAAAATTTCCATGTCGTAATAACAAATTTGCTAATCCCTACAAAGTATTCGGTCATCGATTAAGAGCACTCAACCTCTTTTAAGTTTATTAAAAATTTTCAGGAAATTAAACACAGTATTTAAGCTTCTCGTTAGCGAAATTAATATGAATATAAATAATCTAAAAAACCACCAAATCTATATATAGAATAGCGAAACTATGTATGTAGTTGGCTTGTAGGTGCTAAACTGTTGGACCGATCTTCCTGAAATTTTTTCAAGGTCTTGCTGTGGCACCTCCCATAGGAAGTGAAACTTAATTATATACATATATTGAGCGTGGCACCACCCATACAAAATAATTATTCAATATCATATAACTCGAGTACTATTGACAGAGACAGCTTTACAAATTTATCTGAGGTCATCTATTATTAATGTGAGTAGTCCGAGAAAACAATAGGCGGGATCCGATAAATGGGAATGGCATCTCCTTACAAAGTAAATATTAAATGTCATATATCTGAAGTACTGCAATAGTAATACCGTTGGGAATTTGCGTGAGCCCATAAGTTATTCATGTGCTTAGTCGAACAAAAAATGAGTATAATCGTAGCAGTGGGCGTGGAACCATCCATACAAAGTAAATATATAATGTCATATCACTGGAGTTCTATAAAACGGAAAGCCTTGACACTTTGTAGGCATTCATCAGATATTAATGTGAGTAGTCAGATTAAATATGGACTGGATAAGATTAAAGAGCGTAGCACCTCCTATGCAAAAAAAAAAAATATATATATATATATATGAAGTACTATGAATGCGACAGTCTTGAAGCTTTTGAGTACATTAATTACCAACTAGCAAGTTCCAGCGCTCGAAAGTTGAGTGCAATTTCTAGGCAACTTTATTTTTAAACTTAGCAAATCACAAACCAACATTTTTTTGGTTTATTATCATTGTGAATGAAGAAAAAAAACTCATTAACAAACACATTAACAAATTTAATAAACACACACATAGCATTGTATAAGTGTATGTACGTGTTAGTAGCAACTTTAAATGCAATTTACTTAAAACAGAGGTAAAAATTTACAAAACCTATAAGTCTGGTGAACAGCTAAAAAGAAATACCTTTCAAAAAATCTACATTTTGTCAAAATCGGGATAAAACGGTAGAACAAAACATCGGTCACAAGAAATCGCCTAACCTATTATAGATATTAGTAGTCGTGGAAAATATGCGCGGAATTGCCTCCAAAAATCGCCAAAATCAAAAATTTCCAGAACCAAGAATAGCGACAAACAAAAATCGCAAAAAAAAAAAAAAATCGCCAAATCAAAAATCGCTAAAATCAAGAATCGCTAAAATGAAAAATCCTCAAATGATATTCTAAATTCAAGGTCAATCGTTAAGTGCTGCTGGATTTAGTAAGATTTTAGTAACAAGTAAGAAAATTATAGTCGGTTTAGACCGACTATACGATACCCTATACTATGCGTCTCTTAGGTTTAACTAATTGGATATTGAAAATAAGCCTAAACCAAATTTGAGTGGCTTTGTTATTTATTTTTTGTTTTCGGATATGAAAAAGATGATATATTAATATGGGGACTAGGTCGAAAAATGGATCGATTTGGATTTGTACAATAAAAACTTCGTACGAAAAATTGATTATGAAAACATACATGTCAATAAGTCTCGGTAAGTCGAAGCGAAGCAAGCCAGAGCATAGTAGTTGTAGTAATAATATACCAATTCATTAGAAAAAGATGCATGATCGCTATAGGTTAGGTTTAGAGAAAAAGTATTTAACAGTTTTATTAATTTATTCGAATACATTCGATAATAATTTAAGATCACTCGACCTCTTTAACATAAAAACTTAAGAAAAATACAAAAATTATTTTAGCTTTTCGTAAATGAAAATTTAAGTTTTTTCTGTATCTTCATTCTGTAAAAATTTTTTTAAAAACCACCAAATTTTAATTAAAAATTTACCAGTTCATTCAACAGGATTCAGTCATCGTTTTAAATCACTGAATTACTTCTGGGTTTATACAAAATTTCCGATAATATAAAAAGTGTTTAAGTATTTCGTTAGCGAATACGCCAGTTCTTTCCTGTATCCTCATTTAGTAAAAATATCTTCAAAATAGTAATAACAATTTTACCAAGTCATTCAAAAAATTTAGATCATTTTTGATGTGTAAACATCTACACGCGCAGGGGGGTCAATTTCAAAAAAAGCGTAACATGTGAGTCGTAAGACAAAATGTGACTGTATTGGTGAAAAAATATGATATTATGATAACCTGTTCGAAAATTAAAAATGAAAAATAAAAAATGAAAAAAAAAATTAAAAATAAAAAATTAAATACGAAAAATAAAAAATGAAAAATTAAAAATTAAAAATTAAAAATAAAAAATTAAAAATAAAAAATTAAAAATGAAAAATAAAAAATGAAAAATAAAAAGTTAAAAATGAAAAATAAAAAATTAAAAAAAAAATGGAAAATAAAAAATTAAAGATGAAAAATGAAAAAAAAAAAATGAAAAATAATTTTTAAAAATTAAAAACGAAAAATGAAAAATGAAAAATAAAAAATGAAAAGTGAAAAACGAAAAATTAAAAATGAATAATGAAAAATGAAAAATAAAAAATGAAAAATAAAAAAATTAAAAATGAATAATGAAAAATGAAAAATGAAAAATAAAAAATGAAAAATAAAAAAAATGAAAAATAAAAAATTAAAAATGAAAAATGAAAAATGAAAAATGAAAAATGAAAAATGAAAAATGAAAAACGAAAAATGAAAAATAAAAACAGAAAAAGGAAAAATAAAAAACGAAAAATGAAAAATGAAAAATAAAAAATTAAAAATAGAAAATGAAAATCGAAAAACGAAAAATGAAAAATGAGAAAATAAATAAAAATGCAAAATAAAAAATTAATAATAAAAATGAAAATTAAAAAATAAAAATGGAAAATAATAAATGAAAAATGAAAAATAAAAAATGAAAAATGAAAAATGAAAAATAAAAAATTAAAAAAAAATAAAGAGGAAAAATGAAGAATAAAAATTATATGAATAATAAAAAATTAAAAATTAAAAATGAAACATGAAAAATAAGAAGTGAAAACTGAAAAACTAAAATTAAAAATGAATAATGAAAAATTAAAAATGAAAAATAAAAAATGAAAATAAAAAATTAAATATAAAAAACGAAAAATAAAAAAATGAAAATTGAAAAATAAACAATGAAAAATAAAAATGAAAAATGAAAAAAGAAAAAAGAAAAAGAAAAATAAAAATTGGAAAATCAAAAATGAAGAAACAAATTAAAAATGTAAAATAAAAAACGAAAAATGAAAAATAAAAAATGAAAAATTAAAATTAAAAAATGAAAAATTAAAAATAGAAAATGAAAAATAAAAAAGGAAAAATTAAAAAAAAAATTAAAAATTAAAAATGAAAAACGAAAAATTAAATATAAAAAATAAAAAACGAAAAATTAAAAATTAACCGGTAAAAATGATAAATAATAATAAATATTTTTATATTAAAACAACCCCTGCATTTGATTGCTATAAGTGATACGCTTTCTCTTTGACTTTAAGAAAGTGCTATAAATAAATTAATAATAAAAATGAAAATTAAAAAATAAAAAATGAAAAACGAAAAATTATAAATGAAAAATGAAAAATAAAAAATGAAAAATAAAAAATTAAAAAAAAAATAAAGAGGAAAAATGAAGAATAAAAATTATATGAATGATAAAAAATTAAAAACAAGTAAGAAAATTATAGTCGGTCTAGACCGACTATACGATACCCTATACCATGCGTTTAGAAACCCTATCTCTTAGGCCCAACTAACTGGACATAGAAAATAAGCAAAAACCAAATTTGAGTGGGATTTTTATTAATTTTTTTGGCTGCAGATATAAAAAAGTTCATATCGGATGCTATATCTATAAAGGGGCTAGGTCCAAAAATGGACCGATACTGATCATGTTTGGTAAAGTCTCTTGTATTTTGCAAAAATATGTAGAAACAAAATTTGAGAAGAGTCAGTACAATATTTTTGTTTTTTAATAGATTTAACTGAAGATCGGGAAGCAGCTCTATATGGGGTCAAAGGGATCATTTTTGGACTACTCATTAGTGTATGTAATGAACGCATACAAACCCAATTTGAGTAAGATCTATATGACAATTTGGATCTTATGGCAATTTATGTCGATTTCATATGGGTAATTTGTATGGGGGCTAGGTCTGAACATGGACCGATTCTCACCAATTTCAATAGCGTTCATCCCATGGCCGATAAAAGTTTACATACCAAATTTCATCAAAATATATTCATATTTGCGACCTGCAGTTTGATTACAAGCTTTACATGGACACACAGACGGACGGACGGACGGACGGACGGACGGACGGACGGACATTGTTAAATCAACTCAGAAAGTGATTCTGATTCGATCGGTATAATTAAAGATGGGTCTAGGTCAAATATTTTTGGTTGTTACAAACAGCAGCACAAAGTCATTATACCCAAACCACATAGTGGTATAGGGTATAAACACATTTTTAGAACGCGAGCTTTTTATCCAATATTCTGAGAATCTTCTAACGAAATTTAAAATCACATCTTTATTAAATTCTTTATTTTTGGTATTTATACCAATTTTTTTAAAAACTCTTACAAGCCAGTTATTAAAAATCAATTCCCGAGACAGTAAACTTGTTTGTTCTGAGTGTATTTGAAAACATTCTTCACAAAGATCTGTTACAAATATGTTAAATTTACTCATTGTAGGAAAGTATTTAATGTATATTAACAAAAATTAATGAAGGTTTTTGTTCAAAGTTAAAAAAAGTAACAGAAATATTAGCAATTAAATTTACGTTAATTATATTTGTACTTTACTTGTTTATAAAACAATATCAAACTGTTTTGACGTTTACAAATTTAACAAAGCATTCTGATTAAAAATAAGGAATATTTATATATAGGGTATAATTATATAGGAATATAGGGTATAATTAAAAATGAAACATGAAAAATAAGAAGTGAAAAATGAAAAACTAAAATTAAAAATGAATAATGAAAAATTAAAAATGAGAAATAAAAAATGAAAATAAAAAATTAAATATAAAAAATGTAAAATAAAAAAATGAAAATTGAAAAATAAAAAATGAAAAATAAAAATGAAAAATGAAAAAAGAAAAATAAAAATTGGAAAATCAAAAATGAAGAAACAAATTAAAAATGTAAAATAAAAAACGAAAAATGAAAAATGAAAAATAAAAAATGAAAATTTAAAATTAAAAAATTAAAAATTAAAAATCGAAAGTGAAAAATAAAATATTAAAAATTAAAAAAAAAAAAATAAAAATGAAAAATGAAAAACGAAAAATGAATACCGAAAAATTAAATATAAAAAATAAAAAACGAATAATTAAAAATTAACCGGTTAAAATGATAAATAATAATAAATATTTTTGTATTAACAGAGCCCCTGCATTTGATTGCTATAAGTGATACGCTTTCTGTTTGACTTTAAGAAAGTGCTATAAAAAAAATCTTTAATAACTAGATGTTTACACATCTCCCCTGCGATCGGACTCACATGATTTTTTTAAAATCACTTGGCCGCTTTTATGTTCGTAGAAAATTTCTATAATAAAAAAAAATTTTTTAACTTCTCGTAAAGGAATAAAAATAACCATTGGAATAAAAATAGTCTCAAATTATCCTGAACTTTATAATATCTGCTATATAGAAAATTTTCAGAAAATCAAAACAATTTTTCAAGCCACTCCTTAGCGAATATTGAAGAGCGAAAAAACACCTACACTTCAAACTAAAGTAAGCTGAAAAACATCAAATTGTAAACTGATATGATAACCTGTTTAAAAATTAAAAATGAAAAATAAAAAATGAAAAATTAAAAATGAAAAATAAAAATGAAAAATGAAAAATAAAAATCGAAAAATTAAAAATGAATAATGAAAAATTAAAAATAAAAAATGAAAAATAAAAAAATTAAAAATAAAAAATGAAAAATAAAAAATTAAAATTAAATTAAAAACAAGTAAGAAAATTATATTCGGTCTAGACCGACTATACGATACCCTATACCATGCGTTTAGAAACCCTATCTCTTAGGCCCAACTAACTGGACATTGAAAATAAGCAAAAACCAAATTTGAGTGGGATTTTTATTAATTTTTTTGGCTGCAGATATGAAAAAGTTCATATCGGATGCTATATCTATAAAGGGACTAGGTCCAAAAATGGACCGATCCTGATCATGTTTGGTAAAGTCTCTTGTATTTTGCAAAAATATGTACAAACAAAATTTGAGAAGAATCAGTGCAATATTTTTGTTTTTTAACAGATTTAAGTGAAAATCGGGAAGCAGTTCTATATGGGGTGTCAAAGGGATCATTTTTGGACTACTCATTAGTGGATGTAATGAACGCATACAAACCCAATTTGAGTAAGATCTATATGACAATTTGGATCTTATGGCAATTTATGTCGATTTCGTATAGGTAATTTGTATGGGGGCTATGTCTGAACATGGACCGATTCTCACCAATTTCAATAGCGTTCATCCCATGGCCGATAAAAGCTTATATACCAAATTTCATCAAAATATATTCATATTTGCGACCTGCAGTTTGATTACAAGCTTTACATGGACACACAGACGGACGGACGGACGGACATTGTTAAATCAACTCAGAAAGTGATTCTGATTCGATCGGTATAATTAAAGATGGGTCTAGGTCAAATATTTTTGGTTGTTACAAACAGCAGCACAAAGTCATTATACCCAAACCACATAGTGGTATAGGGTATAATGAAAACTGAAAAATAAAAAATGAAAAATGAAAAACGAAAAATGGAAAATTAAAAATGAAAAATGAAAAACTAAAAATTACAAAAAAAATTAAAAATGAAAAATAAAAAATTAAGAATAAAAATGAAAAATAAAAAATTAAAAATGAAAAATAAAAAGTAAAAAATAAAAAATGAAAAATAAAAAATTAAAAAAAAATAAAAAGGAAAAATGAAAAATAAAAAATAAAAAATGAATAATAAAAAATTAAAACTAAAAAAAAATTAAAACTAAAAAATGAAACATGGAAAATAAGAAATGAAAAATTAAAAACTAAAATTAAAAATAAATAATGAAAAAAAAAATGAAAAATGAAAAACAAAAATGAAAAATAAAAAATTATATATAAAAAATGAAAAATGAAAAATAAAAAATGAAATTTGAAAAATAAAAAATTAAAAATAAAAAATGAAAAAAGAAAAATAAAAATTGGAAAATGATAAATGAAGAAAAAAATTAAAAATGAAAAATAGAAAATTAAAAATAAAAAATTAAAAATTCAAATTAAAAAATTAAAAATTAAAAATAAAAAATGAAAAATAAAAAATTAAAAACAAAAATGAAAAATGAAAAATTAAAAACGAAAAATGAAAAACGAAAAATTAAAAGTAAAAAAATAAAAAACGAAAAATTGATTGCTATAATTGATACGCTTTCTGTTTGATTTTAAGAAAGTGCTATAAAAAAATCTTTAATTACTAGATGTTGACACATCTCCCCTGCGATCGGACTCACACGATTTTTTTTATAACTTTATAGCCGATTCAATATATTTACAATAAAATGGCAGCGATTTGTAGTTGCATATTTATTTCATATTTTGCTTTAAATTCATTTTGTTCAATTCTTACAATAAATTGCTCTTTTATTGAACTATTTAATGCAGTGCTATCCGATTCTATAAATCTAAACTAAAATTTTATCGATTTGCAGTTGCATATTTTTGCATATTTTGCTTTTAGTAAGATTTTTGTTGCATTTTGTTTTTATCAAATTGCTTATTTATTGAACGGGTAATAAATTTTTATCTGACTCAATAAATTTGCGATGAAATGGCAGCGATTTGTAGTTGCATATTTTTGCATATTTTGCTTTAAATACATTTTATTACGTTTTTTTTTATCAAATTGCTGATTTTTCGTGAATATTTTTCATGAATTGCTAAAATTTTATCAATTTTTAGTTGCATCTTTTTTGCATATTTTGCTTTAAATAAATTTTTTTGCACTTTTTTATTAAATTAATTATTTATTGAGCTGTTATTAAATTGCTATCTGATTCAATTGTTGCATTTTTATATCAAATTGCTCATTTATTGAACTTACATATTGAACTATTCGAATCAATAAATTTGCAATAAAATTTGATCGATTTGCTGTTGCATATTTTTGCATGTTGTATTTTAATAAGATTTTTTGTATTTTTTGTTTTATCAAATTGCAGCGATGTATTTTGTTCAATTTTCTTTTTATCAAACTGCTCCATTTATTGAATATTTTTCATATAATGCTATCCGTGTTAATACATTTACAATGAAATTACAACCATTTTTCGATTTCTATTGCATATTTTTCTATAAATGCATATTTTTGCATATTCTCATTAGCATACTTATTTATTAATTTTTTTTTTTTATATAAATATCTATTCGAATCCAATAAATTTACCAAAACATTGCAACAATTCGTAGTTGCACATTTTTTCATATTTTGCTTTAAATTAATTTTGTTGCATTTTTTTAACAAATTGCTAATTAATTGAAATTTCTTCAAAAATTGCAATTTAAATGAATACATGTACAACAAAATTGAATCGAGTTGTATTTGCATATTTTTGCATATTTTTCTTTAACATACTCATTTACTGAATATTGTTGCATAAATACCTATCCGAATCAGTAAATTTACAAAAAGGAAATTCATCAGTTTTTACTTGAATATTTTTGCATTTTTTGCTTTAAATGCATTTTGTTGCATTCTTTTATGAAATTGTTCATTTATGGATCTTTTTTCAATGTATTTACATTGAAATGGCAGTGATTCGTATTTGCATATTTTAGAATTTTTTGCCTTAAATGTATTTTGTTGCACTTTTTTTAATCATTTTTTTTTTTAATTAGCGACCAACACTCAGAGGATTTATTGAACTTTTTTCATGAATTGCTATTCGAATAAATAAATTTAAAATAAAATTGGATCCATTTGTATTTGCATATTTTTATCGAATGCATTTTTTTTGCATATTTTCATTAACATGCTTGCTCATTTATTGAATTTTTATAATATAAATATCTATCCGCATTCAATAAATTTACGATAAAATTGCATCGATTTGTAGCTTTGCATTTTTTGCTTTACATACATTTCCATGAATTTTTTTATGAAATTCGCATTTACTGAACTTTTTCATAAACAGCTATCCGAGTCAACAAATTTACATTAAAATTGCAGCGATTTGTTGTTGCATATTTTTTTTTTCATATATTGCTTTTAATGAATATTTTTCGAATATTGCCATATTGACTGCTCCATTATTTAACTTTCTTTATAAGAGCTTCTTAATGAAATTTGTAATTAATATCTATTGGAATCAATAGATTCATAGTTGCATATTTTTGCATATTTTTATATTACCATGAAGTATTTGCATATTCATTGACATACTCATTTATTGATTTTTCTTCATAAATTACGATACGAGTCAATAAATTTCCAATAAAATGAAATTTCTCGATTTTCAGTTGCATATTTTTCTATAAATAATTATTTTTCGCATATTTTCAGCAAAATGTTCGCATAGTGAATTTTCTTCATAAATGCTTCTGAATTATATTTTTTAGAAATATCTATGGGAATCCATAATTTTTAAATAAAAATATTGCTATTCATAAATGCATATTTTTCCATATTTTGTTTTAAATTCATTAATTTGCATATATTCATTAGTAAACTCATTTATTGAATTTTTTCATAAATATCTATCCGAATTAATAAATTTACAATAAAATTGCATATTTTTGCATATTTTATTTTAAGTGATTATTTTTGGTATATTTTCATCAAAACGGTTTTTTTTTTTTTTTATAAAATTTTTGAACTTTCTTCCCGGAATCAATAAATTTACATATGTATTTCGCTATAAATCCATTTTTGCCTAATTTCACCAAATTGCTTCTTAATGAAACTTTTTATTTAAAAATATCTATTGCAATCATAAAATTTACAGTAAAATCTCAGTGGGTTTGAATTGCATATTTTTGCATATTTTGCTTATACTGAATATTTTTCGCATATTTTTATCAAAATGTTGATATATTTAACTTTTTTCATAAATTGCTATCCTAGTCAAAAAAAAAATTACAAAAAATATCAGCGATTTCTTGTGGCATATTTTTTGCATATTTTGCTTTAAATGCTTTTTTTTATTTTCTTCAAAATGCATTTTCGTAATAAATATCTATCCAAAACAAAAAATTTACAATAAAATAGCATCAACTTATAGTTGCATATATTTGCATTTTTTTGCTTTAATTGCATTTGTTGCATATTTTGATTAATATAATCGCTTTTCGAATTTTTTACATAAATATTGTTCCAAATCAATAAATTTTCAATAATATGGCAGCGATTTGTAGTTGCATATTTTTGCATATTTAGCTTTAAATTTATGTTTTTGCATATTTTCACTTACATACATTTTTATTGAATTTTTTACATAAGTTTCTGTCCGAATCAATAAATTTACAAGAAAATTACATCGATTTATAGTTGCATATTTTGCTTTATATGCATTTCGTTGCATTTTTTTTAGATTTTTTAATTTTTTTTTTTTTATTGAAATTAATAATAAAATGACAACGATTTGTAGTTGCATATTTTGTAAATAAATTTGTAATAAAATGCCACTGAGTATATATTGTTTTTACCGAATATTCTTCGCATATTTTTTATCAAAATGTTGATTTATTTAGCTTTTTGATAAATTTATATATAAGTCAATAAAATTACAGAAAAATGTCAGTAGCCGCATATTTTTTTCATATCTTGCTTTAAATACTTTTTTTATATTTTCTTAGAAATGCTTTTTTATAATTCTTTCGTCATAAATATCTATTCAAAACAAAAAATTTCCAATAAAATAGCACCGATTTATTTTTGCATATATTTGCATGTTTTGCTTTAAATGTATTTTTGGCATATTTTGATTAATATAATCAATTTTTTACAATGTATTGAGCCAAGTCAATAAATTTGCATTAATATGACATCGATTTGTAGTAGCATATTTTTGCATATTTTGCTTTATATGCATTTCGTTGCATTTTTTTTTTAATTTCTCAATTTTTTTTTTATTGAAATTTATAATAAAATGACAACGATTTGTAGTTGCATATTTTTTTATGTTTTGCTTTTAATCCATTTTTGCATATTTTCATTAGTATATCGATTTATTGAGTAAATAAATTTTTAATAATATGACAGCGATTTGTAGTTGAATATTTTGCTTTAAATACATTTTTTGCATATTTTCATTAGTATACTGATTTATTGAATTGTTTACTGAACCAAATAAGTACATCTGTAATAAAATTACGGCATATTTTTGTGCATATTTTGCTTTAGATTAACATTTTTCTCTTTTTATCAACATGATTATAAATTGGATTTTTTGTTAAATATCTGTCAAAGTTAATAAATTTACACTAAAGTGCTCATTTATTGAAACTAGCAGAACCCAGCCCTCCAAATACGAGTGTAAATGTTAGAAAATTTTATTTTTTTCATTCAAATTTTTTCTTTCAATGTTTTTTTTTTTAATCAATATTTATATAAAATATTTGTGTGTATTTAAATAAAATTCAGTAAATTTTAATTTTTTAAATAAAATTCATTAAATACCATTATAAATATTTGTTGAACACACAGAAGATATATGTATGAATTTGTTAATAAATAATTTTATAAGAGTCTAAAGGTATGCTAATCAGTTTTAGCCTATTCACAATTCAACACAAATTTAATAAACAGACACAGCGTTGTATAGTTTTTTTTTTTTTTTGTTTTCTGAAGCTTTAATATGTGTTTTATGTACGTGTTAGTAGCAACTTTAAATAAATTTTACTTCAAAAACTGTACCAGAATGTGCACATCTGTAAACAAGGTGCACATCTGCAAGGAAGTACCTTTCAAATGCAATATTTTTTGTCAAAATCGGTTGGTAACTAAAAGTGTAGAAGAGGTCACAAGAAATACAGTATACAATATACATATATGTTAGGATAAATGCATATATTCCTAATTTATGGAGCATATTTACATATTTTTCTTTCAAATTTTTTGTTATATTTGCGTATGAAATTCTATGCTCCATTTCACAAAAAAAGAGGTTCATCTCTTAATCTCTTTTAGGTTTATAGAAAATTCCCATTTTAAAAACTGTTATTAAAGCTTATCGTTAACGAAGAGGAAAATACCTTTATCTTCCATAAAAAAAATAACCATCAAAATTTGCCAAGTGTAAGAACAATTTCAGCCACTCAAATGCAAAAGTTTTTTAATCGAAACCACTGTTGCAAAAGTGCGATTGCAGAAATAGAAAATTTTTTTTTCTTTATTTTATCCTTTATTATCAACTGTCCAGAGAGTAGTTGTAATAAATAAATATTAAAAAAAAACAGCAAAAACCAAGCTGTAGAATCAATGAATGTATGTTAAAGGCCAGTTGTTTGCCACTTTATATATTTTATTTTCGCAACCAGTAGAATTCCATTTTTTTTTTTTTGCAAACATAAAACAAAAATAATTGAAAAATCTGTCGCTTATCTTAACAATCAATATAATAAATTGAATAGTGGGTTTGGTGGTTTTTTTTTTCATTAAGACAAAACCAAAAAAAAAAAATTGTTTTAAAGAATTTCTAAAGAAAATAATAATGAAATGTAGAAGGCAAAATAAATAGCAGCAAATTTAAAAAAATTTAAATTTATAAAAATGTTGCAGAAATTTATTAGATAGAGTTGATAATTGCACAATAGTTGATGGCTTGGAAGATATGCCAGCCTGTGGTCGTTAAGTGCCGGTGAAAGTCATCCATTATCGATGCTTGATTAATGGGTTGATATCTGAGACGAAATGTCGGCCTGTGGTCATTTCTCGGTAAACAAACCCAGCAAAAATTAAAAGTGAAAATATTTTTTAAGATTTTTCAATTTGTTCCAATGGAGAAAGTAACTTTTTGAATAAAGTTTTAAACAATAACATATATAAAATGCTTAGAGGCAGACATTTATGTTGGGAATTAGAAATTGAAGAAGTCATAAAAGAAGACTGATACTACGAGATATCTCCGAATATAAAAACCAACTTGCTGCTTTCTTATATTCTTTATTAATTTATTATTTTCTTCTTTCAAAATTCCTTTCAATTCAATTTTTCCCAAACATTTTTATTTTTTATGACTCAATTTTTTTTTTTTCCAGTATTCGGTCTGGTTATAAATGCATTAATCACCACCACTTGATGCAACATTTTATAGGTTATGAACAACGCATCCTCCTCTTTTGTTACTTGAAAGTTTCCTTCTTTTTTTAAGTTTTATTAAGTTTTTTTTTATGATTTTAATGTCCTACAGCATGTTAACATAAATTAATTTATTGTAGACATTCATTTTCTTTTCGATATAGATTTTTTTCATTTTTTTTTTAACTTTAAATCAAAGTAGGCGGAAAATCTAAACAATTTTAATTTGTGCAATATTTCTTATTACTGCATAGCAAAGATGCCCGTCTCTAACTCATCCTCCCTCCCCAGTCAACAAACTAGACAGAGATGAGAGTTTTATATGATGTACTTATTTCGTGTATGTAGTGCGAGTATATTGCATGTTATTGCAGCAAGAGGAACATTTAAACATAAAAATTGCAACCATCGGGGCAGCCACTTAGTCAGTCACTCGTTTAAGTACAGTTACTCATGGCAAAACAAAAAATTACTTTTTCGTAAAAGTAAACATAAAAAGTAAACTAAAATTACTTCATACAAAAATCAAAAAAAAAAAAAAAACAAGTAAGAAAATTATAGTCAGTCTAGACCGACTATACAATACCCTACAGCATAGTTTTAGATACCCTATCTCTTAGGTCCAACTAAGTGGATATAGAAAATAACCATAAAAATTTGAGTGGCATTGTTATTATTTTTTTTTTTTGGCTGCAGATATGAAAAAGTTCATATCGAATGCCAAAGTTCCTAACTTATTAAAAGTAGTAAAGTTTTGAAAATTATCGCAACACATTGAGAAGTTCAAAAGTTATAAGTGAAAATGTGGAACCAACCTCTAAAAAATTTCCTAAAATTTAAGAAACAGACAAAAACAAAAGTTAACAAAATTCCATCAGGTGTTTAGGTTCAAAATAGCGCAATTCTAAATCTTTTTTTTTAATTAGACAACATGTTTTGGCTAAAAAAAAACTTGAATATTGAACTGAGGTTTCTGCGCTGAAATGTTGGACGGGTTCTTGAAAACTAATGTTTTTTGTTACTATTAACAAAAAAAAAAAAAAAACAAGAGAATAACCATAAACCAAATTTGTGTGTCATCTATAATATAAATAGGCAAAGGGATTTCTTGTGACCGATGTTAGTGTGTCAGTTTTAATCCTATTTTGACCAAGCATACCTCACTGGAAAGGTATTTCTTTTCAGCTGTCCACCAGATTTACAGATTTTTATATTTTTACATTCTTTTGGAATTATGCTCATTTAAAGTTGCTACTAATATATACATAAAATTATACAACGGTATATGTTCGTTTATTAAATTTGTTAATGTTTTGCAAAAAAAAAAATGAGTTTGTTTTTTTCATTCACAATAATAATTGGGTTGAATCGGAAAATTATATTGGACATAAACCAATAACGCGATCGATATTTAATATAAAGTGTTGAATTGTGAATTGGCTAAAACTGGTTGCATACCTTTCGGGTCTTCTAAATAATTTATTATATGAAAAAAAAAAATCCTAGAACTTGCTCTCGAATTTCGAGGGCTGGGAGCTGTAGTTGTTATTAATTTTTTTGCCTTTGAATATGAAAAAGTTCATATCGGATGCTATATTTATATGGGGGCTAGGTTTAAAAAAGGACCGATCCGGAACATATTTGGTAAGGTCGTTATTTTGTGCAAAAACATAAACAAACCAAATTAGAGCAAAATATGTGCAACATTCTTGTTTCTTTATAGATTTAAGTGAAATTCGGGAATCAGCTTCATATGGGGGCTATGACTAAGTACTGCCCTATAGGGTTTATTTTTGGACTACTGATAAATGGATGTAATAAATATACAAAAACCCAATTTAACCGAGATCTATATAATAATTTGGATATTATGGCAATTTAAGTCGATCTCATAAGGGTCATTTGTATGTGGACTGAGTCTAAATTCACCAATTTCAAGAGCGTTCATTCTATAGACGATGGAAACTTATGTACTAAATTTCATCAAAATATATTCATATTCGCGACCTGTAGTTTTATTACCAGATTTACATGGATACACAGACGGACGGGCGGACATCATTAAATCGTCTCAGAAAGTGATTCTGTGAAAATGATTCTGAGTCGATCGGTATAACAAAATATGGGTCTAGATCAAATATTTTTAGTAGTTACAAACATCAGCACAAAGTCAGTATACCCTGACCACATAGTGGTATAGGACATAAAAAACTGTCTAGTGTTTTCATAGTCTATTTTATATATACTAGCAGATTCCAGCCCTCGAAATTCGAGTGCAAATTCATTAAATAAAAACCCTAAAGATATGCTAATCAATTATAGCCAATTAACAAATCAACACAGAAAAAACAAACTAATTTTTTTAACAAACACATCAACAAATTTAATAAACACACACATAGCATATGCATAATTTTTTGTATGTGTTAGTAGCAACTTTAAATGCAATTTACTTAAAATAAAGGACAAAATTTAAAAGTCCGTAAATCTGAAAATCGGCTAAAAAGAAATTCCTTTCAAATAATATACGTTTGGTCAAAATCGGGATAAAACGGTAGAACAAAACATCGGTCACAAGAAATCGCCTAGCCTATTAATATTAAAGATTATGCATTTTAGCTAGTTCTATTTGCCTCTTTTCATTCAAAACATCCTTAATTATTTCATTTTTTAAGTTTTCGGAGTATTTATCACGAGCCATGACGATTTGATTCAAATATGATCAATTTCAGAACGCAACTAGCAGTCAGTCAATTTAAATTAAATTAAATTAAAAGAAAATTCAAATAATAACTCAAATGCAATGTTTTTATAGATTTTGTAGTTTGATATATTTTGTAAACCGAGATATTATAGATTTATTAATACTAGCAGATTCCAGTGCTCGAAATTCCAGTGCAATTTTTAGGCAGCTTTATTTTTCAACTTAGCCAATTCACAAACCAACACTTTTATGGTTTATTATTATTGTGAATGAAGATGACAAACTGACTAACAAACACATTAACAAATTTAATAAACACACATAGCATATTTATAATTTTATGTATGTGTTATTAGCAACTTTAAATGCAATTTACTCAAAATAAAGAAAAAGAAATTAAAAATCTTTAAATATGCAAAACAGCTAAAAATAAATACCTTTCAAATAATATACGTTTGGTCAAAATCGGTACAAAACGGCAGAACAAAACATAGGTCACAAAAAATCGTCAACCTAAAACAGCTGAATAGCCCGTCTGTATTTCTGTATTTAAAGCCAGACTAATATCAAACTCAATTTTTAAGTAATAAAGACCGAAACTATAACTTTTGGTTTTATACTTAAACAAGTAAGAACATTTTAGTCGGTCTACACCGACTACACGATACCCTATGCCATGGTTTAGAGGCCCTATTTCTTCGGTTCAACCAAGTGGATATAGAATATAAGCATAAACCGAATTTGAGTGGCCTTGTTATTAATTTTTTTTGGCTGCAGATATGAAAAAGTTCATATGGATGCTATATTTATATGGGGACTAGGTCGAAAAATGGACCGATCCTGACCATATTTGGTGAAGTCACTTATATTTTGAAAATATATATATACAAACATGCTATGGCTGATATAAGCTTCTACATCAAATTTCATCCAAATATGTTCACATTTGCGACCTGTAGTTTGATTACAAGGTTTACATGGACACACAGACGGACAGACGAACAGACGGACGGACGGACATCGCTGGTTTGTACGAGTATATGTTTTGGAAAAAAAAAATAAGTGACCTTACCAAATGCGGTCTAAATAAAAATGAAGATTGCCAGATTTGGCGCTCATTAAAAAAAAAAATTTATTTAATCTTAAACCTTTTCCATTAACATGGGCATATTTGATAATTTCGAAAAAGATCGATTTATGTGAATTTCAGTAAATATGTATGTTTACTTAAATGGCTGAGTTACTGTAATCATTTAATTCAAAGAAAAAATGTGTGTAAAAATTTTGTTGCAAGTAGTGTTTGTGTGTGTTTGTGTTTGTTTGTAGTGCATGTCTATTTGCAATTATGAAATAAACATGCATTTTATTGAAGATTTCTTTTTTTTTTTCGTTTTTACCAGTTGTTACCCGATTAAACAATTTAATAGTCAGACAAAACTTTTAACATCTTTCGCACGTTTTGTAAAAACTCAAGTTTCAAGTTTGTCGTCACAAGTGAACTTATCATCATTTGTCATATTTAAGATGATGTGCAATCGATTTATAGTTCAATTTTCAAATCGTAAAATATTTAATAACTTTTTTACAAAATCTCTCGTATTATGTAATAAAATCATAAATCCACAGCATAAAATATTCAGGTATATTTACATCCAAAAAAAAGGGAAAGTATATTGCGAGATGTGAGTGAAAATCTGCATTTCCGAGTGGAAAAGTACAAAAAAATTAACATACGAGTATGTCATCATAGAAAAAGAGTCTAGCTTAAAATTAATAAAAATTAATCACACTTTAGTGAGATGTATTTCAATTATTATCGAACGTGATTATTACATGGTGTCTCAGTTTGAAAGTGAAGTTCCATATTTAGTCACTTACATATAAGCTGTAAAAACTTAGATTTTAGTAAAATTTTATATCATATTTTGTCTCTCGAAAGATTTTAGTGACAGTAGAGAGACTAACAATAAGTCTTAAATGGAGCCTCGTATTTATTTTTAAGCTGATACACCTTTATGCCATATTTAAATAAAAAACCAACTGAAAAACCGGTAAAAATGTAGAAGAAATCATTTTTATATACATGCATACTATATTTTGTTTTTGTTTTGATGTGTAGACATCTACATATACACTCAGCGGGGTAAAAATCTATTTCACAATACAATCACAAACACAGAGTAAGACAAAAACGGTGTAAGGTACGATTGTATTGAAAAGATTAGGAAGTGTATGGAGATAAAATGAGGGAGCGAATAGCGTTATATAAACGTTTTGAAAAATTAAAAATTAAAAATTAAAAATTAAAAATTAACAATTAAAAATTAAAAATTAAAAATTAAAAATGTAAAATGAAAAATGAAAAATGAAAAATGAAACATGAAAAATGAAAAACGAAAAATGAAAAATGAAAACTGAAAAATTAAAAATTAAAAATTAAAAATTAAAAATTAAAAATTAAATATTAAAAATTAAAAATTAAAAATTAAAAATTAAAAATTAAAAATTAAAAATTAAAAATTAAAAATTAAAAATTAAAAATTAAAAATTAAAAATTAAAAATTAAAAATTAAAAATTAAAAATTAAAAATTAAAAAATAAAAATTAAAAATTAAAAATTAAAAACTAAAAATTAAAAATTAAAAATTAAAAATTAAAAATTAAAAATTAAAAATTAAAAATTAAAAATTAAAAATTAAAAATTAAAAATTAAAAATTAAAAATTAAAAATTAAAATAAAAATTAAAAATTAAAAATTAAAAATTAAAAATTAAAAATTAAAAATTAAAAATTAAAAATTAAAAATTAAAAATTAAAAATTAAAAATTAAAAATTAAAAATTAAAAATTAAAAATTAAAAATTAAAAATTAAAAATTAAAAATTAAAAATTAAAAATTAAAAATTAAAAATTAAAAATTAAAAATTAAAAATTAAAAATTAAAAATTAAAAATTAAAAATTAAAAATTAAAAATTAAAAATTAAAAATTAAAAATTAAAAATTAAAAATTAAAAATTAAAAATTAAAAATTAAAAATTAAAAATTAAAAATTAAAAATTAAAAATTAAAAATTAAAAATTAAAAATTAAAAATTAAAAATTAAAAATTAAAAATTAAAAATTAAAAATTAAAAATTAAAAATTAAAAATTAAAAATTAAAAATTAAAAATTAAAAATTAAAAATTAAAAATTAAAAATTAAAAATTAAAAATTAAAAATTAAAAATTTAAAATTAAAAATTAAAAATTAAAAATTAAAAATTAAAAATTAAAAATTAAAAATTAAAAATTAAAAATTAAAAATTAAAAATTAAAAATTAAAAATTAAAAATTAAAAATTAAAAATTAAAAATTAAAAATTAAAAATTAAAAATTAAAAATTAAAAATTAAAAATTAAAAATTAAAAATTAAAAATTAAAAATTAAAAATTAAAAATTAAAAATTAAAAATTAAAAATTAAAAATTAAAAATTAAAAATTAAAAATTAATAATTAAAAATTAAAAATTAAAATTTTTAGTTTCTTTCTTTAGTTTCTTAACTGTTTTTATTATTTTTGTTTTTTTGTATTAAATAAAATTATTTTAAAATTTCCTTTTTTAATATTAATAATTTGTAGCCAAGAATCATTCTAGTTTTTTTTTTTTTTTTGAATTATGGTATGACTTCTAAGGTCTCAAAACAGGCTTATAGGGATCAAACTTTGGGTATTATTATGATGCCGGCAGTGTTAAATAATGAATTTCATTGGCGTTCTATGAAATATTTAGGGGTTTTCTACTCTAGTAAAAAAATAATGAAATTTTTCAAATAGTAATTAATTCTTTTTAAGCATCAAATTTTAAATTTAATTGGTATTCGGATTCAATGTTTCAGTATCGGCAACAGTTTCAAAGTGGTAGCCGTACCTAATATTGCGTGGAGGGTATCAAAATTCGGCACAGCCGAATTTAACACTCCTACTTGTTTTTATTTTATTTTACCTTAAAAATTGAATGACTTATTCTTTTTTTTTTTTAACAATATAGCTGTTTTACATAATTGTTTTTCGTTCTTGAACTTGTCATACATTTAATTTACATTACTTTTAAGCTTAGAGTGCATATCTTTTTTTTTCTTTGATACACATATATATTTATGTAATTAATAAATATGAATACTTGGTCGTAAAAAATCCTTCATTTTCACTAATTTTAATAGGTTTTCGAAATAAGGAACCAATCACCTATTTTGCATAAATGTTTGTTTTACACGGTTTTTTCTGGAACCAATCTACCGTGTAAAAACAGAATTAGGTGTAATTGATATCCATTTGCCCTGATATGACTAAATTTCAAATTTATAAAATTGCCAAGAATCCAAAAAGAATCAATAAAGGCATCGCAGGACGGGTATAAATATATTTTTTTGAATGTCAATCCTATTAAATTTGGAATTCCTTTAATTTAAAGAAGATTACAAAATGGTTATCTCTAAAAGCATTTTTTTCCATTTGGTCTCTAGTTCATGTATATATATCATCCGGTTCGTGTGTAGTGTGTAGTATCGGGCGGTATCATATTATAATATTGAATTTAAATTCTAAACTAAATATAAACGAAGATTTGCTTGTTTCAATAAAAAAATTATTTCCAAGTAGCTACTGGTTTACTCAAAAATTGGAATTTTTTAAATTAATCTTTCTCCTACTTTTTAGTAATACTCAAATCAATGTAAATAGAAATATGAGCTAAATTCTAGTAAAAGAATAAATTAATAATTTTTTACTTCTTCTTAAAACATCTATCAGATTGATTGATTTAGATATAGTCGCACTAGTGAAATTATTTGAAAAAAAAAAAATAAAATAAAAAAACTTGTCCATAAATTTTTTTTCGCGTTTAGCAGGCCACAATAAATAAATGAAAATAGTCGCACTTCAAGTGCACATGGGTTGATGCTTAGTGTAATCTAAATAAAAAAAAAAATGCAACGATTGCTCTGTTTATGACTTTAGGTGAGTGTAACGGCGAGTGTTGAGTTCTTGGTGTTGATTTTTGGTATAAATTTTATGCTTTCTTCTGCTCTACAAAACAACATTGAAAACAATAATAATATTTGCATGTTTATTACAGAATTAATTTCTGAAAAATGACGTTATTATAAAACTCATAGAACTTTTTAATTTATATGCAAAAAATTTCCCTTGTGTTCTTACTTAAGTTTAAGCATTCAGTAATTAGTTATGAAAATCTACTTTTTTGCTTAATGGAAATTATTCACAAATGCAGTGTTGCATTCCACTAGTTTGCGGTTTTAAATTGTTGTACAATACCGCAAACAGAAGTATAACAAGTAATAAAATTATAGTCGGTCTGTACCAACTTTACCATGCACTTTGAGAGAGGCTCTTGGATCCAATTTTGCTGAAGCAATAATTAGATATTGGAAATAAGCATATACCAAATTTTAGGGTTATTTTTATTAATTGGTGGTGTGTAGATATGAAAAAGTTCATATCGGTTTTTATTGATGTGTAAATATCTATACGCGCAGGGACGGTAAATTTCAAAAACAGCGTAACATGTAAGCGTAACATGTGAGTCGTAAGACAAAATGTGATTGTATTGGTGAAAAAATTATGATATTATGATAACCTGTTTGAAAATTAAAAATGAAAAATAAAAAATGAAAAAAAAATGAAAAATAAAAAATGAAAGATGAAAAATTAAAAAAAAAAAATGAATAATTGAAAATGAAAAACGAAAAATTAAAAATTAAAAATTAAAAATAAAAAATGAAATGTATAAAATGAAAAATGAAAAATGAAAAATAAAAAATTAAAAATGAAAAACGAAAAATGAAAAATGAAAAATGAAAAATGAAAAATGAAAAATGAAAAATAAGAAACGAAAATTGAAAAATAAAAAATGAAAAATAAAAAATAAAAAATTAAAAATAAAAATAAAAAATTAAAAATAAAAAATGAAAAACGAAAAATGAAAAATAAAAAATGAAAAATGAAAAATGAAAACAAAAATCAAAAATTAAGAATAAAAATTAAAAATAAAAATGTGAAAAATGAAAAATAAAAAATTAAAAATAAAAAATTAAAAAAAAAATAAAAATAAAAAGGAAAAATGAAAAATAAAAAAAAAAATAAAATAAAAATTAAAACTAAAAATATGAAAAATAAAAAATGAAACATGAAAAATAAGCAATGAAAAATTAAAAACTTAAATTAAAAATGAATAATGAAAAATAAAAAATTAAAAATAAAAAATTAAAAATAAAAAATTAAATATAAAAAATTAAAAAGAAAAAATGAAAAATAAAAAATTAAAATTGAAAAATAAAAAATTAAAAATAAAAAATGAAAAATGAAAAATGAAAAAAAAATTGGAAAATGAAAAACGAAGAAAAAAAAATTAAAAATTAAGAATGAATAATGAAAAATAAAAAATTAAAAGTGGAAAATAAAAAATTTAATATAATAAATGAAAAATAAAAAATTAAGAATTAAAATTTAAAATGAAAAAAATTAAAAATGAAAAATGAAAAAAGAAAAATAAAAATTGGAAAATGAAAAATGAAGAAAAAAATTAAAAATAAACAAGTAAGAAAATTATAGTCGGTCTAGACCGACTATACGATACCCTATACCATGCGTTTAGAGACCCTATCGCTCAGGCCCAACTAACTGGATATAGAAAATTAGCATAAACCAAATTTGGGTGGGATTTTTATTAATTTTTTCGGCTGTAGATATGAAAAAGTTCATATCGGATGCTATATCTATATGGGGACTAGGCCCAAAAATGGACCGATCCTGACCATGTTTGGTAAAGTCTCTTGTATTTTGCAAAAATATATACAAACAAAATTTGAGAAGAATCAGTGCAATATTTTCGTTTTTTGATAGATTTAAGTGAAGATCGGGAAGCAGTTCTATATGGGGCCTATGACTAAGAGTTGTCCGCTAGGGATCATTTTTGGACTACTAATTAATGGATGTAATATATACACACAAACCCAATTTGACTAAGATTTGTCTGATAATTTGGATCTTATGGCAATATATGTTGATTTCATAGGGGTCATTTGTATGGGGGCTAGGTCTGAACATGGACCGATTCTCACCAATTTCAATAGCTTTCATCCAATGGCCGATAAAAGATCAAATACCAAATTTCGTCAAAATATATTCATATTTGCGACCTGCAGTTTGATTACAAGCTTTACATGGACACACAGACGGACGGACGGACGGACATCGTTAAATCGAATCAGATAGTGATTCTGATCGGTATAATTAAAGATGGGTGTAGGTCAAATATTTTTGGTTGTTACAAACAGCAGCACAAAGTCATTATACCCAAACCACATAGTGGTATAGGGTATAAAAATGGAAAAGGAAAAATTAAACTTAAAAAATTTAAAATGAAAAATAAAAAATTAAAAATTAAAAAAAAATTTAAAAATGAAAAATGAAAAACGAAAAATGAAAAACGAAAAATTAAATATAAAAAATAAAAAACGAAAAATTAAAAATTAAACGGTTAAAATGATAAATAATAATAAATATTTTTATATTAACAGAGCCCCTGCATTTGATTGCTATAAGTGATACGCTTTCTGCTTGATTTTAAGAAAGTGTTATAAATAAATCTTTAATTACTAGATGTTTACACATCTCCCCTGCGATCGGACTCACACGATTTTTTTTTATATGAGGACTAGGTCAAGAATTGGACCATAATTAACTTACTTCTCTCAGAAATATATATAAACGAAATTTGAAGAAAATCTATGCACTATTTTTGTGTTTCTGTAGATTTAAGTGAAGGTCGGAAATAAGCTTAATATGTGGACTACGACTGAAAATTGTCCTGCAGGGTTTATTTTTTGACTAGTTATTAGTGGGTGGAATAGATATACATACACCAAATTCTATCGATACATATATGATAATCTGGATTTTACGACCAATTTTAGTCGGCATAATAGAGGTTATTTGTATGGGGGCTATGTCTGACCATGCACCGAGTTTGACGTTTTTCAATAGCATACATAATGTGGTCGATAAGAGCTTATATATCAAATTTCACAGAAATATATTCATATTTTCGACCTGTAGTTAACATGGGCAGACAGACAGACGGACAGAGGGACACAGACAGACAGAGACAGATAAACGGACGGATAGACATGGTTAATAATCGACTCAGAAATATTTTTGGAATATCTTGGAAAATATTTTTAAGTTTATCTGTATTATAAAAGGTGGGTCTTGCGACTTGAAGTTTGATTACAAGGTTTACATGGGCATATAGAGAGACGGACGAACGGAGGGACAAAAAATGATTGTTAGTCCATTGGTCTAATATAGCCTGATCACATAGTGGTACAGGGTATACAAATATGAGAAGTTTTCTTTACTTACATTACATGCAAATTTCTTGTCCGAAATAAACTTACCTGTAATTAGAAAAAAAGAATGTTTAATTAGTTTGGATTTGGAATAAATAAATGCTTTAGAATAAGAATAGATGAAATTATATTTAACAAGGATTTTAAAACTAAAAAATATCTTCGGAACTCCGCAAATATTATAACGAAACTTTGCAATTATTATATTGTAGTGAAGACGAGTTTCTTATATATATTTATTATTACTAGCAGATTCCAGCGCTCGAATTTCGAGTGCAATTTCTAGGCAGCTTTATTTTTCTAATTAGTCAATTCACAAACCAACACTTTTATGGTTTATTATGATTGTGAATGAAGATAAAAAACTCATTAACAAACACATTAACAAATTTAATAAAACACACACAGCATTTGTATAATTTTATATGTGTTAGTAGCAACTTTAAATGCAATTTACTGAAAATAAAGGGAAAAATTTAAAAATCTGTAAATCTGCAAAACGGCTACAAAGAAATACCTTTCAAATAATATACGTTCGGTTAAAATGGGGATAAAACGGTAGAACAAAACATCGGTCACAAGAAATCGCCTAGCCTATTAATATTATAGATAAATAACTAGCTGACCCGGCAAACACTGATATGCCTAAAATAATGTTTTATCCACAAATCAGTTTTGATACGTATTTCATTTACGGAAGGAAGGGAAGTTTTTTAATAAGAATGAAATGAAACTCAATATATTATTTCAAATGCAAATTTTATTTTCGAGTTAAGAAATTGAATTTTGTATCACATAATAGTGCAGTCGTTTGATTTTATTAAATAATAACTAGTAGATCCCAGCACTCGAAATTTGAGCTCAAATTCTAGGAAATTTTATTTTTTCATAAAATTTTTTTTTTTCAGTTTTTTTTTAATCAATATGTGTAAAAAATTTATGAATATTTAAACAAAATACATTAAATTGTGAATTTTTAAATAAAATTCATTAAATGTCATTATACTTATTTATTGAACACACAGAAGATATAAAAATGTTTTGTTAATAAATAATTTTATAAGAGCCTTAAGGTATGCTAATCAATTTTACCCAATTCGCAATTCAATACAGGGCTTTGGATATACAATTTTTGCAAACACATTAACAAATTTAATAAACAAACACACATCATTGTACATTTTTATGTGCTTTATGTATGCGTTAGTAGAAACTTTAAAAGATTATTACTCAAAAAAGATGAACCAGATGATGCACATCGGTAAAGATGGTGCACATCTGCAAAGAAATATCTTTCAAATGGTATATTTTTTTATCAAAATCGGTTGATAACTAAAAGTGTGGAAGAGGTCACAAGAAATCGCCTTACCTATTAATATTATGATTCACTATAAAGCCAACGTGTGGGCAATAGATTTTGTTTCTCCATTTTCGGCGTATAGAAACAAACCGTTTGGCTTACCTACTCTGACGCAGGCTACATATAATTGATCATAACCGAAGCATGAATTTTATAAATCCAAGCCACAGACTTGCATTGGCTGTCATTGAGATTTGTTGTTTGTTGTGCTTTTCGGCAATATAATATGCTCTACCTTGATTTTGATATTTCATCTTCTTCTATAATAACCGAAGATGTACACAAATTGGCAAAGCTCTCCCTGTCATAGCAGTCGAGATAGGTGATATTCAACAAATTTTTTGTAAGGTAGGTCTACGGCCATTTATTCTATACCTGTCCAGTTACAACAGGACCACTAATATTAATTAACAGATGACGTCAAACAAATTTGCATAGCTCTCCCCATTATAGTATTCGAGATATGTGATATTGTATGTTTACTTCTTATGGGAGGTGTCAAGTCCAAAATATCCCAAATCACTAAAATCGGTCCAGCCGTTCTTGAGTTATAAGTGGTGCAATTGAACCGACTTTATTTTATGTTGTTAAATTATAAAACAATTTCAATTTAAGACAAAAATATAAAGACTCAAAAAAAAAATTGTTTCATAAAAGATTGACAAAAGAAACCTAAAACATTTTAAGTTCAATTCGGTATTTGGCGAACAAACAAGCAATCTCAGTGAATCATCCAACTTATGTCTCGGTACTAATATCGCGAATTATAATTGAATCAACTTCTGGAATACAAGATAACGCTAAAACATTTTCGAGATATTGCAATTTAACCGATTTTGATTTTTTTTTTGTCGATTCTTGTTTGTGCTATTATATAAAATTTTTCGAAAAGAAAGTTGGGCTTGAAAGAAATCAATACTATTGGAGGAAGAAAAATCAAAAATCTTTGGGGGCGGTTTTCGAGCAACGGCCAATTTAGTTTTTTGTATTTTCTTTTTTTATACCTTATATCATTATGCGGTTAGGGCATAACAACTTTCTGCTGATGTTTATAACTACCAAAAATATTTGAGTCGATTAGTGATGTCCGTCGGTCCGTCTGTCCATCTGTGTGACCTTGCAATCAGACTACTGATCGCAAATATGAATATATTTTGATAAAATTTAGTATATACGCTTCTATCGGCGATAGGATGAACGCTATTGAAATTGGTGAAAATCGGTTCATGTTCAGACCCCTTTGTCATCGACTTAAATTGCCATAATATCCAAATTATCATATAGATCTCGGTCAAATTTGGTTTGTGTAAGGTTATTACATCCATTTATCAGTAGTCTACAAATAGACCCCTTAGGACAATTCTTAGTCATAGCCCCCACATGGAGCTGATTCCCGATCTTGACTTCAATCTATCAAAAAACAAAAATATTGCACAGATTTTTCTCAAATTTGGTTTGTACATGTTCTAGCAAAAAATAAGTGACCTTACCAAATATCGTAAGGATCGGTTAATATTTGGACCTAGTCCCCATATAAATATAGCATCCGATATGAACTTTTTCATATCCGAAGGCAAAAAAATTAATAACAATGCCACTCAAATTTGGTTTATGCTTATTTTCTATAAGTAATTTGTTGGACTTAAGAGATAGGGTCTCTAAACGCATGCTATCGGGTATCGTATAGTCGGTTTAGACCGACTATAATTTTCTTATTTGCTTTTTTACATATAATAAATTTTTTTATTTTTCTATTTAAATTAATAGTAAAAAAATATAATAAAAAAAATTAATTCTTATTTTATGGGAGATACTACGATCACTATTAAGATTCCCCCGCACTTTTAGGTCGAATACTAACATTAAGAAGTTCAAGTATCACATAAAGTCGGTAGGCTTTCACTATTATAACTAGTATGTACATTAGGGTGGGTCAATTATTTTTAGTCCATGGGCTTATCGCGATTCTGGTACTATGGGCCATAACAAGTATATTTGTCCAACGAACCATACTTCCAAAATCATATTCGAGCCTGCTAAATTTCGATGAAAATATTTTCATGATATTTTCTATAATACTCATTTAAATGTAAAAAAATATCGAAAATGTATATACCGGGGGGTTTTTGGGTCGGGGAGTCCATTTTTCACATTTATTTTTATTTTTAACAGCCGCCAGGGGGCTTTTTCGTGTATTTTTGTGGATTTTTTTCACCTTTTTGGAGAAAATAGACGAAATTATTGCACAAGTCGACGAATCTTTGACTTTTCCATATTTGTAATAGCCCAAAATATTCAGCGGTGAAAATTATGTGGGGTACTGATATACGACCTATATCGATTTCATTCAATTTAAGTCAAAATATTAATTTTTTTTATTTACTCTTTATTTATTTATTTTTTGTGGGAAAGGTACTTTTTTAGAAAAGGGTACTTTTGTGCAAAAAGGTAATTAGAAGAAAAATTTTATTTTGCAGGAAAAGGTACTTTTGTAGAAAATTATATTTTTTTAGAAAAAGGTAATTTTATACATAGAAGTACTTTTGTACAAAAAGTTACTTTTGTAGAAAAGGTTACTTTTGTCGAAAGTTACACTTTTTTGGAAAAGGGTACTTTTGTAGTAAAAGGTACATTTGTAGAAAGAGGTATTTTTCAGAAATATATATTTTGTAGAAAATGTACTTTTGTAGAAGGTATTTTTGTAGAAAAATTTACTTTTGAAGCAAAAGGTAGTATTGGAGAAAAAGGTACTTCTATAGAAAAATTTACTTATATACATAAAGGTACTTTTGTACCAAAAGGTACTTTTGAAGAAATATTTTATTTTGTAGGACAACGTACTTATGTAGAAAAGGGTAGTTATATACATACATAAACGTACGTTTGCAGAAAAAGGTAATTTTGTATAAAGAGGTACTTTTGTAGGATTGAGAAGGTAATTTTATACATAGAGGTATTTTTTTTTTAAATTACTTTTGAAGAAGAAGATAGTACGGAGAAAATGGCACTTCTATAGAAAAAGGTACTTTTATAGGAAAGGTACTTTTGAACAAAAAGGTAATTTAGAAGAAAAATACTATTTTGTAGGACAAGGTACTTTTGTGGAAAAAGGTATTTTTTTTAGAAAAATGTAATTTCAAGAAAAAGGTACTTTTGTAGAAAACGGTATTTTTTTAGCAAAAGGTAATTTTATACATAAAGGTACTTTTGTATGAAAAGGTACTTTTGTAGGAAAGATTGCATTTTTAGGAAATGGTACTTTTTAGAAAAGGGTAGAAATGGAGGAAAGAGGTTTTTTTTTGTAGAAAAAGGTACTATTGTAGAAAAAGGTATTTTTTTTTAAATATAATCTGAAGAAAAAGGTAGTATTAGAGAAAAAGGTACTTCAGTAGAAAATTGTAGGAAAAAATTATTAAAATCTTTCTTTTAGCTCATACTCTCTGTCTGAATGTCTGTCTGTCGTGGGTCAACCCCATTACCCCTTATCCAATTGATCTGAAACTTGGCCCATAGTCTTGTTGTGACTACAGATAAATTTTGGGGTAGTCACGTAAAGTCACACACAGTCACGGAGAGATTCTAAACTCATATGCATAAGGAAAGAAAGAATTTTAATAAAAACTTTGTTTTTATGGGCTAGATTATTTATATATTTTAATTTTACTTAAACATTTTTTAACAGAATTTTCAAAGGGGAATACCAAATATAACGAAACTTTTCATTAATGTTATCTTAAAAAATTATCATTCAAAAAAAAATTCATACAAATGAAAAATTTTTACACTTTTTGGAGCCATCATAATGACCACTTAAAAATGTCTAATATGGAACAGCCACTTAAATTTATTATGTAGCCATAATGATCTTTTAAAACTGATCATCTTTTATTCTATATTATTTTAAATTAACTTTTAACTGTCTAGTCAAATATTACCCAACTAAAAGATCAAACAATTATTTCCAAAAGAAAAACCTAAAAACGTCACATTTAATTAAGACATTAAGAAATAAAAAAATAAAAATAAAAAAGATTTGCAAACACATTTCAACTTCTTCGTCTATTTGGCGGTTTTTTCTTGTCATTTTTACTTTCATATAAATTTAATTTTGGAGATATCAGCCATCTCTAATCAACAAAAGTGGCATGTAGAATTTTGTTTAACATGATAAAAGCAAATTGCTAACAATGAAGTAGAAGAAAAGACTCAAATACAGTGTACATATACGTACTCGTACATATGTATTTGTCCGTTTATTCTTGGCATTCGCATGTATACAAACATATAGAGGAAAACATGTGTTAGCAGACGGAAAAGAAACGTATGTACGACTTATAATTTAACATCATCGCATTAGAATTGCTACATAAAAATATTTAAAAAAAAAATGGTACATGCCCTATAGGAAAAACAAGCAAAGGGGACAATTTAATTAAGAACTAAAAGAAGTTTTTCAAATGCTACTTGCAAAAAATTTCAAGACGAAAGAAAAGAGAAGCCCCGCATAAATTATAAATTATAAATTATAAATTATAAATTATAAATTATAAATTATAAATTACAAATAATTATAAATTATAAATTATAAATTATAAATTATAAATTATAAATTATAAATTATAAATTATAAATTATAAATTATAAATTATAAATTATAAATTATAAATTATAAATTATAAATTATAAATTATAAATATAAATTATAAATTATAAATTATAAATTATAAATTATAAATTATAAATTATAAATTATAAATTATAAATTATAAATTATAAATTATAAATTATAAATTATAAATTATAAATTATAAATTATAAATTATAAATTATAAATTATAAATTATAAATTATAAATTATAAATTATAAATTATAAATTATAAATTATAAATTATAAATTATAAATTATAAATTATAAATTATAAATTATAAATTATAAATTATAAATTATAAATTATAAAGTATAAATTATAAATTATAAATTATAAATTATAAATTATAAATTATAAATTATAAATTATAAATTATAAAGTATAAATTATAAATTATAAATTATAAATTATAAATTATAAATTATAAATTATAAATTATAAATTATAAATTATAAATTATAAATTATAAATTATAAAGTATAAATTATAAATTATAAATTATAAATTATAAATTATAAATTATAAATTATAAATTATAAATTATAAATTATAAATTATAAATTATAAATTATAAATTATAAATTATAAATTATAAATTATAAATTATAAATTATAAATTATAAATTATAAATTATAAATTATAAATTATAAATTATAAATTATAAATTATAAATTATAAATTATAAATTATAAATTATAAATTATAAAATATAAATTATAAATTATAAATTATAAATTATAAATTATAAATTATAAATTATAAATTATAAATTATAAATTATAAATTATAAATTATAAATTATAAATTATAAATTATAAATTATAAATTATAAATTATAAATTATAAATTATAAATTATAAATTATAAATTATAAATTATAAATTATAAATTATAAATTATAAATTATAAATTATAAATTATAAATTATAAATTATAAATTATAAATTATAAATTATAAATTATAAATTATAAATTATAAATTATAAATTATAAATTATAAATTATAAATTATAAATTATAAATTATAAATTATAAATTATAAATTATAAATTATAAATTATAAATTATAAATTATAAATTATAAATTATAAATTATAAATTATAAATTATAAATTATAAATTATAAATTATAAATTATAAATTATAAATTATAAATTATAAATTATAAATTATAAATTATAAATTATAAATTATAAATTATAAATTATAAATTATAATTATAAATTATAAATTATAAATTATAAATTATAAATTATAAATTATAAATTATAAATTATAAATTATAAATTATAAATTATAAATTATAAATTATAAATTATAAATTATAAATTATAAATTATAAATTATAAATTATAAATTATAAATTATAAATTATAAATTATAAATTATAAATTATAAATTATAAATTATAAATTATAAATTATAAATTATAAATTATAAATTATAAATTATAAATTATAAATTATAAATTATAAATTATAAATTATAAATTATAAATTATAAATTATAAATTATAAATTATAAATTATAAATTATAAATTATAAATTATAAATTATAAATTATAAATTATAAATTATAAATTATAAATTATAAATTATAAATTATAAATTATAAATTATAAATTATAAATTATAAATTATAAATTATAAATTATAAATTATAAATTATAAATTATAAATTATAAATTATAAATTATAAATTATAAATTATAAATTATAAATTATAAATTATAAATTATAAATTATAAATTATAAATTATAAATTATAAATTATAAATTATAAATTATAAATTATAAATTATAAATTATAAATTATAAATTATAAATTATAAATTATAAATTATAAATTATAAATTATAAATTATAAATTATAAATTATAAATTATAAATTATAAATTATAAATTATAAATTATAAATTATAAATTATAAATTATAAATTATAAATTATAAATTATAAATTATAAATTATAAATTATAAATTATAAATTATAAATTATAAATTATAAATTATAAATTATAAATTATAAATTAATAAATTATAAATTATAAATTATAAATTATAAATTATAAATTATAAATTATAAATTATAAATTATAAATTATAAATTATAAATTATAAATTATAAATTATAAATTATAAATTATAAATTATAAATTATAAATTATAAATTATAAATTATAAATTATAAATTATAAATTATAAATTATAAATTATAAATTATAAATTATAAATTATAAAGTATAAATTATAAATTATAAATTATAAATTATAAATTATAAATTATAAATTATAAAGTATAAATTATAAATTATAAATTATAAATTATAAATTATAAATTATAAATTATAAATTATAAATTATAAAGTATAAATTATAAATTATAAATTATAAATTATAAATTATAAATTATAAATTATAAATTATAAATTATAAATTATAAATTATAAATTATAAATTATAAATTATAAATTATAAATTATAAATTATAAAGTATAAATTATAAATTATAAATTATAAATTATAAATTATAAATTATAAATTATAAATTATAAATTATAAATTATAAAATATAAATTATAAATTATAAATTATAAATTATAAATTATAAATTATAAATTATAAATTATAAATTATAAATTATAAATTATAAATTATAAATTATAAATTATAAATTATAAATTATAAATTATAAATTATAAATTATAAATTATAAATTATAAATTATAAATTATAAATTATAAATTATAAATTATAAATTATAAATTATAAATTATAAATTATAAATTATAAATTATAAATTATAAATTATAAATTATAAATTATAAATTATAAATTATAAATTATAAATTATAAATTATAAATTATAAATTATAAATTATAAATTATAAATTATAAATTATAAATTATAAATTATAAATTATAAATTATAAATTATAAATTATAAATTATAAATTATAAATTATAAATTATAAATTATAAATTATAAATTATAAATTATAAATTATAAATTATAAATTATAAATTATAAATTATAAATTATAAATTATAAATTATAAATTATAAATTATAAATTATAAATTATAAATTATAAATTATAAATTATAAATTATAAATTATAAATTATAAATTATAAATTATAAATTATAAATTATAAATTATAAATTATAAATTATAAATTATAAATTATAAATTATAAATTATAAATTATAAATTATAAATTATAAATTATAAATTATAAATTATAAATTATAAATTATAAATTATAAATTATAAATTATAAATTATAAATTATAAATTATAAATTATAAATTATAAATTATAAATTATAAATTATAAATTATAAATTATAAATTATAAATTATAAATTATAAATTATAAATTATAAATTATAAATTATAAATTATAAATTATAAATTATAAATTATAAATTATAAATTATAAATTATAAATTATAAATTATAAATTATAATAAATTATAAATTATAAATTATAAATTATAAATTATAAATTATAAATTATAAATTATAAATTATAATAAATTATAAATTATAAATTATAAATTATAAATTATAAATTATAAATTATAAATTATAAATTATAAATTATAAATTATAAATTATAAATTATAAATTATAAATTATAAATTATAAATTATAAATTATAAATTATAAATTATAAATTATAAATTATAAATTATAAATTATAAATTATAAATTATAAATTATAAATTATAAATTATAAATTATAAATTATAAATTATAAATTATAAATTATAAATTATAAATTATAAATTATAAATTATAAATTATAAATTATAAATTATAAATTATAATAAATTATAAATTATAAATTATAAATTATAAATTATAAATTATAAATTATAAATTATAAATTATAAATTATAAATTATAAATTATAAATTATAAATTATAAATTATAAATTATAAATTATAAATTATAAATTATAAATTATGAATTATAAATTATAAATTATAAATTATAAATTATAAATTATAAATTATAAATTATAAATTATAAATTATAAATTATAAATTATAAATTATAAATTATAAATTATAAATTATAAATTATAAATTATAAATTATAAATTATAAATTATAAATTATAAATTATAAATTATAAATTATAAATTATAAATTATAAATTATAAATTATAAATTATAAATTATAAATTATAAATTATAAATTATAAATTATAAATTTTAAATTATAAATTATAAATTATAAATTATAAATTATAAATTATAAATTATAAATTATAAATTATAAATTATAAATTATAAATTATAAATTATAAATTATAAATTATAAATTATAAATTATAAATTATAAATTATAAATTATAAATTATAAATTATAAATTATAAATTATAAATTATAAATTATAAATTATAAATTATAAATTATAAATTATAAATTATAAATTATAAATTATAAATTATAAATTATAAATTATAAATTATAAATTATAAATTATAAATTATAAATTATAAATTATAAATTATAAATTATAAATTATAAATTATAAATTATAAATTATAAATTATAAATTATAAATTATAAATTATAAATTATAAATTATAAATTATAAATTATAAATTATAAATTATAAATTATAAATTATAAATTATAAATTATAAATTATAAGCAGAGTTGATAAGTGAAGTCCGTCTGTGGAAATCACGATTCCGCCCTCAATAGATAATTTGTGTTACTAAATTTTAATGGAAATGATTCTCACTAACATCCTGAGCAGATTGCTATTTCAAATCTTCAAAATCGGTTCAATAAGTAACGAGATTTCAATGGAAATGTAAATAACTCTTTAATAAATATGATTTTTGTATTTCTGTTGTTATTCAAAGTTTTTTATTTTTTGTATTTATAATTATTGTTGTAGTCATCGTGTTTGTAGCATTTGCTTCATGAGTATGTATATGTAGTTATACTGCACGTGTGCAGAGGTGCAAGTACTTCTGGAGCCGCATGCTGCCTAGTCTTTTATTAGTCATTCAAAAAGACTCGACTCTGAGAAAAATGAATATAATTTTACAAAAACCCAAATTTTCTATAAAAATTAAAAAAATCCACAGAAGCAATAGTGTCGGAACTTTCATTAAATGACATTCCTGTATTTTTCCTCTCATTCTTGGTCCATTTCCTACTTGGACATTGTTTGTTTTTTTTTTTGTTTTTTCTTCAAACATTTTTATTTGTGGTCTCACTTTTTGCATGAACGAAGAGTTGAGTTCTGTAGAATGTGAGTGCTTAATATAATTCCTGGAAAATTGTTACCTGTGCTTAAAATGTTGTATGTTAACTTTGCGCTGCTTGTCTCTACCATTGTTTGGTTTATGTTATTAGGTTTTCGTGTTTTTTTTTTTAATTTATATGTGTGTGTGTACTACTTACTAATAAAGTTATTATGTTGTACCTTTTTTGATTCTACTTCAAATACACAGTCACACCACCACTCCAGAGGCCATCATCATTCACTTCAAAATCATTCCTGCTAAAGCTTTGCACATACAAGCCCGACAAATGGCGCTACATTCACACATACATACGTACACTCGTATATAATTTTTATGGTAATTATACGTTAGAACGACAATAACACGATTTATTTTTGATTTGACTTGACTTTTTTCTATATAATTTTTCATTTCTTGATGACGAATTCATATGAAATTTGCAACATATTTATTTAGTGCAAATACATCAAGTTTTTCACTAATGTCTAATTTAGTATACAGGGATGCCAGCCATATTTATTTCTTTGATAGCCAGCCACCTGACGATTTATTTGTAGAAAATAGGGGACAATACTGTTTATATATTCTTGCTGCTTTTAAGGAGTAGACTCCATGTAAGTTCGGTTAACCCTCCGATTAGGGAGTCTCCCTTTGACCTTCAAATAGTGAAGAGGTTCGCTGGGACCTATAACAAATTTTATGGTATTTTGCTAGATGTGGTTTTGAATGTTAATTTTAAACTATATTAAACTCGAGTGCTAATTTTAGGAAATATTATTTTTTCATTCCAATTTTTTTTTAATTTATAAATATTTAAAAGAGCCTGAAGGTAGGCTAATCAATTTTTGCAATTCATAATTCAACACAGGGCTTATGATATACATTTAAATTCGAATTAATAGGGTGTAGCGAATTATTATAAATGTTTAATTGTACTTAATTTTATATATTTTAAAAATATATTATATAAAATTTTGTTTATTCTCCGTTTCTCCTCCATATGAACTATAACTATGGCAAATTTCACACTGCTCCGTGTACGCATTTTGCTTAAAAAGGGAATAACAAATTTTCCCTCATGTAGTAAAAACGCACAAGAAATGTTTTTTTTTTAAATATCAGTTTTATTTAATATTAAAATACATGAGAAACTGTAATAAATCACTGTGCAGGCATTGCAACGATGCAGCAATGTTGAATGCTCAGAAGTCTCTATGGGTTTTACGTGTGTGCCTGTCTTGTTGACTTAACTACATGGTGGTTCGAGCACTGGGATAGATATATATGCGTCCTGCCTACGCCCGCCAGAAGACGGTTACAAGCTGGAGAGATTTACTTGGCATAACTCCACACTTTGTTATTGCGTCGGGCCTACCTAAAACCCTGTTGCTATAGAGGTAGCAACTCCTGGTTGAATGCAACTCCACATCGATCTGTGATGTGCTCGCGATATAGACACCACAGCCACTACGAAACTCCCCGAGGGGCCGTTCCCATATGAAATCGTCTTGAAGATTCATCAAAGGTTCCAACATTGACATTGTTTACTATAACACACTTTTCTGACATCTCTACTCTACGCACTTTTGTATCGTCAAAGACTTCAACTCATGTTGCCACCCGACCTTCTTTCATCCGACTCATCTTCAACTCATGTCTCTTTCCGAACAACGCATACCAGCTCACCTTTACACCACAAACACTCCCTTCTAGTTGAAAATGATTTTATAGGTATGGTTCCTTATGCAAATATACTTGCTATGGCCTACAGTACCAGAATCGCCCCCTACAATTTCAACCACTGTAATGTACACTTATGCTCACATAATTAAGTCATGGGTATGTAATGAACTGTTTTTGTAGTTTTTCTCTTAAACCTATTTCTTCCGATCCTAACCTTACTATTTTGTGCAACCCTGCTACGCTAGCAGTTATTTACATTGATTAAAGTAAAATTAAAAATTTGGGTATCCCCGAAAAATGTGGAAAACGTCAAAAAGGTCATATGCGCTGTGCTCAGATAATTAAGTTACCACGCGTATCGTGAGCAAATTAGTGTTTTGAAGATTTTTTTGCGGTTTAAATAATAAATAAATTAAAAACAAATAACATTAGATGGGTAAACAAAAAAGTTCGAATTCGGCTGAACGGAAAATAATATGGGATTGTTTCCAAAGATGCAATAATATTGCAAAAGTAGTATAGATTTTGAACTTTTCTCGTGGTAAAATTACAAATGCCATTACGCATTACAAAAAATATGAAACTTTTGAAAATCTTCCGCGCCAAAAACTGAGAAAAACGACTTGATATGATGACAGACGCATTGCAAACCTGAGTAAAACTGATCCTTTTTTAACTTCGTCGCAAATCAGAGCTAAAATGGAAACGGATTATGGCGTAAATATTTCGTCGCAGACCATAAGACGACGTTTACAAGAAAACAATTTGCATGGACGAATGGTCAGGAAGAAACCGTTGGTTTCCTTGAACAACACTAAGAAGCGGCTCCGATTTGCGACTGACCATCTTGCTAAAGGCCTAAATTTTTGGAATTTAATTGTTTGGAGCGACGATCCAAGTTTAATGTTTTTGGAAATGATGGTAGGCCATATGTGCGATGTACTCCACCTAAGGAATTGGATCCCGGCATAGGACGGTTACAATCTGGAGAGATATACTTGGCATACACTCCACAGTTTGTTATTGTGTCGGGCCAACCTTAAACCCTGTTGCTATAGAGGTAGCAACTCCTGGTTGAATGCAACTACACATCGATCTGTTATGTGCTCGCGATATAGACACCACAGCCACTACGAAACTCCCCGAGGGGCCGTTCCCATATGAAATCGTCTTGAAGATTCATCAAAGATTCCAACATTAACATTGCTTACTATAACACACTTTTCTGACATCTCTCTTCTACGCACCTATAGAGAAGCGGTCGTAAAGCGTTTCATAAAAAACATTAAATTCAACTTTGTATCACATATATTTAAGGGATGTGAGCAACCATTTCATCTGATTCCATGTGTTCTAGTTTGCTTTGTCTCCGTATGGAGTCTAAGAATTCTCTTCTCAGGGCAATTCGACTTCCCCGTAGCACCAAATTTAGTGCCTTTTGATGAGGCGTCATTACCCAATTGGCCAAATTTTGTAACTGCCAGTTATCCTCCAAGTAGGATGTCACTGGCAGACCTTGGCTGACCTTAACTTTTAGCCGCTGGCTTTGCCTAGCGTTGTGCAGGCGCACCACGAGGAGGTAGGTTATAGCCATATTTGTTGTATCACCGCCACTGACGAACCAGTACTTTTGATGATACAACTTTGCTCCCTGTTGAATGCTCAGTAAAAACTGCTTTATTGCGCTGGCGTCCGTACTCCGCACGACTTAACTGGCATGACGGCCGATTTTATCGAGGCGCAAAAGAATGTGTAGCTCCTGCTGTCGTTCATGTTATTACCTACAAAGACAAAAAAAAATTCAGTTTTCTGTCTCATCAATGTACGCGCTACGTCTAACGTGGAGAAAAAATTGTAAGTTGTGTGGCCTGCATTCACATACATTTCCACTAATTGATACACAACATTCTGCCCTTGATTTACCTCACGCTCTTGACCAGCCAAGGTCTTGAAGTCATTCCTTTGAGGGGATTTCAAATCGCACAGCCAGCCACCATACCTTTATTCCCTACTTGGCTGGTTTAAACGGAATGTATTGTGTAAGCCGTGTGGGGACTCACATGGGAATAATTGCTCGCCCATGGTTAGCGAATCGTGCTGGATGTAAGCTGGCACCAAATTTTCCTGCAACATTTTCCGAACATCATCAATGGCAGCAGTTTTACTGTTGATTAATCGCTCTCGTAGCGTATTTGCGTTATCAAAACGAATGAGTTTTTGGTTGAGCATAAATCGATGATATGGAGCATGGGTTGGGCTCCACAGTTCCTTAGCAGGTGCATTATTCGATTTAGACAGCCCAGCAATCGAACTCTTTTAGAGTGATTGTTTTTCATTCCATTTTCTTCGTAGAATTGGCCGAATTCCATACAGTTGTTACTTCCCTGGTATACTTCGATTGGTTTCCATTATGATAATATATACCACATCTTTGGTGATTAGCGTGCGGAAAATGGTGCAGGGATCATGTGTGTCTTTCACTAGCCCTGTTTTCCTTTTTATAAAGTCGACCACGTTATGAGCACGAATACGGGTATTCGGTGGTGCAACTTTGCTCCATTTCGTGCCATTTTTAGATGTAAAATAACTCCAAATTTTCGCTCTTGGCGAGAGCAGTTTCAAATCTTAGTCGTTGGAGCTAGATGAAGCTCCTCATTGATTTCCACATGCGGTTCATATGAATTTTAAGGGTAGGCAAGATGTGGCCAATCTTGTTTTGACATACAAATCGCCTTTGAAAAAAGAAATACAGGTAACAAAAAAAAACAATTCAACAAAACTCATAAGCGAATTCCAAAGTACAAAGTCCATAGAGACCTTTTCACTAATTCACATACTAAACACGTCATTAAACCTCAATAAAGTTTAAAATTTTGCTCGTATTGCTCCAAAACCAGCTTTTATCGATTAAACACACTTATTTCCTGGAATGTATGTACGGTTTGGCGATTCAAGCCATACAACATTAAGGAGTTGTGAGAGTTTGAAAATCAAAAAGGTCCCCCTTTCCACAAACGGATCAGTTTTATACCATACAACTTTTACTTCGTATTAATCTCGGAAGATACAACACTGTCAAACATACAATTCCTATTTTCGAATTTAGAATATTTATGCACTTATTTGTCTACTTTCCATTTTTCTCCGTTTCGTAAGAGTTACCATATGTAATGTATAGTTTGTTTTTGTACACTTATTACATATACTAGATGTAACCCGGTGTGCTTCGCTACACCCTCCCCCTCCCCCCCCACCCTTCCGAATTGTTATGAAAGGGCTCACGCAAAGTCCCAAGGCTCTCACTAATACAGTAATTCAGATATATCACATTTAATATTAAGTTTGTGTAGGGGTTCCACGTGCATTTGTCCAATCCCGCCCATTTTTTTTGTCTGACTACTCACGTTAATAATAGATGACCTGAGACAAATTTGCAAAGCTTCCTCTATCATATTAATATATATGATATTTAAAATTTACTTTGTATGGGAGGTGCCACGCTCGCTAAAAATATTTAAAAAAAATTGCAGCCTATAGCACTTCCCATATCCGCAGTAAGACTCTGTAAGAATTTCAGGAATATCAGATGGGTAGTTACGGAGATTACCTCCTACAAACAAACAAACAAACACACATTACCTCTTTATAATATTAGTATAGATTAGAGACGTTGAAGCAAATTTCAATAGCTTGTCAGATTTACCGTTTATTATACGGTAGTTTTGTCTAAACCCGAACCCGGTTATAATTCGCAGATACTCCAGAATTGGTGACAATGCTTAAAAGGCTTATTGGAGATGGAAAGTGATTTAATCATATGTATAATTGAGTTGAAGAGTTTTGTTGGAAATAAAATGACTTTAATGGGAAGAATTTTAATAATTTTACCAACTATATTATCATAACCGGGAGATTGTTTGAGATTGAAGACTTTTATTTCGGCCTTGATTTCCGAAGGCCAAAGGTGTTATATCGGCAGGTCCAATTGATAAGGAACACCTAAGTATTGCGCAATTTCTTCATCTACTGCAGGGTTATTGAGTGGGTGAATTTCGAAAATGTTACAAAGATGTTCTGTCTTCCTTGCGTCAGATCGACACCACGCACCACTGGAATCTTTAAATGGGTGATTCTTTTTGTTGGTTTCAAGAAGTTTGTTGTTTTTCGCAAATTTTCCCCATTATCATTAGCCGTATTTAAATTATCAAAGGATTCTACAATGGATTTGTTTTTTAAGTTGGCCAAATTAATTTTGAGATTTATTGTTGCTTGGCTTATTAATCTTTTGTCTGCTTAGCTACCAGATTATTGCTAATCTTCCTTTTATTCTAATAAGGATCAGCCTTCAAAGCAGCTTCATGTACCAACTTTTTGAATAGTTCTAGATCATTATCCAGTTCCAAATTATTTGCGTTAGGCAATTTTAGGTTAAGGTTTCTATCTAGCCAGTAAGCAAAGGATTTTATATCAGTTTTGTTGGTCATGAGTTTTTGGTTCTTATAAATAAGGTTGGCCGAAGTATTATATGACGTTATAATTGGAGAGTGACCAGATCTGAAATCGTAGTTATCCGTCAGGCCTAGTTGATTAATGGGTACTCTCACAAATACAGAATAATCTAACCCATAAAAACAAAGTTTTTATTAAAACTCTTTCTTTCCTTAGGCATATGAGATTTAAGTCTCTCCGTGACTTTATAATTTTATAATCAATCTTTGGCCACAACAAGTCTATGGACAAAGTTTCAGATCCATCGGATGAGGGGAAGTGGGATTTAAACTCTCCGTGACTGTGCGTGACTACGTCAAAGTTAATCACAGCTAGTCTATCGACCAAGTTTTAGATCGATCGGATAGGGGAAAATGGGTTTTAAATCACTCCGTGACTGTACGTGACTGTGCGTGACTGCGCGTGACTATGTCGAAGTTGATCTTTCTTTACAGCAAGTATATCGACCAAGTTTTAGTTCGGTCGGATGAGGGCAAATGACATTTAGATCACTCCGTGACTGATCGTGACCACGCGTGACTATGCGTGACTACCCCAAAATTAACCTGTAGTCACGACAAGACTATGGGCCAAGTTTCAGATCAATTGGATAAGGGGTAATGGGGTCCACCCATGGCAGACAGACAGACAGACAGAGAGTATGAGTTAAAAGAAAGAGTTTAAAAAGTCAATAAGATCTGGAATTTAATTTTGATTGGTAGGCTAAAGTATTGGTTTACCTGTTGAGAGTACAATGTAGTATATGTAGTACAAACATAAATGTAAGCAAAGCACACAATGCAGTGCCCCTAGCTAAAAACTATTAAAACAAATAAACCTACATATACACACATGCTGCGGCGACCCTCCAAAATAAAAAAAAGTATAAAATGAATATTGGGGTACGTCAATCATATTTTGTGTACATGACTCAGTGTGTTTGTTTGGCTGAGCATTGAAGTCAAGTAGAGTTGGTTGATCGATATTTAGAGCAACACATGGAAAGTTTATAGAATATACATTTTTGTTGTGTTGTATCGGTTCGAACTTTAACAGTACAATTTAATAATAATAATAATAATCTTTATTGACAAAATTTAATTTAATTACAATTTACAAAGATATTTTCTATAATTCAAATTTTTCTTTTTCATATAAATTTTAATCAACAACAGATAAATATAATAATAATTGACAATGTTTATTTAAAACGTCTGTCGGTCTAATTATGTAATCAACTTTAATTAATTGTATTCAGATATCATTAGCTGTCTAAATTGTAATGCAGATGTCAAGAAATTTAATAAGTTGAACCAGTCATCTTTTGCGCTGCCATCAAGAATGCATATCATTTCGGATTCATTTAATAAGGGTTGGCAAAAACAACGGATTCTAAATTCTTTATTCACTTTTCACTTATATTTATGGAATTGTACTCCATGAGTAATTTAAAGTTAAAATAGAGAGAAATGTATACCACCCAAAATTCTTGATAGCCTAATGCGTTTGTACATATTGGATATAAAAGAGAATATGTAATTGTAAAGTATAGAGTTACTCTAGAAAATCACTCAAAATAACAATCTGGAATCATCACCTGGTTAGTTTAAAATAAAAGAAGTCTTGAATAACCATTAAACACAACAAAAAGTCTTTTCATATAAATAAACTCCCCTCAAATCGAAATATCCCTTTTTACATGGCGATCCTGCGTAAATTTCTACTTGCATAAAACAGTAGAAAACAATTGCATTAACTGTTCCGATTGGGTTGGAAAAAAAACCTGCTTTCAACATCAGATCTTGCCTTCAGCGATAAAATCGTGCAAAAAGATCCTGCTTTCAACAACTTATCAAAAAACTTAACAAAAAAAAAATCTCATGCAATTAACAACATATTCTGCCATCTCGAGCAAAAGTGAAAGAAAGCAAACAAGTTTAGTCACTAGATTACCTCGAAGAGAGAAAGAATCCGGCAAAGTTATACATCATCAGTTGTTTTTTGGTATGGGACACTTATGAAATTCTCTACATTTAGGGTAAATTAGGCGGGAAACCCGCAAGTGGGTTTGACAATCATTTCACTTTATATTGTGACGAAACGGAAAGTAAATTACACTTACAGTTGCTGTGCAGTTGTTGAATTTAATTTTTATTCAAGCAGTTTGTAATATTTCATTTAATAAAGGGTGATCCATTTCGAGGTTCCCTACTTTTTTAAAGAAAAAAACACATAAAGTTCAAATTTAATGGGGAATGTTTATTATCATTTGAAAAAACATTCTTTGGCATTTATTTTTTGAAGATTATGTCTATCAAATGTTGGCCGCAGCTACGTCTCAGATGGTCCATCCGTTGAGTCCAATTTTCGATGACACGTTCGAGCATTTCGACTGGTAACTGGCGAATGACACGCGTGATGTTTTGCTCCAAGGCCTAAATCGAAGCGGGATTGTCCGCATACGATCTTGGTGGCCAATCGACCGGCCCAAAACGTGAAATTTTCTGCTCAACAAATCCATTGATTGATGACACGAGTTATCATGAAACGATAACGGTCGCTATTAACGGTTACGTTCTCACCGGCATCATTTTTGAAGAAATATGGACCAATGATTCCACCGGCCCACAAACCACACCAAACCGTTGTTTTTTCTGTATGAAGTGGCAGCTCTTGAATCTCTTCAGGTTGCTCTTCGTCCCGAATGCGGCAGTTTTGCTTGTTTACATACCCATTGAGCCAGAAGTGGGCCTCATCGCTGAACAAAATTTGGCTCGAAAACGTCGGATCTTCGTGGAACTTTTCAAGAGCCCATAGAGCGAAGCGAAGTCGCTTGTCAGGCGTAAGTCTTTCCATGATGAAATGCCAAACAATACTAAACAAAAGTAACATGACAGCATGACAAGATTCACACGTGATCTGTCAAAAAAAGGCTATTGAAAAAAGTATCTCTACTTGGATCACCCCTTATTTGCACTTCTAGACTTTATTAAAATTGCTAAAATTCCGTGAGCTCTTTCATTAGGATGGCTAGACGTAACCTTTTATTTTTAAAAGTGATTTCTTTGTGGAATGTGTTTCTGATATTAAAACATAACATTTTATTGAATGAATAAAAAGTTTTGCCCCTGAAACCATTTGTCCACCTCAAAATTCTGTTCACCTCAAATTATTTGTCCACCTCGGAACATTTTCACCTAAATTCTTATACCCAAACCACATAGTGGTTTGGGTATAATGACTTTGTGCTGCTGTTTGTAACTACAAAAAATATTTGACCCAGACCCATCTTTTATTATACCGAACGAATCAGAATCACTTTCTGAGTCGATTTAACGATGTCCGTCCGTCCGTCCGTCCGTCTGTGTGTCCATGTTAACCATGTAATCAAACTACAGGTCGCATATATGAATATATTTCGATGAAATTTGGTATATAAGCTTTTGTCGGCCACAGGATGAACGTTATTGAAATTGGCGAAATTCGGTCCATGTTCAGACCTAGTCCCCATACAAATTAACCCTATGAAATCGACATAAATTGCCATAAGATCCAAATTATCATATAGATCTCAGTCAAAATGGGTTTGAATGTGCTTATTACATCCATTAATCAGTAGTCCAAAAATAATCCCTATAAGACAATTCTTAGTCATACGCTACATATAGAGCTGGTTCCCGATCTTTACTTAAATCTATCAAAAAACAAAAATATTGCACAGATTTTTCTCAAATTTGGTTTGTATATATTTTTTGAACATGTAAGTGACTTTACCAAATATGGTCAGGATCGGTCCATTTTTCGACCAAGTCCCCATATAAATATAGCATCCGATATGAACTTTTTCATATCTGCAGCCAAAAAAATTAATAAAAATGGCACTCAAATTTGGTTTATGCCTATTTTCTATATCCAATTAGTTGGACCTAAGACATAGGGTCTCTAAACGCATGGTAGAGGGTATCGTATAGTCGGTCTAGACCAAATATAATTTTCTTAGTTGTTTTAACATTCAAAAGTTTTCCTTTTCAGTTTTGTTTACCTCAATTTATAATATTACATTTTAAAATTTGTATATTTCACGTTTGAAGAAAACTTATAAAGTTGGAGGACAGAGGATACAAAGAACAATTTTAATGTTCAGGGTATTTTAAAGACAATCCAGCATAAGATCTCTCTTCCATTTACTTTTATGAATCTTAAATGTAACAACTTATTTTTAATTGTACTGGTAACTCTATGATCTATTAGGTGCCAGTGCCGATTTTGTTGATTGTTATACATCATGAGCATAATGGTGCAACATCGTTTTTTTATTGTTAATTTTTTATTATTTCTCTTTTTTTTTTGCTCAAACATAATTCGCACGCTACACTCATACTTAACTAATTGTAAGTTGTAAAATGTTGGCTGTATTGTTGATTATTGTTGGTGGAACACATGAAAAATGCATAGCCAGAGTTGGTGTCAACTAATTGGCAACGACACCAAACAACAAATGTGGACGATTTCATTTCAATTCATTTTATGTTGCTGCTGCGGCTGCTGCTGCTGTTGTTGTTGTTGTTGTTGTCGTCGTCGTCATTTCATTACAAATAAACTAAAATTTTGTATGGCGTCTCTATTAAAAACAAAAAAGTCTCTCCCTTCATTTAAAAAAAAAAATATATTAGTTTTGTTTAGAAGGACGTCCTGCTGCTGCTGATGTCAGTGTTTTATGTGCAGTTGTATGTCTGAATGGTTGTTCACTATTTGGGTTAGACTTGGCGGCAGGTTTAACAAATGAAATTAAAGCGAAAAAAGGCGTTGTTCGATTATTTTTTTGTTATTTTTTTTTTTTTTTTTTAGGTAAAATATAAATTAAGCGATTAGAGTATAGAACTGAAGAGTTTTATAAAACCGGTAATTGGGTTTGATCGCAAAGAAATTTTTTTTTTGGTAAAAAGAATTTAAAAAAACTTTTGAAATTCCTGATACAACTATTTTGAAGTCCTCAATTAAGTTTCGAACAATTCTTGAAAGATTTTGTTGAACTGAAAAACTGTCACATATCGAATATCCAATTTATAAGTACCGATTAATCTAGTTCATATCATTAACTAAAGCTTAAAAAAATTAAAAATGTAATAATAAACGACAACCTGTTAACTGTGAAAAAAAACTAGTTATTTCGAATAATCGCGACATAAGAACCGATTAACCGAGTCTAATACATCATTTATATTTTAAAAACATGCTCAAAAAATTTGTTAAGAACAGAAATGGTTTAACCAGCATGAAAACTGGATCACCTAAAATAGTCAAAATATAACTCGGTAAATTTTTATTATTTAAGTTAAAAAAATTGTTCCAAAATATAATAACAAACAAAATTTTAACCAGTTTTTTCGAATAATCGCAACACAAGAACCGATTAACCGAGTTTTAAATATAATTTATAATTTAAAAACAAGCTCAAAAAATTTTTTAAGAAACAGAAACGGGTTAAAAGCAAAAAGTCATAATTTTAAAACCGATTAACCGAGTTATTTCTTATTAACTCGGTTACTTCGAATATGTTGTGTATATTCGATTAACCGAGCTTAAATTTTATCAGTTAATTAAAAAAAAAAAACAAGTAAGAAATTAAAGTCGGTCTAGTCCGACTATACGACTATACGATACCATAGCTTAGAGACCCTATCTCATCGGTCCAACTAATTGGCTATAAAAAATAAGCATAAACCAAATTACTTATTATTACTTTTTTTGACTGCAGATATGAAAAAGTGCATATCGGGTGCTATATTTATACGGGGACTTGGTCGAAAAATGGACCGATCCTGACCATATTTGGTAAAGTCACTTATATTTTGAAAAAATATATACAAACCAAATTTGAAAAAAAATCTGTGCAATATTTTTGTTTTTGATAAATTTACGTGAAGATCGGGCAGCAGCTCTATATGGTGCCTATGCCTAAGAATTGTCCTATAGGGATTATTTTTGGAATACTGATTAGTGGATATAATAAACAAACACAAACCCATTTGACTGAGATCTATATGATAATTTCGATCTTATGGCAATTTATGTCGATTTCGTAGGGGTCATTTGTATGGGGACTAGGGTGGGACATGGACCGAATTTCACAAAATTCAATAGCGTTCATCCCACGGCTGATGAAAGCTTACATACCAAATTTCATCAAAACATATTCATATTTGCGACCTGTAGTGTGATTACAGGGTTTACATGGACACACAGACGGACGGACGGGCGGACGGACGGAAGTATAATAAAAGATGGGTCTAGGTCAAATATTTTTGGTAGTTACAAGCACCAGCACAAAGTCATTATACCCAAATCACATAGTGGTATAGGGTATAACAAACTATTAAAATTTGGAAAGAAACAAAAACTCTGTATCTGGGCCATAGACACCCGGTTTTTCGAATAATAAAAACGTTTAAGCTATTTAACCGAGTTCATTTTCATAAATTTTGATTAAAAACAATCTTTAAAAATTCTACAAACAAAACCTCGTTAACTTACTGAAAAAAAGTACCAAAAAGCAGAAACACGTTTAATAGATTAAAAATATCCAGTTACGCCGAATAACCGAAATTTAAGAACCGATTAACTAAGTCATTGTCATTGTATATTCATATTGTAAATACTAAAAATTTTGGTAATAATTAAAAACCCTTTAAATGGTATAAAAACACCCTATTATTTGAATAACCGATACTTAAGAACCCGTTAACCGCTTATGAACTGGTTAACCGAGTTTAGTTTCATTATTTATGTTTTATTAAAACCTTTTAAAAATTTCAATAAACAAAAACCCATTAAATAGTATAAAAACATCCATGCTTTCGTAGAACGAAAATCTTAAAACCGATTAACCACGTTTATTTGTCTATTTAAACTTAAAAACAACCTTTAAATTTTTTGCGTAAACAAAAAACACGTTATTAATGGTTATTTTGAATAATCGATGTGCAAAACCCGATTAAAAGAACTCATTTCCCTCATTTTCATTTTCAAAATTAAAAAACCCAGTTTTTCGAATAATCGGAACATTAGTCGAAACTGTTTTCATTAATTGTATTTAAACAAAATATATTCAAAATACTTAAAATTATGATAATACAGCAAACCGCTTTTATTAGCCTAAAAACCATGGTTATTTGAATGATCGATACTTAAGAACCGATTAATCGAATTCAATGACTTAAAATAAGCCATATTAAACATTTTGCTAAAGTATGAAAACCCCGTTTATGCGAATAATTTAAACTCAAAAACCCGTTAGCCGGGTAAGAACTGGTTAGTCGGGTTTAGTTTCATTATTTTAGTTACAACCTTTTAAAAATTTCAATAAACAAAAACCCATTAAATAGTATAAAAACATTTGTAAAACAAAAGTCTTAAAACCGGTAACCACGTTTACTTTTCTATTTAAACTTAAAAACAACTTTTAAATTTTTTGCGTAAACAAAAAACACGTTATTAATAATTATTTTGAATAATCGAAATGCAAAACCCAATTAACAGAACTCATTTCCCTCATTTTAATTTTCTAAATCAAAAAACCCATTAACTAATATATAAACACCCGGTTTTTCGAATAATCGGAACATTAGTCGAAACTGTTATCATTATTTATATTTAACTAAAATATACTCAAAACACTTTCAATTAAGATAATAAACAAACCGCTTTTATTAGCCTAAAAACCATGGATATTTGAATAATCGATACTTAAGAACCGATTAACCGAATTCAATGCGATTATTTAAGTTCAAAAAGCCATATTAAACATTTTTCTAAAGTATAAAAACCCCGGTTATTCGAATAATTTGAACTCAAAAACCCGCTAACCGGTTAAGAACTGGTTAACCGCGTTTAGTTTAATTATTCAGGTTTAAAAACAAACTTTAAAAATTTCAATTACCTGTTAAGTAGCATAAACACATACGCTTCTTTGAGTAATCGTAACATTTAAACCAATAAACCGATAAGCAGGACTCATTTCCCTCATTTTCATTTCCTATTAACTAGTATATAAACACCCGGGTTTTTGAATAATCGGAACATTAGTCGAAACTGTTTTCATTATTTGTATTTAACTAAAATATACTCAAAATACTTTTAAGATAATAAACAAAAACGCTTTTCTTAGCATAAAAAACATGAATATTTGAATAATCGATACTTAAGAACTGATTAACCGAATTCAGTGACATTATTTAAGTTAAAATAAGCCATATTAAAAACTTTGGAAAAGTATGAAAACCCCGTTTATTCGAATAATTTGAGCTCAAAAAACCTGTTAACCGCTTACGAACTGGTTAATCGAGTTTAGTTACATTATTTAAGTTTTATTTCAATAAACAAAAACCCATTAAATAGTATAAGCCGATTAACCACGTTTATTTTTCTATTTAAACTTAAAAACAACCTTTAAATTTTTTATTAATGGTTATTTTGAATAATCGATGTGCAAAACCCGATTAAAAAAACTCATTTCCCTCATTTTCATTTTCAAAATTAAAAAACCCAGTTTTTAGAATAATCGGAACATTAGTCGAAACTGTTTTCATTATTTGTATTTAAACAAAATATATTCAATATACTTAAAATTATGATAATACAGCAAACCGCTTTTATTAGCCTAAAAACCATGGTTATTTGAATGTTCGATACTTAAAAACCGATTAACCGAATTCAATGACATTACTCAAGTTAAAATAAGCCCTATTAAACACTTTTCTAAAGTATAAAAACCCCGTTTATGAGAATAATTTAAACTCAAAAACCCGCTAGCCGGGTAAGAACTGGTTAATCGCGTTTAGTTTCATTATTTAAGTTTTATTACAACCTTTTAAAAATTTCAATAAACAAAAACCCATTAAATAGTATAAAAACATCCATGCTTTCGTAAAACAAAAGTCTTAAAACCGGTAACTACGTTTATTTTTCTATTTAAACTTAAAAACAACCTTTAAATATTCTGTGTAAACAAAAAACACGTTATTAATGGTTATTTTGAATAATCGAAATGCAAAACCCGAATAGCAGAACTCTTTTCCCTCATTTTCATTTTCAAAATCAAAAAACCCAGTTTTTCGAATAATCGGAACATTAGTCGAAACTGTTTTCATTATTTGTATTTAAAGAAAATATATTCAATATACTTAAAATTATGATAATACAGCAAACCGCTTTTATTAGCCTAAAAACCATGGTTATTTGAATGATCGATACTTAAGAACCGATTAACCGAATTCAATGACATTACTTAAGTTAAAATAAGCCATATTAAACATTTTTTATACTTTATTCGAATAATTTGAACTCAAAAACCCGTTAACCGGTTAAAAACTGGTTAACCGCGTTTTGTTTCATTATTCAGGTTTAGAAACAATCTTTGAAAATATCAATTCCTGTTAATAGCATAAACACATACGCTTCTTTGAGTAATCGTAACATTAAAACCAATAAACCGAGTTTGTTTTCATTCTTTAAATTTTATAAAATATTACACTTAAAATACTTAAAATTATGGCAATAAACCAACACGCTTTTATTTATATTTATTATTCTAATAATCTATACTTAGGACCCGATTAACTTAATTAATTAACTTAATTAATAAAAAAATATTCAAAATTTTGGTTTAAAATAAAACAAAACAGTTTATCAGTAAACAAAAAACCTCGATTATTCGAATAATCGAAACTTATGAACCCGTTAACCAGTTAACCGAGCCCATTTTCATATTTAATTTTAAAATAAAAACAATCTTTTAAAAATTTAGCTAAACAAAAACCCTTTAAATTGCATAAAAACGTCCGGGCTTTGTTTGGTATAATCAAAATACTAACACCGATTAACCAAGTTTATTTTTTGTATTTAAGTTTATAAACAATATTTAAAAATGTCTATACAAATAAAAACACTTAGCATATCATCATGAATAATAGAAAAAGCTTTGTTAATCGATTTCTAGATTAACAAAGCTTATTTTCAATCATGCAATATCCGTTAAATGGCATAAAATCATCTCCTTTTATTTACAAACATTAAAATCAATTTACCGAGTTTTTAAAAATACTAAAAGTTATGATAATATACCGAAATGCTTTTATTAGCCTAAAAACCACGGTTAGTTGAATAATCGATACCTTAGAACCAATTAAGTTAAAACAAACCAAATTTAGAATATTAAAAATTTTGGTAAATTATAAAAACCCGTTAATTAGTATAAAAACCGCGATGATTCGATTAATCGAGACTTGAATAATTAGTATAACAACCCCAAATAAATTAAATACCCGTTAACCGATTATGAATTGGTTAACCGAGTTCAGTTTCATTATTGAAGATCAAAAACGATTAACCCAGTTTGTTTTCAGTATTTAAATTTAAAAAAACGTTAAAAATACTAAAAATTGTGTTAATAAACCAGAACCCTTTTATTAGCTTAAAAACCCCAGTTATTAACCCCCAAAATTAAGAACCGAGCTTATCTATAATATTAATAGGCTAGGCGATTTCTTGTGACCGATGTTTTGTTCTACCGTTTTATCCCGATTTTGACCAAGCGTATATTATTTGAAAGGCATTTCTTTTAAGCCGCTTTGCAGAATTACAGATTTTTAAATTTTTTCCTTTATTTTGAGTAAATTGCATTTAAAGTTGCTACTAACACATACATAAAATTATACAATGCTATGTGTGTGTTTAATAAATTTGTTAATGTGTTTGTAATAAAATTGAGTTTGCTTTTTGTGTTGCATTGTGAATTGGCTATAATTGATTAGCATACTTTTAGGGTCTTTATTTAATGAAAAAATAAAATTTCCTAGAATTTGCACTCGAATTTCGAGGGTTGGAATCTGCTAGTATACATTACTTTATTTGGAAAAAAATATCTTATATAAAGTATGGCTATATATAAACCCCTTTTATTTGCATAAAAACTTTCATTAGCCATAAAACATATTACATGGATAACCAGAACTCTTTCTTTTTTTAATTACAAAATTCTAAAACACAGAAGGATCAGAGCTATGCCTATTTTCCATGTTTAATATTAGTATATTTTTTATACAAATAGTTATGCAAAAAATCGAATTCACGTCGAATTTAATAAGAATATCTTAAATCATATTTTCTTTACTTCCTTCATATTTTTTAAAAGCTTTGTTTTTGACGTTTTTTAAATTATTAAGCCTTCTATTAAACCAAGGGGGTTTTTTACACTGAGATGGTGTCATGGAAGGCACCATCACGGAAACCGCATAATCAATTTTATCATATACAAATTTAAGTATTTCATCACAATCATTGTAATAGAAAATTGTTGACCAGTCAACAGACGCAAAAAAATCATTAAATGCTGGATAAATAACCTTTAAGAAATTGTAAGATTTGGTACCACAAGAAGCCTCTTTTTCGAAAAAATAAAATTCAAATGGTGATACCATTGCTTTGTGATGCATAGTGTTCCTAGATATGGGGTTTTAACATAAATTACAAGATGTTCTTAATATATTGGAAACAAAAAACAAATCAAGAATTCTTCCAATATCATTTTTAAAGTAGTTAATTTGATTGAAATCGTGACAAAAGAAAAAAACTAATTACATCTTCATCATTTTTCATATTAGTTATTTAATTTCACTTTCACTATTGTAGCTTAAAAACCCGGTTAATAAGCATGTAATCCCTACTTTTCTAACTAGCCAAAACTAAACAACCGATTACCAGGTTTATATTAACCGTTTAATTTTCAAGAAATTATTGTAAAACTAAGCTTATAAACAAAATCAGGTTATTTTGTATAATCGTAACGAAAGAACCGATTAACCGATTAAGCGAGTTAACTTCTAATTATCCTATCTAAATTGTGCCGCCTGTCATGTTAGTATATTCCGGTGGAAAACAACACATTTTATGATTTGTTGTTGTTTTAGTTCACATATAACTAATGTCTTAATTTAGTTGGAAACATGTCAAGTATTATTGCACACTTTAAAACAACAACAACAACAACAACAACAACACAACAAACTGCAAATATAAATACAAAATATCTAGGGCCAAACAAAAAAACCTTTTAGTAGTTTAGGCTTGAATGATTTCCTTTATGTTTTTATAATTGTTATGGTGATGTTAAATGATGTAGTTCCTTATTATTGTTGTTGTTGGTTTATAATTTTTTATTTTTTTTTTGTGGCTCTTAAAGTTGTACATTAGTGTTTTAAACACCTACTGAATAAATATGGCAGATATGGGCAGAAAATACAAATAAAAAAATAAATAAAGGTAATCAAAAAGGTGAAAAAACGAAATATTAGAGTCATTTGGTGTGAGTGTGTGTGTTAGTATTTCATTAGAATTTCACAAAAAAAAAAAAAAATAACTAATGATTTCTCGGGAATAACCATATTTTATGCTACGAGTATTATTTATGTTTCTATAATATTTTATTTTTAAATTGTGGTCATTTATTTAAATAAGACATCAGCGGCTTTAAATGATTACTGACAGTTTAAATATTTCAATAGATTAGGGTTATTTGATAGGAGTTCATTTAAATAAAAACTGAATATTTTACTTTAGCAGTTACTCCCAAGACTGTTATGGAGTTTTAGAAATACATTGACATGCTCTAGAACTAATCCTTAAAGATAGTGTGAGTTTTATCGATTTTAAAACTCTTACGAAATATTTATCAGTTATTAAAAAAAAAATGTGTATTTTAGGGTCCGTTAGGTTTCATAGTTTCATGCATTATGATGGTTTGTGTTGCAAGTTGACTATAGTAATTTATTTTGTAAAATAAAAATTTTGCATTTATATGAAAACTATTTTAAAATGTTCATGGATTAATTTGCTTTACAACAGCATTTCTAAGTTTGAAATAATCCCAGACGAAAGCGGACGATTGTAATAGAAGTAATTAAGTAAGCCCTAAAACAACTGATTACATAATGCATGATTTTTATATGATTCCCACTTAAAAGCACTGTTCGTGTCTATTTTAAACAGTCTGCCTTACAATCCTGCTTACTCGTAAGGAGAAGTAAAAATCGAATGCTCTTTACCGGGAAGTAAATCTTTAATATCAATATCTATAATATTACTATACAAGGCGATTTCTTGTGACCGATGTAACTTTGTCAGTTTTTATCCTATTTTTACCAAACGTACCTCATTTGATAGGTATTTCTTTTAAGCTGTCCACCAGATTTACAGATTTGCACCGTCTGGTACATTTTTTTGGAGTAATGCACATTTAAGGTTGCTACTAGCACATACATCAAATTATATAATGCTGTGTGTGTTTGTATTAAATATATTAATGTGTTTGCAAAAATTGTATATGAAAAGCCCTGAGTTGAATTGAAAAATAATTTTGGACTTAAACCAATAACGAAAATAACGCAATCGAATTTCATTATAACAATTGCATATCACATAACCTGTGTTGAATTGTGAATTGCCTAAAATTAGCATACCTTTAGGTGGCATAAAAAGTGGTTAAAATACATTTAGGCTCTTATTTCAAATCTATTATATTAATAGGTTAGGCGATTTTTTGTGACCGATGTTTTGTTCTACCGTTTTATCCCGATTTTGACCAAACGTATATTATTTGAGAGGTATTTCTTTTTAGCCGTTTTGCAGATTTACAGATTTTTAATTTTTTTCTTTTTAATTAATTAATTATTTTATTTTTTTTTTGAGCAAATTGCATTTAAAGCATTTATATGCTATGTGTGTGTTTATTAAATTTGTTAATGCGTTTGTAATAAAAATAAGTTTGTTTTTGTGTTGATTTGTGAATTGGCTATAATTGATTAGCATACCTTTAGGGTTTTTATTTAAGGAAAAATAAAATTTCGTAGAATTTGCACTCCAATTTCGAGGGCTGGAATCTGCTTGTAAAAATAAATATTTATAATGAAATAAATTTGATGAATTAAATAGATAAAAAAAATATTGAATGAAAAAATAAAATTTCCTATAATTTGTACCTGAACTTCGAGGGCTGGGCGCTGCTAGTTTTTTTAATGTATTTTAAATTTGAAATTAAAAATGTAGTTGGTTGAAGGTTTTTTTTTATTGTAAAAACGAAAAAATTAATACGTTAATAAAATATTTATTAATGATGAAATTTTGGTATGTGTTACTTCATATTTAAGTGCTCAACATAATATAACTATAATTAAAAAAACCGGATTATTTCGAACAATGTAAGCATAAGAACCGATTAATAGAGTTTTTTATTTGCTTTGTTTTACTAAGTTTAAAAGCCTATATCCAAAAATTTGGTGGGAAATAGATATCAATACATCAACCTAAAAACTCGGTTACTAAGAATAATTAAAATATTAAAACTCATTAACCGATTTAATTATCATTATAAAACTGTTGAAAAATTCTTTTAAAAAAATATGGTTAACAAAAACAGGATTACAGCCATAAAAACATCAGGTTATTTCCAATATTCGCAACATAATAAACGACTAACCGATTTTGTTTTCTTCATTTAAAAGACTCTGTTGAAAAATTTGGTGGCAAACAGAAACTAGTTCAGCAGCCTAAAAATTCGGTTACTTGGCATATTCAAAATAATAAAATCGATTAATCGAGTTAATTCCCATTATTTAAGTTTAGAAAATATATTTAAAAAATATAATTACAAACAAAACCAGGTTTATTATTATGAAAAAATCCGGAAAATTTGAGTATTCGCAAAATTGAACCGATTAACCGAGTATATTTTTAAGTGGTATAAAACAGAAGTATTAAAACTGACTAACCGATTTCATTTTCGTTATTTAAGTTAAAAAAAAAACAATCTTAAAATATTTTGTATAAACCAGAAACCGTTACTATCACAAAAAACCGGTTATTTCAAATAATGCAATCATATGAACCGATTAACCATGTTTATTTCCATAATATAAGTTTAAAAGACTATCTAAAATTATTTGGTGAGAAACAGAAACCAAACCACCAACATAAAAAATTGGTTAAACCACCCGGTTATTTCGAATATTCACAACATAGGAGCCGACAAACCGAGTTTATTTTTAGTTGGCATGAAAGAGAAAACCTTGTATCAAGCATATAACATTAAAACCGACTAAACGAGTTCATTTTCGTTACTTAAGTTAAAAAAAGAATCTTAAAATATTTTCTACAAACAAAAAAACCGTTAACTATCATAAAAAACCGGTTATTTCAAATAATGGAATCACAAGAACCGATTAACCATGTTTATTTTCAACATATAAGTTTGAACGACTATCTACAAAAATTTGGCGAGAAACAAAAACCACATCACCAACTTAAAAACTCGGTTACTTAGAATTTTAAAAAATTAAAAGCATTAACCGAGTTAATTGCCAGTACTAAAATTTAGAAAAATTCTTAAAAAATATGTTTTAAAAAACCCACTAGTTCGAATATTCAGAACATAAGAACTCAATACTGAGTTTATTTTCATTTTATATGAAACATGAAACCCTTTATCTAGCGAACAAACATTAAAACCGATTAACCGATTTAGTTTTCGTTATTTAAGCTGAAAGAAAACCAATCCTAAAATATTCTCCACAAACAAAAAAACCGTTAACTAACATAAAAAAGCGGTTATTTCAAACAATGGAATCATAAAAACCGATTAACCCTGTTTATTTTCATCATATAAATTTAAAATACTATCTACAAAAATTTGGCGAGAAACAAAAACCACATCACCAACATAAAAACTCGGTTACTTAGAATATTCAAAAATTAAAACCATTAACCGAGTTAATTGGCAGTACTAAAATTAAGAAAAATTCTTTAAAAATATGATTTAAAAGAAAAACCGATTACTTACCTTAAAACCACACGGTTATTTCAAATATTCACAACATAAGAACCGAATATCGAGCTTATTTTCTGTTATCCAGCATATAAAACTGACTAACCGAGTTAATTTTCGTTATTTAAGTTAAAAAAAAAAATCTTAAAATATTTTTAAAAAATCGCTAACTATCATCAAAAACCGGTTATTGCAAATAAAGCGACCATAAGAACTGATTAACCAAGTTTATTTTTATCATTTAAGTTTAAAAGACTATATCAAAAAATTTGGTGAGAAACAGAAACCAAATCACCTTCATAAAAATTCGGCTACCCTAAGTACTTTCTATATTAAAACCGATTAACCGAGTTAATTGCCAGCACTAAACTTTAGAAAATTTCACAAAAAATGAGATTACAAACAAAAACCGATTTAATATCATAAAACCACCCGGTTATTTCAGATATTCACAACATAAGAACCGAATATCGAGTTCATTTTCATTAAGTATGAAACAGAAAATCATGTATATAACATATAAACATTAAAACCGATTAACCGATTTCATTTCCGTTATTTAAGCTTAAATGATACTCTTAAAATATTTTGCATAAATAAAACCCGTTCGCTATTATAGAAAAGGTCCATTTATTTGGAATGATCCAAATATAAGATTAACCGAGTTTCTTTTCATCATTAACTAGTGCAAAAATACCCGGATTTATTTTTTAATTTTTTCCCAAAAAACGGCCACAATATTCCAAAACTTTCTGTGGAAAGGTGATTTTTCTACTGGAAAATTATGCATTTTTGGAAAAAATTTATTGAATAAAAAGTGTTCCGAATCTCCATGTAATACTCAAAAATGTTTTCAGAATTTTGAGACACATTTTTTGACATTTTGACAAAAACATTTTGTAATGCATGCAAAAATTCTGAAAAAATGAAAAATTATAAATTTTTCGCCACAGTTTCACGTAGATAGTTTTTTGGTATTTATCGAAACGTAGATTCTCAGCTGCAATTTTTTCACATTTGACGCAAAAATCATTTTTTTTTTCGTAAAAACCAAGTTTTGGTGACAAATTCCAGAAAAATATGAGCCGAAATCAAAAATACCAAAAGAGGGATGGATGAGCAAATTCAAAACGAACATTTAAAAAAACCCCAGCCAAAAAAGTTGAACTAGTGAGGTGTAGAGTAATTTGAGTGGCGAGTCGACTGAGCGGTGGTGGCATCAACGGACCTTATTTCGTTAAAAATTAAACCGGAGCTCGCGTTACCTCACCAAGGTCAATGATTTTTTGTTTGAAAATATAGAAAACACTGATCCGGGCGAGATGTGGTTTAAATAAAATTTGGCGATAAGTTGATTTCGAGAAATGGAGCTGTCAATTGGCCTCCAGGGTCGTGAGATTTGACACCTTTAGATTATTTCCTGTGGGGCCAGCAACAATTGACGCCTTGGAGGCCAATATTTTTCATGTTATTCGTGACATACGGCCAACAGTGCTCGAAGTAGTGGCCCTTTACTGGACGTCCAGAATGCGCTACGTCGATAACAGCCACCGCGGTGGCCATATGCCCGAAATCATTTTCAAATATGAAAGCTATGTTTCGATCTTTGGAATGAAAAAATTTTTTTTGGTTAAAATTTTAATTTTATTTTTGTTATTGTTTAGAATTTCTATGGGTCTAAAAAAACAAAATTTAACAGTGTTATCAAAACAACGTAATAGAAAAGCGTGTATAACAATATTTACTGTTACATAAAACTTAAAAACGCGATCTGCAAATTTATCAAACAAAACATAGAAAATAATTATATTTTTGATTCCCAAAAAAGTTTCCAAAATGAAAAAGAAGTTCACATCTTCACATTGGACAAAAATAACCAATTTTGGTTAAAAGTAACCAACGCTAATTGAGACACAGGAAAGATTCGGCACACACTCTTACTTGTTATACCCTCCACCCCAGTGTGCAGAGGGTATATACTATATAAGTTTGTCATTCCGTTTGTAATAATTAAAAAAAAATTCTGGACCCCAAAATATATATATATATATTTGTGATCCTTATAACGGAGTTGATATAGCGATGTCCGTCTGTCCATCTGTGGAAATCACGATGACAACTTCAATCAGACAGCTAGAGTGTTCGTTGGCATAAAAAATCATTCACTAGCATACTGAGAAGTTTCCTATTTAAAATCGCCCAAATCGGTTGATTAGTACCCGAGATTTGAATGAAGAACTAAAAGAAGTCTTGAAAAAATATGATTTTCTATGTTGTTCTTGTCACGATCAGGACAGCTAGGGTGATTACTTTTAGCAAGAATGATATAACATGATCATGGGAAGATTTCTGTTGCAAAAGTCATTAAAATCGATGGAACAGGTCCAGGGAAATCTCTGAAAAAGTAAAAAAAAAATTTAAAATATGATATCTCTATATTGTTCTTGTTGTTGTTCTAAATGTTGTATTGTTGTCATAGCTGGACTTGTTGTTTTTGTGGTTGTTGGGGTAATAATATATTAAAAACTAACCCCTTGTACATTTTTTTTATCAACTCCGATAGAAAAATTTAAAAGTTTCCATTGTTTGGCATCACTAAAAAAATTTGTTGGATCATTTTTTCCATCGCCTCGAGCTTGCTTGCAAAGTTTCAGATCAATTAGGTTACGGGAAAGGGGTTAAAAATCGAGCCAAAATTTTGTCGACAAGCAGAGAAGCAGACACTACGGGTTAATATAAAGGGAGTAAAAATTCACCAACATCTAAAGCAAATAATGCTAAACTACCTAGTTGTTTGTTAATAAAAAAACAATGTAAATTTACAACAAAAAAAAATTATGTATTAATTTATTTAAAGAAAAACACAACAATAACTTTTGATGTTGTATTTTTTGTGTGTAATATTTACATATACATACATACATATATTAAATAATAAAATAATATACATATGGCACCTGTACCTCTAAAATGAGTCAACTCAAAATTTACAAATTTTCGTTTTTTTTTTTAATATTTACTATAAAATTTTAAAACAGTTGTTTCATTGTAAAGAATTGCGAATAATAAGTATACAACAGTAGTTGTTTTTGCGATTTTTTCAGTGATCATCAAAAATAACAAGTTTTTTGGGTGCAACTCAAAATATGTCTTTTTAGTGGATACTAAAGAAGGTACTCTTATAACACAAAGAGGGTTACAACTGTATTTTTTTTTTTTTTTTGCGAAAGACTAGAAAAACCGATGTAAAATTTTTACAGTGGATAGATATGGTCACTGTGTATAGTTTTCTTGCAAAAACTTAAAATTGAAAAATTTTGAGTTGACTGACTTTAGAGGTACAGATGCGATATATTCTATATATGTATATCCATATTAACCGCATGTTAGAAATAAATCAGTATATTATTTTATTTATATAAAATTCTGCAATATTTTGTTTAAGAGAAAATACATTTCTTTTGTATTAACAGAGTGTCATTTCATTATGCTCATAGTTGCTATGCCACAGTAGATGGCGCCACACTTTTTGTTCTAATAAGCTTTGCAATAGTTATTTCTATTTTAACATGAATGTCAACATTTTCAATTAGATATCAAACACAACAATGCTAAGAGTATACACAGGGCCGGTCTTTTATTTCATACGTGTTTTCATTATTCTTTTACAAATGTGACCATAAGTTTGGCATATTAACTTTTTGTTATGTTTACAAAATAGAGCTACCGAGTTCATCAATGGGTTTGTTGCTTTCAAAACAGTTCTACATAGTTATATAAAATTATTATTCTGCTTTACCTACAAAATATCTGATTGCGATTACATATAATTTCTAAAAATTGTTTATAATTACTAAAGCATTATTATTCACATAAATGCAAAATTGCACCTTTTAAATTTTCCATTTAAATTTAAGAAAATATGAATTCTAAAAACTGGAATTCAGATTTCCAATTATAGATTAGAAAATATCAATTGAATTTCAGAACATCATATTAAAACGTCGGAAATAATAATTTGAAATTTAGAAGACATCAATTAAATTTTAAAAACATACTTTTGGTTTTTTGCGTTTGGCATCCCTAATTTGAACCAGTGTTCAAGATGACAAACTTTGACTTCATGGTAGGCAAGGTAAAACCCTAAAAATTTAAGTTCGATAATAATTCCCAGGTAGTAGTATTGGGAGTCAATAAATGAAAATATATTTTATTAACATAATTTAATTCAAAATCAAAAGTTAGCACCACTGGGTTACATTTTGTATTGTATTGTGTTATTTTGTGTTACCACAAAATTTAATAGTAAAAACTCCCTTTTAATATGTAAAAAAAAAAAAATTATTCTCTGTTTTCCAAATATGGCAATATTTTAACAAAAAAAAATTAGAGAGCTTTTTTTTGGTTATTATTTTGTTACTCGATCCGACCTATACGGCCGCAATGAAGAATTATTTGGCCAGTTAAAAGAAACTATACAGCCATCTCCAATTAGCACGATTTAATGCATATAGCTACCCTACACAACCACTACCTTCGCAATGGAGGTAAGGGTGAGCTATTTAATTTGCAAAAACTTTAAATTAAACGAGAGGTTATATCATGTAACCGGAAACGCATGCAGATAGGTATATAACCGATCAGCAACCACGATGACAAAAAAGCAAACACCGAAACGTGTTTTCTTTTTTCCGAAATAATAGAAAAGACGAAAACGAATTTCCTCGTTGGAGCGCGAATTACTGTTAAGCGGATCAACGCAAAGAATTTGGTATTAAGTTTAACAAATTATTTATTTTTTCAAACATTTTGTTTACATTTATTATCAATACTCAAACCGAGGTGGAGGGTATCAAAGATTCGGCACAGTCGAATTTAACACTCTTACTTGTTTTTATATATTTTTCCACTAAGCATATAATTATTTTTCTTTAATTTTCCAATAAAATTTAACTCAATACTTTAGTTTATTTAAATATTTAATTTTAAGGAGTTAACCTCTGAGAATGAGTTTATGGAAAGTTAATTAAACTGAGTTTAATAGTTGGCCACTTCATAAATTTAAATTTTCCAAAGTTCAAGACCTTTAAGAAGTATATTGTTTTAAGAAAATTGTTGTGAAAACATTTCAGATTATAACACTTTCTACTTGTGGTAAGTTGGCCTTTAAATTTAAATACAGAAACTTCCTATTTTAGCTTAACAACTTTATCTTAACAACAGATGTGTTGATTCAAAAGGTTATAAAATTTTTAAATAAAAATTTACAAAAAAAAAAAAAATATTACAAATTACCATATTTATGACAACTTAAGCAAAATTAAGATCTCACTTTTTTTTAATGTTCCAAAAGCCTTAACAACAGCACCAGCACATACTTACGATAAATACTTTTGTCTGGAATTGTATATTTGTCATATTAACCATAAACTGATTTTTAACATCTGTCTGTATACATACAGAGCTTTTAGTTAAGCTGCTTTAAAATAAATATTTTTTTTTTCTTTTTATTTTTCAATGCAAACTTCAGTATTGTGGTCAGGCGCAATAATATTTTGCGAACAATCAAAATAAAGTTATTAATAACAGATCATAAAAATCAAAAGGTGTAAATTATGGGATATTAAAAAAATATATATAAATGTATAAAATAAAAGAAGGCTTCGCATAATAATTTACTTACTTTACTGTGAAATAAAAAGTAAATGAATTAATATTATTTTTTTTTATGATATATGAACTTGTTTGAAATCTTTTTCAGACGAAATCAAAAAAAAAAAAAATATTTTTTTTTAAATCAGCATATGTTTTGTTAAATACGCATTTAGATGTTTATTTTCCCTCTTTATTTAGAAAAAAAAAAAGAAATTCTCTGACTGGTACTTTTGATCTTTTCGTAAACAATAAATTACGAAAAAAAATGGAAGAAAAAAAAATAAATATACAAAAAAAGATCATTCAATCTATAGCAGTTTTGCGGTAAATTGAGTATGAATTTTAATTATTTTTCATTTGTTATTTCATAATATACAAACAGGCAGACTAATGAAATTGTTCCCCTTTTTTCAAAATAGAATTTTCTTGCTTATTAAACTAAGTCCCAGTGGAAAATTTACAAAATAATCCACTATTATTATTAAGTACATGAACTTTTAAGGCGCTGGGGATTTTTGTTTTAAATATAGAAAAACTGGAACTCTAAAAGTTTCGTTTTGACAAAAAAAAAAAAAATATCGTAAATTCCAGGAATTTTGGAAAATGTGTTTTATCTTTTCAATATATTTTAACTGATACACTTCGAAATGGAAATTCCTTATTTAGAAATAGGTCTACTTATAGAAAAGTTTTAAGGACATTTTCGAAAATTTATAATTTGGTTTATCATAAATTTGCCACAATTCAGAAGATATTGTTTACTGAAAATATTTGTAGTTTGAAAAATTATTCATTAAGAAAATTGTATTGTAAATGCAGACTTTGTGGTGTATAAAATTTTTAATAAACACACGGTGTCACTCGAAACTTAGTTAACAATATATAAAAACTATAAAAACAAATAACAATGTTAATTTCAGCTGTGCCGAATCTTTGCTACCCTCCACAAAAATTTTATACAATAATGTTTAAAATTGAAAAGATAATTAACAAAAATGTTTGGTGTTTTCGTGTTTTTTTTTTTTTCAATTGAAAGGTTTTATTATATGCAACTAACATATATAATACTAACAGGCTTAGCGATTTCTTGTGACCGATGTTTTATTCTACCGTTTTATCCCGGCTTTGACCAAACTTATATTACTTGAAAGGTATTTGATTTTATCTATTCACTAGATTTACAGATTTTTAAGTTTTTTCCATTATTTTGAGTAAATTGCATTCAAAGTTGCTACTAACACATACATAAAATTATACATTTGCTATGTGTGTTTTATTAAATTTGTTAATGTGTTTGTTAATGAGCTTGTTATCTTCATTCACAATAATAATAAACTTTAAAAGTGTTTGGTTTGTGACTTGGCTAAGTTGAAAAATAAAGCTGCCTAGAAATTGCACTCTAATTTCCAGCGCTGGAATCTGGTAGTAAATATAAACATACATTTACATTTTTATTTATTTAAAGAGAATAAGAGTAGAACCATTTTGTTCTTCTCTTGCTCTCATCGATAAACCATTCGTTTATATCAGGCAACATAAAGAAGAACTTGGTCATTTTCTTAGAGACAATGAAATTGATATTTTGCTTGTCTCTGAAACTCACTTGACTCGTGGGGGTCTCTTTTCACTGCGCGGATACACTTTGTATGATACTAAGGATCCAAGAGGTAGAGCATGTGTTGGCTCAGCTATCCTAATTAAATCCAGATTAAAACATTATTTAATATGTGATCATTGTGAAAACTACCTTCAAGCTACCACTATTTGCTTTGAAGAACTTGGAAACAGCCTAGTGATTTCATCCCTATATTCTCCCACAAGGTTTTCTATATCAGAAAATCAATATACAAGTTTTTTTAAATCACTAGGCCCTCGTTTCATAGTTGCTGGCGATTTTAATGCCAAGAATACATTCTGCGGGTCACGTCTTATTTCCCCGAAGTGTCGTGTTTTGTTCAACACAATTTCTAAAATGGGTATGGATGTGGTCTCAAGCGGAGAACCAACGTACTGGCAAACAGATGGGCAAAAAATACCCGATTTTATCGATTTCGGATTAACAAAGAACATCGCCAAAGAAATTGTGCATGTAGAGTCTTCATTAGAACTCTCGTCTGACCACACACCCGTTATTGTTACTATTTCGAACCCCCAAAAAATTGTGTCCCCATCTGGTGATTTAACGCTTTTAAGTAATACTGATTGGCTAAAATCCAAAAAGTATAATAGTACCCATTGCACAGAAAGCTTTCCGCTAAGAACACCAGATGATATTGACCTCTCGATTGTTAACTTCGAATAAAATCTCAAAATAGCTGCTCAACTTCTAACTAAACCTCCTCGTTACACCAGGCCATATAGAACTACTTCTGTAGATGTTGAAAGGCTATTAGGTGAAAAAAGAAGAATTCGAAGAGAAAGGCAACTGCACAGATCTCCTCAACTTAAGCAACAATTGAAAGAATGCATGAAAAACCTACGGGAACTGTTTGAAACACAAAGAAATGCTAATTTGAATAAGTGTCTTGAAAAACCGGATCCAACAGAAAAAACCGATTACTCTTTGTGGCGTGCTATAAAAAATCTTAAAAGACCTGTTGTATGTAACCCTCCTCTAGGAAAGGAAAGTGGAAGATGGAAGACCTGTTTGTGGAATATCTAAAAAAAAGTTTTTACTCCAAATATAAACCCTAGTTCTATTGATGAGTTGCCACCTGTTACTTCGTTTTGAGATTCGAGAGGTCGAAAAGGCTATTGTTGATTTAAACCCCAAGAAAGCATTGAGGATCGATGGGATCAGTAATAAAATGTTTTTGGAGTTACCCCGAATAGCATTAAGAATAATTCTGTTTATTTTTAATGCTATAATACGCCTTGAACATTTTCCTCCCGAAAGGAAAGTTTCACTCGTTACAATGCCTAAAGCAGGTAAAGATCACACAAAGGTCGATTCGTATAGACCTATAAGTTTACTGTCCAACTTGTTAAAATTATTCGAGAGAATTTTGGTAAACAAACTTACAATATCCGTAGATCAAAATAATGTCATTTCAGCATATCAATTTGGTTTCCGACGAAAACACAACACCACTGAGCAAGTTCACAGAATTGTAAGTGTTATAAGAAGAGCTTTTGAAGAGAAAAAGTACTGCTGTGTACTTTTTATAGACGTCTCGCAAGCCTTCGACCGAGTTTGACACGAGGGACTCCTCTATAAAGTTAAACAGTTGTTGCCCACGAACACACATAAGCTAATGGAGGGCTAAGTATATAATTAATAGAAAATTCTCTATAAGAGAGAAAAGCTTTGTGAGCCCTCCATAGACAATTCATGCTGCAAAAATCATATCTTTTGAACCGAATAACATAATTGAACAGTTTAAACAGCATATGATAGATAACTGTTCAACCTATGAAATGAGCGTTTGGAAAGGGTGCTACGCTTTGTAGGGGCCTACTTATGGGTTATCAAAGTTAAAATTTGTAGAAAAATCAATTTTATGGTAACTAAAAAAATTATTTTTACATTTTTAGATTGTTTTTATTTTTTTTCTTTAGGGTTTTATGTTTTAAATTATTACCCAACAAATTAAAAAAAAATTACTTCTTTTTTAAATTTAGTTTTTCAATTTTCTGTAAAATATTTATCACAATTCGTAAGAGAAGGTATATTTAAAAGACTAATCATTTCTGAACTATAATTATTTTCTAACTCTATTCGTGACTTCACATGCCGCAGGGAAGAAATAAGTGGATCGGAAGATGCTGCCAACATGTTGAAAAGGTCCTCATTTTGCCTTACCCTTGATGCTTTGAATGTGTTCTGCAATCTATATTTTTTATAAAATTTGTTAAGAGACTCCTGTGCTTCTTCAGAAAGCTCTCCAATTGGCAAAGACTGGTACTCAATTATATCTTTGCCATGCGCCAATATTTTATGGACGGTCGGGGTCAACTTCTTCTGTGGATACATTTCTGCTAAAAGAGATGCAGTTTTCGATGCATATTCTCCACATTTTGTAGAATTGACATTTTCTTTGCAGTTTAAAACATTCAAGATCGTTCCCAATCTTTTCACGATTTGATTGTCAATTCCAGTGATTCTAGTTACTGCCTGCCTCATCATTTTCAAAAAATCTCCTAGAAGTGTTTCCATCGTTTGAGTTACCGTATCCGTGCTTGGGACAGTCTACTTTTAGTCCAACTTGTTTAAAAAAAGCATCCTGTATTTGCTTCTTTCTGATCTTTTCCTTTTCCTTTATTGATGTATTTTCATCGAAGTTTTTCTCCTCTTGTGGTAGGTTATACGCCAGTTTTAGCAAGAACTCCATACACCTTATCCTTGCGTGCAATGGTGACATTCCATATTCGTAATTCTCCTCGTTTGTAGAATCGTTTAAATTACCAAAGTTCTTCTGACTCTTTTTGCAAATCGGGCAGGACAATGTTGAGGTTGTTCCTGTCAGTTCGTTTACGACTTTTCCGTCAACCATGGTCAGGTGGAATTCGTAATTGCATTCAATATATTTTCCTTCTCCAATTTGCAGCTTTGTAGGCTTAATCTTGCTTATTTGCTCTTTAATGTCCTTCACCGTGGTCCTAATGAGTTCTGCCGATTCCCTTGCAAACTGAAACATTATTGGTCGGCAATAATGCACTGTTGACGGACGTGGATTTTTCCAGTGTAGGGACACATCAGATTTTAGCCGCAAAGGAACAACAGATGCCATAAACATATTTCCGTCCGATATTGTAGCGTCATCGGAAGATATCCTTTGCTTATAAATGCTTTGTCCGGATGATCCATCGCAGCCCCATTTGTTGATCAATGTCAGTTTCTCAGGAAGAATTTTCACCTCATTTTCAGGAAGACTCTCCAACAACCGTTTTGCTGTATGGCCCATGAGATCCTACAGATTGGCTTTCACAGAGACTTCCGTAAACTCCGTATGCAGTGGTCGTGAATTTACTTTGGTTTGCGTAATATGCTTGTATCCTGGTAAAACGTCAGCCTCGTGTCGCATCAAGGATGCCCGTAGTATCTCATATTTTTCTTTGGAAAGTTGTAAGTCCATAAACAAGGCCAAGGTTTCCTCGGAACCATACTTTTTAATGTGTGCGTTTGTGGGCGTGGGAATGCTTTCCTTAATCCTTTTTAGTCGAAGTGGGCTTGCATCAGCAACAGATTTTGTAATCTGCGACCTAACTCCTCAATACTTTTTTGGCCTTCCTTTTGCTCCTCTGGTTGATGTGGTGGGTTTATCTACTGCCAATATATTCAGGATGGTGTCTTCATTAAGCCAGTCCTCGTATTTGGAGTTGAAGTTCTGAATGGTTCGATTTTGTAATCTGCGACCTAACTCCTCAATACTTTTTTGGCCTTCCTTTTGCTCCTCTGGTTGATGTGGTGGGTTTATCTACTGCCAATATATTCAGGATGGTGTCTTCATTAAGCCAGTCCTCGTATTTGGAGTTGAAGTTCTGAATGGTTCGATTAGATTTCACCCATTTTGCCTTAATATTGCATATATCAGATAAAAATTATTTTTTATAATTTCGCTTCTCTCAATATTTCCGTATAAGCTATCAAGTTCTTCTAAAGCAGCTTCCGTGAAAAACTTTGGTGTTGTTGACCTTCTAAACAGTTCAAATAATTTTAAATTGTTCAACGCCATGTCTTCAGTACTTAAATTTTTTAACGCCATGGTTTCAGTACTTGTTGCGCCAACTTTCAGTCGTAGACTAATCCAGGCATTATGCTTATTTTGCAATATATAGGCTTATGCTACCATGCCTAAAAAATTACCTGTTCCCTGCATACATATGGATTTAGGCTGAATTATGCAATTTTGATATTATGCTCGTATCTAAATAAGATTTGTGCCTACCTGGAGGGAGCATAAGTCAATATTGTTCTTGACCATTTGTACTCCAAAGTAATTTTTAAGTGAGGTGCGTACCTGCGAATTTCAATGAGTAGTTTTTTGTGCATCCTGTGTCTGTAACAGAATATTGGGAGTAGGCTCACAGGTAGACAACTGACTTAAAATGCAATTTTCAAATTATTAGATCAAACTACTGTCAGTCAAAACATGTAAGGGATGCACGCCATACAATTTCTGCAACCATGTCTTTTTAACCTTTTTTACCTCTAGAAGCCAAACGGGCACGTACGGGCAGATAAAACCTTTTGAATTATGTAAAGAAATAATCAAAGAACATGTTTTGCAAATATGGCAAATATAGAAAAATATAGATTTTTTTATTTTCCGTCAAAGTTGAAAAATAGTGAAAAAACGGATAGTTTTTAGATAGTGATTTACCAAGAGAAACACAAAGCAAACAGTTAATTTTTTATATATTTAATAAATATATCAATATTACACCTGAAATCGCAACAAATTGACTAAAAATTGTGTGTTTTTTTGAAAACCGAAAGTCGGTCAACTTTGAACGGTTATATCTTCTAAAAACTAAACTAAAAATGTGATATTATTAAGAGTAGCATATTTAAAATCGTTGAAAAGTTTCCTATAACATTGGTTTATTCAAAACTTCGTCGGCGCACATGAAAATTTTGATTTTTGCAACCTCGGGCGCCACTGTGCGGCGTCAATATCTAAACTAGACCGTTCGTATTGGTATTAAATCGTTTATTAATATCCCAAAGAAGTTGCTATTTATAATCGCCAAAATCGGCCAAAGGGTTCACGAGCTATGAATGAAACTTTGAAATAACTCTTGAAAAAATAAAATTTTTCAGTGTGTTTGTTGTTTTTCTTAAGATATGTTGTATATGTTGTAATTCTTCGAATTGTTGAAGTCATTACAATTGATACTGCACGTGTCACATTGGCCTAAGCAAGTTTTACCACATATTTTTTATCATTAAAATTAAATATTAAAAATTAAGAATTATTAAAAATAAAAAATGGAAAATGAAAAATGGAAAATGAAAAATGAAAATTGAAAAATGAAAAATGAAAATTGAAAAATTAAAAATGAAAAATGAAAAATGGAAAATGAAAAATGGAAAATGAAAATGAGAAATGGAAAATGAAAAGTGGAAAATGAAAAATTAAAAATGGAAAATAAGAAATGAAAAATTAAAAATGGAAAATGAGAAATGGAACATGAAAAATGAAAAATGAAAATTTTAAAATGAAAAATGAAAAATTAAAATTGAAAAATGAAAAATGGAAAATGGAAAATGAAAAATTGAAAACGGAAAACGAAAAATTAAAAATGGAAATTGATGATAAATTGAATATGGAAAATGAAAAATGGAAAGTGAATAGTGGAAAATGAAAAATGAAAAATGGAAAATGAAAAATGAAAAATGGAAAATGAAAAATTTAAAATTAAAAATGGCAAATGGAAAGTGAAAAATGAAAAATTAAAAATTAAAAATTAAAAATTAAAAATGGAAAGTGGACTATGGAAAATGGAAAATGGAAAATGAAAAATGAAAATATAAAAATGAAAAATTGGAAAATGAAAAATGAAAAATGAAAGAAAAATGGAAAAGAGAAAATGAAAAATGAAAAATTAAAAATGAAAAATGGAAAATGAAAAATGAATATATAAAAATGAAAAATGGAAAATGAAAAATGAAAGAAAAATGGAAAACAGAAAATGAAAAATTGAAAATTAAAAATGGAAAATGAAAAATGAAAATTGAAAACTGAAAAATTATAAATGGAAAATGAAAAATGAAAAGTGGAAAATGGAAAATGGAAAACGAAAAATGGAAAATGAAAAATGAAAAAAGGAAAATGAGAAATTAAAAATGAAAAACTAATAATGAAAAACGGAAGATGAAAATTGAAAAGTGAAAAATGGAAAATGATAAAAAAAAAATTAAAATGAAAAAGGTGGAGGGTATCAAAGATTCGGCCCAGCCGAATTTAACACTCTTACATGTTTTTACTCCCATTAACAAGTTAATCAAAAATAAACTGTATTTTTATTCCCGATCTTAACTTAAGTCTATTAAAAAAATTAAAATATTGCATAGATTTTTCTCATTTTTGGTTCACATAAGTTTTTCTTTAACAATAAGTGATGTTACCAAATACGGTCGTTACCAGTTAATTTTTTGGCATATCCTCCAATATAAAATAAGCATCCGATATGAATTTTTATTTTCTTATTTAAGTGTGATAAACTTTCTCAAACAATTTTTAGTTACCTCAATATTTTTTTTTTTTTTTTTGTAAAGGATAAATAAAAGGTATTGAAAATTTATCATAAAGTTCATGATTTATTTCAACTTCTTAATGGTTTTTCCGTTTAAATGTTAATTTCATTCCATTTTTTCTATACTATTTTTTTTCATATTAAATCATTTTATGAATAATACAATAAGAAAATACATTTCCGCCTCATTTTTATTTAAATTTTTCATTATTTTCTTGATTTTCCATTGGGTGCATAACATTTGTCGTGCCCTTTGCACAATAAAAATTTTAAAAATTTTCATATTTCAATATCATTTTTTTTACATTCTTTGTTTATTTTTGCTATTATTCCATTATGTGTGTGGTCTGGTCTGGTCTGGTCTTTTTCATTGAAAATCTCCCAGGCTTTATGCTAAACGTAGAACACAGAACAAACATGTTATAGTTTACTTTACTTTAGAATTTTATTGAATATTTCTTACATTTTTTTAAATCTTTTTTTTTTTTTTTTAATATAAATTTTTTTAGTGTCGAAGAAAATTTTGCAGAAATAATGTTTACATCATAAAAAATTTAATATTTGCTTTTTGTTATTATATGAAAAAAAAAAAAGAAATATCGTACAGTATGTAGTGAAAAAGGCCTTATAATTGTTTTTTTAACACTTAACAAAGTTCCTTTTTGTTGCCCAGAAAATGTTCGCAATGACGTTTTTACCATGAAAATGTTTATTATTTGTATTAAAATATGAAAATTATGAAAAGTAATTAAACTGAGACAAGAAAATTGTCTTAACTGAAAGCTGTAAAAAAATATGTTGTGGTTGGTTTATGTTTAAGGGATTCTTTTTTTTCACAATTCTTTGTTTATTTATGAGTTTTTGTTATTAAATGTTTAACCCCCTTCACAATTGATCACATTAGTCATGTGTAGGTCCCTTTTACTGGCTGCACTCATGTTTATATTAAAATTGATATTAAGTTTTACATTTGGAGATAATTAGTTTATTGCATGTCAACAAAAACCTATGAGCCATATAAGTGTTTTAGCAATAACAACAATTAAATGAATATTAAATTTACAAAAACAAAATAAAAACATACACAATTAAATAATTTGAATTTATGTAAGTAGTAGCAAGAGAGTAATAAAATTGAAAACAGCAATATTAAAACAATTGTATGTTCAACTTGAAACTAGTGAGAGAAAATTGTTACATCGACCCAAGTCATGCATAATTTTATATTGACATGTTTGCAAGTTATTTCAAGAAATTCTTCTTTTGGAAGCTAAGAAAGAGTCTTTCTTAAAATCTAATATGTGTAAACTTATCAATTCAAATAACGTCCTCCTTAATATTTTTGAATAATATTTTAAGCTAAAAATACTTCGAGTACGAATAAGTATATTGTGAACATATCCATTTATGGCTTGACTACTTGCATTAGTTTTTATTGAATGCCGTAAAAAAAAAACTAAATATATTTAATAACAAATATGCAAATCAATATTATTATTAAATGTCATAAAATTTAATATTTATTTCTATCATATTTACTCGTATGTCTAAATCAATATTAGACATTTTTATAAAATTGTTTTTTAAATTTATTTATTGAGGTCATGTTTGTTATAAGCAGACAGGATTTTGCTCAATATGGTTAACTAAATGAGAGTTTGAGGCTGGGTATGATGATGTTATTATATTATATACTACCTTGTGGTCAGGGTATATGGAACAAGTGCTAATATTACTTCACCTGACCTTGGCTTACATTATAACTAACTCAGAATCAATTTGAGAACATCGAACAGTGGCGCCATTTAAGTTTTTTTGTTGCCAAAATCACAACTTTTGAACCGATTGAGATAATGAAATAAGTTAAAAGGCATTTGATAGATAATTATCCAACTTATAATATCACTGTTTGAGTGCTACACCTTCTAGATGCTTACTTATGGGTTATCAAAGTTGAAATTTGTTAACGACATGACATAAATCATGTTTATGTTAACTAAAAAACATGATTTTTAACAATTTTATATTTTTAATGTTTCTTTTTCAAGTTTTTTATATTTTAAAATTATTGTCCATAAATAAAACTAAAAAAAAAATTTTAGTTTATATCCATACAAGTTGAAAAATTGTGAAAAACCAGTAAGAGTGTTAAATTCGGGTGTGCCGAATTTTTGATACCCTCCACCCAATATTAGGTATGGCTACAACTTTGAAACTGTTGCCGATACTGATAATTCAAAATTTAAAAGGGAAATTTTAAAATAATTTTATCTAATACAAAAAAACAAATATAATAAAAACAGGTAAGAAACTAAAACTTCTTATTTTTAATTTTTAGTTTTTAATTTTTATTTTTTAATTTTTAATATTTAATTTTTAATTTTTAATTTTAAATTTTAAATTTTAAATTTTAAATTTTAAATTTTAAATTTTAAATTTTAAATTTCAAATTTTTAATTTTTAATTTTTAATTTTTAATTTTTAATTTTTAATTTTTAATTTTTAATTTTTAATTTTTAATTTTTAATTTTTAATTTTTAATTTTTAATTTTTAATTTTTAATTTTTAATTTTTAATTTTTAATTTTTAATTTTTAATTTTTAATTTTTAATTTTTAATTTTTAATTTTTAATTTTTAATTTTTAATTTTTAATTTTTATTTAAAATTTTTAATTTTTAATTTTTAATTTTTAATTTTTAATTTTTAATTTTTAATTTTTAATTTTTAATTTTTAATTTTTAATTTTTAATTTTTAATTTTTAATTTTTAATTTTTAATTTTTAATTTTTAATTTTTAATTTTTAATTTTTAATTTTTAATTTTTAATTTTTAATTTTTAATTTTTAATTTTTAATTTTTAATTTTTAATTTTTAATTTTTAATTTTTAATTTTTAATTTTTAATTTTTAATTTTTAATTTTTAATTTTCAATTTTTAATTTTTAATTTTTAATTTTTAATTTTTAATTTTTAATTTTTAATTTTTAATTTTTAATTTTTAATTTTTAATTTTTAATTTTTAATTTTTAATTTTTAATTTTTAATTTTTAATTTTTAATTTTTAATTTTTAATTTTTAATTTTTAATTTTTAATTTTTAATTTTTAATTTTTAATTTTTAATTTTTAATTTTTAATTTTTAATTTTTAATTTTAAATTTTAAATTTTAAATTTTTAATTTTTAATTTTTAATTTCTAATTTTTAATTGTTAATTTTTAATATTTAATTTTTAATTTTTAATTTTTAATTTTTAATTTCTAATTTTAAATTTTAAATTTTAAATTTTAAATTTTAAATTTTAAATTTTAAATTTTTAATTTTTAATTTTTAATTTTTAATTTTTAATTTTTAATTTTTATTTATAATTTTTAATTTTTAATCGTTAATTTTTAAATTTAAAATTTTCTATATTCAGTTTTAATTTTTTATTATTCATTTTTAATTTTCCATTTTTAATTTTTAATTTTTCATTTCCTATTTTCCATTTTTAATTTTTCGTTTTTAATTTTTATTTCCCATTTTAATTTTCATTTTCATTTTTTATTCTTATTTTTCATTTTTCATTTTTAATTTTCCATTTTTCAATTTCAATTTTTCATTTTCCATTTTCAATTTTAATTTTTAATTTTTCATTTTTCTTTTTTAATTCTTCATTTTCCATTTTTCAGTTTCATTTTCATTTTTCATTTTCCATTTTTCTTTTTTCATTTTCAATTTTCATTTTTCATTTTTCATATTTCATTTTCCATCTTCCATTTTTCATTTTTCATATTTCATTTTCCATTTTAAAATTTTTAATTTGTAATTTTTCATTTTCCATTTTTATTTTCAATTTTCTTTTTAATTTTTCATTTTTCAAATTTCATTTTCCATTTTTATTTTTCATTTTCCATTTTTCATTTTTCAATTTTCATTTTGCATTTCTCGTTTTCCGTTTTTTTTTTCATTTTTCAATTTTCAATTTTCATTTTTCTATTTTCATTTTTCGTTTTCCGGTTTTTCATTTTTCAATTTTTATTTTTCATTTTTCATTTTCCATTTTCCGTTTTTAATTTTTTTTTTTTTTTGTTTCTCATTTTTAGGTTTTCATTTTTCTTTTTCCATTTTTCATTTTCCATTTTTCAATTTTCAATTTTCAATTTTCATTTTTCTTTCTCCATTTTCCATTTTTAATTTTTTTATTTTTCATTTTCCATTTTACATTTTTAATTTTTAATATTTCATTTCGATTTTCTATTTTCCTTTTTCCATTTTTAATTTTTCATTTTTAATTTTCCATTTTTCGTTTTTCATTTTTTATTTTTCATTTTCCATTTTCCAATTTTCATTTTCCATTTTTAATTTTTAATATTTCATTTCGATTTTCTGTTTTCCTTTTTCCATTTTTAATTTTTCATTTTTAATTTTCCATTTTCCATTTTGCATTCTCCATTTTTCATTTCTAGTTTTTAATTTTTAATATTTAATTTTTATTTTTAATTTTTATTAATTTTTAATTGCTTAGTCCAATGTGACACATGTAGTATTAATATACACCCAACTGTAATGACTTTAAAATTAAAATATATATATATCTATAACATTAATAGGCTAGGCGATTTCTTGTGACCGATGTTGTGTTCTACCGTTTTATCCCGATTTTGACCAAACGTATTTTATTTGAAAGATATTTCTTTTTTTTTCCCTTTATTTTGAGTAAATTGCATTTAAAGTTGCTGCTAACACATACATAAAATTATACAATGCTATGTGTGTGTTTATTAAATTTGTTAATGTGTTTGTAATAAAAATGAGTTTGTTTTTTGTGCTGATTTGTGAATTGGGTATAATTGATTAGTATACTTTAAGAGTCTTTATTTAATGAATAAATAAAATTTCCTAGAATTTGCTCTCGAAATTCGAGGGGTGCAATCTGCTAGTTTAAACAAAAAGACATGCATAGAATAAACAGCTTCCCATATTTCGAATCCTAGCAATCGATCTTCATTATTAAGTTTTCGAGCTATTACGATGGTTTGATACAAAATTTGTATACCTTATAGCCTATATGTCAAAATTATTTGACCTATACCCATCTTTTATTATACCGATCGATTTAGCGATGTCCGTCCTTCCGTCTGTGTGTCCATGTTAACGTTGTTATAAAATAGGAATCTGTTTTGACGAAATTTGTTATGTAAGTTTTTATTGACGAACGCTATTGAAATTGGTGAGAATCGGTGTATGTTCCGACCTAGTCCCCTTACAAATGATCCCTAATAGATCGACTTAAATTGCCACAAGTTCCAATTTATTACATAGATCTCGGTCAAATTTATTTATAACATCAGTAGTCAAAAAATAAACCCTGTAGGACTATTCTTAGTCATAGCCACAAATAAAATCGGTAGTATTTACTAGATTTGAATTTGGACCCAAAGGGCCCTAAAATCTTAACTTTAAGTTTGGTATATTCCCAAAAATTTTAACCAGGAAATTTTTAGCGAAAAATCAATACAGTACCAGAAACCGTGGATTTTTATTTTTTATTTATTTATTTTTTTTTTTTTTAACACTTGCACCATGTAATTTTCATGGTGAGGTTATCAATCGAATTAAACATTTTTCTTTTCAACAAAATCTCAATACTGTAAACAATAAACAGTTGTCTATAAACAATAATATAATTAATGGCTAAAAAAAAAACTATTGTTTACTTTTGAAGGAAAAGAAGAAAAAAGAAATCGTCTGGCGAAACCGCAAACAGAACGCATGTGAAGATGTGAAAAAAACAACAGATACAGATTTAAAACTAAATTTTGTTTATATTCAAAATAAACCATAAAATAATGTAAATAAAATTGTAACATAATTGTTTCCGCTTAAAACAACAAATTAAGTGAAAGAAAAAAAAAATAATAAAATAATAAAAAAAAAACTTTTAATTTTGAACAAAAGAATTTTTAACATATGTAAATTTAAATATAATGAAAAAAAAATCGTTTTAAATGGGACATTATTCTCTAGAATCATACTGAAGGGGCTTAAAAAGATACAAAGCTAACCTCTTTGATTCAACCGCTTGACTGGTGTTAAAATAAGTTCACATAAATAGTTACAACATAAAGCCAAAAAAAAAAGTAACAGATTTTAAGTAATAAAAAAAATAATAATAATAAAATTGTATATTAAGAAACTATAAAAAATAATTAAGTTTTTTTTTTTTTGTTTTCTTAAATATATTTTTAATGTTCGTTTAAGAAAAGTGGAAATTGAATGATTTTATTTTCGAAAAAAAAAATACTTAAATTATCTAAAAAAACATAAAATTTAATAAAAGACCAGACAAGCCCACGTTTTTTAGGTTTTCCAGCTGAATAAAATACATTAACTAGATTATTGTTAAATAAAAATAAATTTATTTAAATCTATATTTTTTACTAACAGATTTCTTATAGTTGTAGTATCAGTTAAAAAGGTTTTTTTTATAATTTTTTTTTTTAATAAAGTGAATCATATTTTTTAAGACTCTTAAGTCGGCCGGCCTGTTTTAGTTTTTATTATTTATTTTTCTTAATAAACAAATTCGAAATTAAAGCAATTAAAAGTTTTTCTGTATGTATGTGTGTGTGTGTGTTTTTTTTTTTTAGTCCAATTTTCTTATTGATTTTTCTTTATTTTATTTCCATTCTGGGGGATAAAAAAACTTCTAGTAAAAGTTATCAAAACAGGAAAAGGGAAAAGCATATCATTAATTAATTAAATTAAAAACTTATTTCATAAAAACTTTTCCATAATCCTTCTTAAGGGATATTCAGGTTTTCCCAATGGATCAAACTGTCCTCAATGAATGTAATAAATCGCTTGCATAAAACTGATGTAGAGAATTTCATTAACTCGTTCTTAATTTTGGCTATTTTGCAAGCAATATAAACTTTCTAATTAATTAACAGCACAAGGGTAGGGGTAGAGAAGATAATCAGCACAATATATAATTTATTAAAAATATGATTAAAAAAACTTTCTGTAACATTTAGATGATGGATGATGTATTTTAACCCTTTGCTAATAAAATTTAGCTAAATGATAGTTTTTAAGTGTAAAACAGGAATTGTAGGTTAACAACTATTTTTGGGTGTCTAATATTGTACAAACTTTTACCAAACAAGTAAGAGTGTTAAATTCGGCTGTGCCGAATCTTTGATACCCTCCACCTCGGTTTGAGTATTGATAATAAATGTAAACAAATTATGCATGCGTTTCCGGTTATATGACATAACTTCTCGTTTAATTTAGTTTTTGCTAATAAAATAGCTCGCCCTAACCTCCATTGCAAAGGTAATGGTTGTGTAGGGTGGCTATATGCATTAAATCGTGCTAATTGGAGATGGCTGTATAGTTTCTTTTAACTGGCCAAATATTTCGTCATTGCGACCATATAGGTCGGATGGAGTAACAAAATAATAACCGAAAAAAAAGCTCTCTCAACTTTTTTATTAAAATATTGCTATATTTGGAAAACAGAGAGAATAAATTTATAATAATAATAAATAATCAAATTAGGGATGCCAAACGCAAAAAACCAAATGTCCCAAACATTTTAAATAAAATAATTTGTTATCTTTTCTTTCTGAAAAACTCCAAATTTGTGAAAAATAATATATAAATAACATTCTCATCAAATTGCGTTTATTTATGTAACAATTTTTATGTTCGCCATTCTTAAATATCATTTTAGGTTTTCTAAAATTAATTGAATTTAAATTAATGTTTTCTGTAGTCCGATTCTGTTAATTTCAACGATTCGACAACCGCAGAATATATCGACAGCTATTGTTGTTTGCACTAAGGATTAAGTGATTCACTAAGTACATACATCTTAACGGCTGTCGACAAATCTATTTTTCTATTTACTTAAATTGTAAACTAGTGGCATCTCTGTCAAAATAAGCGAAAAACACAAAGAAGAATAGAAAAAAACAAATTACTTCGTGTTTGACAGGATGATTTTATCTTTATGTTTAATATCTTTATTTTTTTACTAATATTTCTGTTTATTTATTTGAAAATGAAATAATGAATTGAATATGCTATTTAATTTTTTTATTTATATAAAAAAGTTTTTTTATAAAAGCAAAATATTTTCACTATTTTATGATTTTTATTTATGTATGACGACATTTCAACCTAAAAATTTAAGTTTTTATCGATTGAATAACCAACACAAAAATGGTTGTCGTTTAGCTGATTTTAATAATAGCGAATATCGTTTAAAAATTTTACTGATAATTTTGCTTTTCTTACTGAAAAGCTATTAATTTCTCCTGAATGCCAATATATTTTTTAAATGTAAACATTTTTTAATTGTAAACAAACCACTATGTGGTTTGGGTATAATGACTTTGTGCTGCTATTTGTAACTACCAAAAATATTTGACCTGGACTCATCTTTTGTTATACCGATCGACTCAGGATCACTTTCTGAGTCGATTTAGCGATGTCCGTCCGTCCGTCCGTCCGTCTGTGAGTCCATGTAAACCTTGTAATCAAACTACAGGTCGCAAATATAAATATATTTTGATGAAATATGGTATATAAGCTTTTATCGGCCATAGCATGTACTCTATTGGAATTGGTAAAAATCAGTTAATGTTCAGACCTAGTCCCCATACAAATGACCCTTATGAAATCAACATAAGTTGCCATAAGATCCAAACTATCACATAGATCTTAGTCAAATTGGGTTTGTATGTGTTTATTGTATCCATTAATCAGTAGTCAAAAAAAATCCCTATAGGACAATTCTTAGTCATTGGCCCCATATAGAGCTGCTTCCCGATCTTCATTTAAATCTATCAAAAAACAAAACTATTGCACAGATTTTTCTCAAATTTGGTTTGTGTATATTTTTTCAAAATTTATGTGACTTTACCAAATATGGTCAGGATCAGTCCATTTTTCGACCAAGTCCCTATATAAATATAGCACCCGATATGAACTTTTTCATATCTGCAGCCAAAAAAATTAATAACAATGGCACTCAAATTTGGTTTAAGCTTATTTTCTATATCCAATTAGTTGGACCGAAGAGATAGGGTCTCTAAACCATGGTATAGGGTATCGTATAGTCGGTCTAGACCGACTATAATTTATTACTTGTTTTTTTTTTTGGAATTGATGTCTTCTAAATTTAAAATTAAAATTATTTACGACGTTTTGATATGATTTTCTGAAATTCAATTAATATTTTCTAATTTATAATTTGAAATATTAATTCCAGTTTTTAGAATTGATATTTTCTAAAATTTGAAAGGAAAATTTAAAAAGTGCAATTTTGTATTTATGTGAATAATAATGCTTTAGTAATTATAAACAATTTTTAAAAATTAGATGTAATCGCAATCAGATATTTTGTAGGTAAAGCAGAATAATAGTTCTATATAACTATGTAGAACTGTTTTGAAAGCAAAAAACTCATTGATGAACTCGGGAACTTTATTTTGTACAGACAACAAAAAGTTAATATGCCAAACTTATGTTCATATTTGTAAAAGAATAATGAAAAAACATATGAAATAAAAGACCAGTCCGTGTATACTCTTAACATTGTGCTGTATGATATCTATTTGAAAATATTGACATTCATGTTAAAATAGAAATAACTATTGCAAAGCTAATTAGAACAAAAAGTGTGGCGCCATCTACTGTGGCATAGCAACACTGAGCATAATGAAATGATACTCTGTTAACGCAAAAGAAATGTATTTTCCCCACAACAAAATATTGCAGAATTTTATGTAAATAAAATAATATACCGATTTATTTCTAACATGCAGTTATTATAGATACACATATATAGAATATATGTATATTATTTGTATTATTTAATATGTGTATGTATGTATGTATATGTAAATATTAACACAAAAAATACAACATCAAACGTTATTTTTGTGTTTTTTATACCCTCTATCACTATGTGGTTTGGGTATAATGACTTTGTGCTGCTGTTTGTAACAACCAAAAATATTTGACCTACACCCATCTTTAATTATACCGATCGAATCAGAATCACTATCCGATTCGATTTAACGATGTCCGTCCGTCCGTCCGTCCGTCTGTGTGTCCATGTAAAGATTGTAATCAAACTGCAGGTCGCAAATATGAATATATTTTGATGAAATTTGATATTTAATCTTTTATCGGCCATGGGATGAACGCTGTTGAAATTGGTGAGAATCGGTCCATGTTCAGACCTAGCCCCCATACAAATGACCCCTATGAAATCAACATATATTGCCATAAGATCCAAATTATCATACAAATCTTAGTCAAATTGGGTTTGTATGTATATATTACATCCATTAATCAGTAGTCCAAAAATGATCCCTATTGGACAACTCTTAGTCATAGGCCCCATATAGAGCTGCTTCCCGATCTTCACTTAAATCTATCAAAAAACAAAAATATTGCACTGATTCTTCTCAAATTTTGTTTGTATATATTTTTGCAAAATGCAAGAGACCTTACCAAACATGGTCAGGATCGGTCCATTTTTGGGCCTAGTCCCCATATAGATATAGCATCCGATATGAAATTTTTCATATCTGCAGCCAAAAAAAATTAAGAAAAATCCCACTCAAATTTGGTTTATGCTTATTTTCTATATCCAGTTAGTTGGGCCTGAGAGATAGGGTCTCTAAACGCATGGTATAGGGTATCATATAGTTAGTCTAGACCGACTATAATTTTCTTACTTGTTCTCTCTTTAAAAAATTAATACATAAAAATTTTTTTTGCTAAATTTACATTGTTTTCTTTTTATTAACAACTAGGTATTTTAGCATTATTTGTTTTAGTTGCTGGTGAATTTTACTCCCTTTATATTAACACGTAATGTCTGCTTGTCGAAAAAATTTTGGGATCGATTTTAACCCCTTTCCCGTGACCCAATCGATCTGAAACTTTGCAAGCAGGCTCGTGGCAATGGCAGAAATCATCTAGTAAATTTTGTAGTGATGCCAAAACAGAGGAAGCTTGTTCTACCAGAGTTGATAAAAAAAAATTTACAACGGGTTAGTTTTTATTATATTATTACCACAACGACCACAAAAACAACCAAGTCCAGCTATGACAACAATACAACATTTAGAGTAACAACAAGAACAATATAGAAACATCATATATCATTTTTTTTTTACTTTTTCAGAGATTTCCCTGGACCTGTTCCACCGATTTTAATGATTTTTGAAACAGAAATCTTCCCATGAATTTGGTGAATCATTCTCACTAAAAATTATCACCTTAGCTCTCCTATTGAGGGCGTGATCGTGACAAGAACAACATAGAAAATTATATTTTTTCAAGACTTTTTTTTAGTTCTTCATTCAAATCTCGGGCCCTAATCAACCGATTTGAACGATTTTAAAGAGCAAACTTCTCAGGATGTTAATGAATCATTTTTTATGTCAACGAGCACCATAGCTGCCCGATGGATGCCGTCATCGTGATTTCCACAGACGGACAGACGGACATCGCTATATCAACTCTGGTTGTTATAAGGATCATAAATATATATATTTTATAGGGTCCAAAATTTTTTTTCTAGTTATTACAAACGGAATGACAAACTTATATATACCCTCTGCACACTGAAGTGGAGGGTATAAAAATTCACTAAAAAATATGTTATTTACATATTGAATGACCATTAATATGGAAAAAAAGAAGGAAAATAGCAGAACTTTGAATTACCCACGTTAGTTTAAATATTTAAAGTTAACAACTAATGTAAAATAAAACAAATTTGACTGTCAGGTCTAAAATGTCTTCTGGTTTGGCATCTTTACCAAAAAAATATGTTTAAATTTGTTTTATTGTATAAATAGTAAATATAAAAAGGTTTTTATCAATTATATTGAGAAAGTAATCTATAATATTAATAGGTATGGTGAGTTTTGTGACCGATGTAAGTTTGTCAGTTTTAGCCCTATTTGGGCCAAAGATACCACATTTGAAAGGTATTTCTTTTTAGCTGTCCACCAGATTTACAGATTTTTACATTTTGACATTCTTTTTGGAGTAAAATTATACAATGGTGTGTGCAAAAAGCCCCGTGTTGAATTGAAAGATAATTTTGGACATAAACCAATAACGACAATAACGACAAATATAATTTTTCGCATAAATCAATAACGGCAATAAAAAGTGTTGAATTGTGAATTGACAAAAATTGATAAGCATACCTTTAGGGTCATGTAAAATAATTTATGAAATGAAAAAATAAAATTTCTTAGAATTTACACTCGAATTTTGAGGGCTGAGATCTGATAGTTTAAATAAAAAGACATAAACGGAATCAACGGCTTCCCATATTTCGAGTCTTAGCAATCGATTTACATTATAAAATTTTCGAGTTATCACGATGACTATAATAAGTTTGCGCTAATGTTTGTAACTATCAAAAATATTTGACCTAGAATCATCTTTTATTATACCGATCGAATCAGAATCATCTTCTAATCGAATCAGAATCATCTTCTAAGTCGATACGTCTGTGTGTCCATGTAAACATTGTACGAATATATTTTGATGACATTTGGCATGTAAGCTTTTATTGACCATAGGACGGTCGCTATTGAAATTGGTGAAAATCGGTGCATGTTCAGAGCTAGGTCACTTACAAATGACCCTCATAAGATCGATATAAATTGCCATAAGTTCCAAATTATTATATAGATCTCGGTCAAATTTATTTACAACATCTATTAGTCAGTAGTCAAAAAATAAACCATGTAGGACCATTCTTAGTCATATCACCCATATAAAGCTGCTTCCCGATCACTACTTAAACCTATCAAAAAATAAAAATATGGCACAGTTTGGTCAGGATCGGTCCGTTTTTCGTCCTAATCCTCATATCGCACCTGTACCTCTACTCAACATTTTTAAATTTTCACTTTTTGCAAGAAAACGATACACAGTGGTCATATCTATCCACTGTAAAAATCTTACATCGATTTTTCTAGTCTTTCGCAAAAAAATACAGTTATAACTCTCTTTGTGTTATTAAGAGTAGCTTATTTAGAATCCAGTAAAAAGACATATTTTGTGTTCCCCCCAAAGGAATTGTTATTTTTGATCACTGAAAAAATCGCAAAAACGAGTAATGTTGTATACTTATTATTCGCAATTCTTTACAATGAAATAACTGTTTTTAAATTTTATAGTAAATATTAAAAAAAACCCGTTTTTTGCATATACTGAAAATTTGTACATTTTGAGTTGACTCACTTTAGAGGTACAGGTGCGACATGGTGGACTGCTGAAAAGAAATGCCTTTCAAATGAGATATGCTTGGTGAAGATCGGTTGGTAACTAAAATTTTTATATCGGTCACAAGAAATCGCCTTACCTATTACTATTATAGATAGTCAATTACGGGTAGTGAAAAAAATATTTTTTCTTTTTTTAATTTTTTATTTTATTTTCTGTTTTTTGTCGAGAAATAGATCCTCCAAACTGCAATTTTTGAAGCAATGTTTTGAAATTTGACGGAAGCATTCTCTTTATATGTACAGGAATACAATTTTTTTTAATTTATTATGGAAAATTTTCTGGAAAATACCATCAAACTTCAAACAGGAGAGTATTTGAGCAGAAAGGGGTCAACAGTGGTCGAGTAGTACTAAATCGACGCCGCATTTTTTGTGGGAATGGTGTAGAATTTTCAATGAGTAATCTATGAATATAGTCTATTACAGATAGTGTAAATTTTTTACACATTAGGCAAAATTTATGATCGTTATCGAGTCGTGAATTAAATTTCTTAAGCCTTTCACACAATATTTCAAAAAACAAAGAATTCGACATATTCTAAAATTTTATTTTTTCATTTAATAAAGAACCTAAAGGTATGTTAATCAATTTTAGCCAATTCACAATTCAACACTTTTCAAATGTTGGTTTATTTCGAAAATTATATTTCAATTCAACACAATCATTATTGTGAATGAAGAAAACAATAATTAGTCATTTATTGTTCGGTTTAAGATCATGTATATATTTTTCTAATGAAAGAAAGATACAGATCAACAATACATAACATTAACATACAACACATGAGGTACAATGCATTTGTGTAATCTGTTAAGATTTCACATGCCATTACAGTTCCATCTAGAGGACAATAGCAAAAACAAAGAGCTGTTCACATTACAAGACTTGTAATTGATCTGGCTATGTTAATGTAGACAAAGCTAAAAATTGGAAAAGCTCAGCTTGTTCGTACAAACTCTCGTATATAAAAAGAAAAACATTTCTCATGTTCTTTTCTTTCAAATGTTGAGTTAAATAGTTGATTAAGCATGAGTTGAAGTAATAGGCAGAAGGATGCTGAAGATGAACAAGTCGCTTTGTTCGAAAGTAGCTACTCCATCTAGCGCTGTCTTAAATTTTTTTTTCCAATATTTCTCTTACATTACAAAAATTAGTATCTTTCTTTCATTAGAAAAATATATACATGATCTTAAACCGAACAATAAATGACTGATGAAAACAATCTCACAAACACAAATATATTGAACACACACATAGCATTGTATAATTTTATGTATGTGTTAGTAGCAACTTGCATTTTACTCCAAAAAAATTTAAAAATCTGTAAATCTCGTGGACAGCTAAAAACAAACACCTTTCAAATAAGATACGTTTGGGAGAAAACTGTGGACCAAATCATCGGTCACAAGAAATTAATATTACTAGCATTTTCCAGCACTCGAAATTCGAGTGCAATTTCTAGGCAGCTTTATTTTTGAACTTAGCCAATTCACAAACCAACATTTTTATGGTTTATTATTATTGTGAATGAAGATAACAAACTCATTAACAAACACATTAACAAATTTAATAAATACACACATAGCATTGTACAATTTTATGTATGAGTTAGTAGCAACTTTAAATGCAATTTACTCAAAATAAAGGAAAAAATTTTAAAATCTGCAAATCTGCAAAACGGCAAAAAAGAAATACCTTTCAAATAATATACGTTTGGTCAAAATCGGTCACAAGAAACCGCCTAGCCTATTAATATTATAGATAGATAATTTTTTGAAATTGACCGATGGACAATGCTGGCCATTGAGTGCAAAAATATTCGAAAAATTTTACCATAACCATTCCTGAAGCCCATTCTTTCCAAGTATGTAAAAAATTATAAACTTCTATTAACAACATTTTAAGAAAAAAGTGAAAGAATAAAAAGTATTTTTCGAAATTAACACGAGTATACATTCATACGATTCAAATCATCCACTTCATATTTAATTCCTTACTAAATTATTTGAAATAATTGAACATATTCTTCAACAATTTTTCTTTGGAAAAGTATTGGCCATAGCCATATATTTTTAAAAAAGCCCTTATTTACAAAAATTATAAATGTTTTGGTGAAAAATTCAAATTTTGATTTTTGAAATCAAATATCTTCCAAACCGTAAGCAAGAGCAATGTAGCATATATTAGTTTTTTGCTAATCTTTTTATATCGATTGCAAAAATTAAAAGCCTCCCTGTGATCCAAATTGGATTGTAACAGGCTGTTTCCAAATTTAATTATATGAAAGCCTATAGTCTTAACTGTAATCAACCCAAAAATAGTTGCCCAATCTGATGAACTGTTTATAGGTTATATAGCTATTACTTACTAGTATAGCCTAGCACTCGAAATTCGAGTGCAAATTCTAGGAAATATTATTTTTATTTTCAATTTTTGTCTTCCAATGATATTTTAATCTATATATGAATATTTAAATGAGCCTAAAGGTGTGTTAATCAATTTTAGCAATTCACAATTCAGCACATAGCATCTGATATATAATTTAAACCATTCGCATTAACAGGGTGTAACGATTTATTATAAATATTTTATTTTATTTAATTTAATATATTTTTAGGGCAGATAAACATAAATTTTATCATTCTCAGCTTCTCCTCCATATCTGTAATATTAATAGGCTAGGCGATTTCTTGTGACCAATGTTATGTTCTATCGTTTTATCCCAATTTTGACCAAACGTATATTATTTGAAATGTATTTCTTTTTAGCCGTTTTGCAGATTTACAGATTTTTAAATTTTTTCCTTTATTTTGAGTAAATTGCATTTAAAGTTGCTACTAACACATACATAAAATTATACAATGCTTTGTGCGTGTTTATTAAATTTGTTAATGTAATAAAAATGAGTTTGTTTTTGTTTTGATTTGTGAATTGGCTATAACTGATTAGCATACTTTCAGGGTCTTTATTTAATGAAAAAATTAAATTTCCTAGAATTTGCGCTCGAAGTTCGAGGGCTGGAATCTGCTAGTGATCTATAACTATGCCAATTTTCACACTTCTCCGTGCCCGCATATTGCTTAAAAAGGGAACTAAAAATTTACCTTCACGTGTTAATATATTACTTATTTTATTTTTTTTTGGAACCACTATGGGTCACAATTAAGTATACTTTATCCTGCCCTTGCTCAACCAACCGTTTATAAATTTTAGTAAAGTTTAGAACAGCCGTTCGAAGCAGAATGCTGCCCTTAAGGCTGCAAAATCCAATAATATCTTTTACTGTTTTTTTTTTAAACAAGATTTGGATTGGAAGCTGATCTTTCTTTTCTTTTGGCGTTAGTTTTAGTGCCTTTTCAAGAGCTAAAACCAGAATTTTTTTCGATTTAGCACCTCTAAAAATATTGATTATTTTATTTTATATTTTAATAATATTATCCTCCAAATAATTAAATGATATTTTTCTTTTTATTTACAGGTAAATATTTTCAATTACTTAAGAATAAAATGCTGTCACTGGGTAAATAATTAATTCATTGACTCAAATATTTTTCAACAAAGGAAAAGCGAAACAGAAAATCTGTATATTAAGCATGGATAGGACTAATTCACTGAAGAGAAAATATGTACAGTGTTGGTCAGAACAAAAGCATTCAAAATCACTATTGACGTTTTTTGTATTTTTAGCATGTTATTATTGTTTTTCCAAAATCTTCTTTATCTTTTCTTAATCCTTATACCATTACAAATAAAAAGAGAAAACTAAAATTGTAAACTAAAAGAACCGTTATATTTTTTTTTTTTCAAAAAAAAAACTCAAAATGGCACTATTTCAGTTGGACAAAACAAAAGCCACATTTAATTTTATTCAATATTTAGTGAATAGACCGTTGTTTTTTTATAACTCCGCAGTATCTACGTGGCATAGATTCTATAAGGTGGTTAATAATATTGACTGGAATGCTTTGCCACTCAGTTTCCAGCGGTTCTTTTAAAATTTGTTCAGAAGAGAAAAACCGACCAGCTAATCGCCGCTTTAAAATGCCAAACAGGTCTTCAATAGGGTTCAAATCAGGTGATTGGGTCCGCCAATCAAGTGTTTGAACGACTCTTTTATCAGCTTCAAAGTATGTTTCGGGTCGTTGTTGTGTTGAAATAACCAACGAAGCGGCATCTCCCACTCAGTGCGTGGCATCATAACATTAGCAAGAACGTCTCTAAATCTCTTTAAATCTGTCCATTAATCCGTCGATTTCGTGGAGGGATCCAATCCCAAAACCAGAGAAGCATGCCCAAATCATAATAGATCCACCACCATGCTTCATAGTTGGCTTGCAGCAGCATGGGTTTAAACAATCTCCTTTCTTGCGGAGAACAGTGCACATTCCGTCAGAGTTAAACAAATTAAATTTTGACTCGTCGTTTAATAAAACCGTTTTCTAAATTACAGGCGTCCAGTTTTGATATTTTTGTGCAAAATGAAGTCTGCAAATATTGATGCGCTAAGCATTTTAGGGAAATAGAATTGAAATAAATAAGGTCTACAATTTTTTACAAATGTTGCTTATAGTGCGTTTACATCTAAGGAAAATCTAGTAGATTTTAGTTGAAATCTATTTCAAAATCTATACCGTTTACATCTAACTTGTTTGACATTTTGTGAGATTTTGTTTTCACAACAATAAACAGCTGATTAAAAACATACAAACTAGAAATTCCAAAAATAAACAAAACAATAGGAAAAAGGGCATATGGAAAATTTTAAAAAGAAATAGATGTTATTTTTATATTATGCATCAAGAATGAAAAAAGCACCAGCTGAAATAGAAATTTTGCGGAAAAAACATCAGCATTTATTAACTGGATTGTTTCAACAACAAAAACAAATGCATTTTGTACAATTATTATATAGCAGATGGGAATGGGCACATATAAGTATAAAAAATTATAACTTTTCAATTACTAAATATTATTTTTATTATAGACTCATCATTTTTATTAATAATTAATATTTAATTTTCTTTTTATTCAACTTGTCTGCTTTTGGTTTTGCTTTTAAATGTCAATTTTTCAATCACTGCGTTGTAATTTTATACTACAATAATAAAAATAACACAGTAGTATCATTTGGTAGTGCCCAAGTTTGACAAGATTTTATGAGATTTTGCTAAAATCTAGTAACGAGCTAGATATTGTTTTGTATGGGAAATCTAGTAAAAATTACCTAGATTGTGCTCGAAATCTTGTATATACTAGATTTTGCATATATGTAAAGGCACTGTTAGTGAGAAACCTTCAGAAACCTTCTTCTACTTTAAATTTAATTCACTTAAAATAGTTTTTGATGATTTTAATAGATATTTTTGCACAATTTGTGTATTGTGACGGTCTGTCCTTTCATCTATCTTCCGTGGTGCGCCTCCCAAATGCAATGTTTTTACAGATTTAGTTGTTTTATATTTTTTATAAGCCGAGATATTATAGATTTATTAATACTAGCAGATTTCAGCGCTCGAAATTCGAGTGCAATTTCTAGGCAGCTTTATTTTTCAACTTAGCCAATGCACAAACCAACACTTTTATGGTTTATTATTATTGTGAATGAAGATAACAAACTCATTAACAAACACATTAACAAATTTAATAAACACACACATAGCATATGTATAATTTTAAGTATGTGTTGGTAGCAACTTTGAATGCAATTTACTCAAAATAAAGGAAAAACTTTAAAAATCTGTAAATCTGGTGAAAATCGGGATAAAACGGTAGAACAAAACATCGGTCACAAGAAATCGCCTAGCCTATTAATATTATGGATTATGCTTTTTAGCTAGTTCTATTTGCATCTTTCCATTCAAAATATCTTTAATTATTTCATTTTTGAAGTTTTCGGAGTATTTATCACGAGCCATGAAGATTTGGTATAAATATAATCAATTTCAGAACGCAACTAGCAGTCAGTCAACTTAAATTAAATTAAAAGAGATTTCAAAAATAAGTCATCAAACTTAAAAATAGAGACATTGCAATTTGTTCTTACTTAAAGTTGCTTTTGTCCAACTGAAATACTGCCATTTTGAGTTTTTTTCCAAAAAAAAAAAAAAATATAACGGTTCTTTTAGTTTACAATTTTAGATTTGTCGTTTTATTTGTAATGGTATAAAGAGTAAAAAATGATAAAGAAAAACAACAACAACATGCTTAAAAATACAATAAAGGTCAATAGTGATTTTGGTAGCTTTTGTTCTGACCAACACTGTGTATACAAAAACACTTATGGGTTTAATGCCATTGGCATTAAATTACATTAAGTGTGACTATAAAAAATGTTAATTGCGATTTTCGAGTGTAGCGGACCACAATACACAACAACAATGTTAAACTCTAAAATTGCAATAAAAAAATGTATAGACAAGATTTTTGTTTATTTTTTGCCAAAAGTAATTTGAATATTTCTCGAGTTAGGAACAACTAATCTGGTTACTAAAGATATAAATACAAAAAAAAACAATTAAAAAACAATTAAGAAAATTACAGCCGACCATACGATACCCTATACCATGGGTTAGAGACCCTATCTCTTCGGTCCAACTAATTTGATATAGAATATAAGCATAAACCAAATTTGAATGGCATTGTTATTAATTTTTTTGGCTGCAGATATGAAAATTTTCATATCGGATGCTATATTTATATGGGGACTAGGTCGAAAAATGGACCGATCCTGACCATATTTGGTAAAGTTACTTATATTTTGAAGAAATATGTACAGGCTAAACTTGAGAAAAATCTGTGCAATATTTTTTTTTTTTGATAGATTTTAGTGAAGATCGGGAAGCAGCTCTATATGGGGCCTAATTTTGGACTACTGATTAATGGATATAATAAACATATACAAACCCAATTTGACTGAGATCTACATGATAATTTTGATCTTATGGCAATTTATGTCGATTTCATAGGGGTCATTTGTATGGGGACTAGGTCTGAACATGGACCGAATTTCGCCAATTTCAATAGCGTTTATCTTGTGGCCGATACAAGCTTATATACCAAATTTAATCGAAATATATTCATATATGCGAGCTGTAGTTTGATTACAAAGTTTACATGGACACACAGACGGACGGACGGACGGACGGACGGACATCGCTAAATCGACTCAGAAAGTGATTCTGAATCGATCGGTATAATAAAAGATGGGTCTAAGACAAATATTTTTGGTAGCTACATACCACATAGTGGTATAGGGTATAATTATAGTCGGTCTAGACCTACTATGCGATATCCTACACCATGCGTTTAGAGACCCTGTTAGGTCTATATAAATATAGCATCCTAAATGAACTTTTTCATATCCGAAGGTAAAATAATTAATAACAATGCCATCCACACGTATGCCGTTTTCTTTTCTGACAAAAAATGTCGCCCTTTTTTTGCCCTCTTTTCGAAAAGTGTATTTTTTTATATGTTCTGAATTAAGAGCAACCTTATCTTATACATCAATCGAAAGGTCTCAAAGTGTTCATAAGTGCAAAAAATTTTTGATTATTATCCTCGTGGAAGTCATAGGGTGAAAATATTCAAACTAGGGGAACAATTAGGAAATATTGTCACACTATGACCTGAAAGAAGTCAATGGCTGGAATTTTTTGTGATTTACGAGGGCTCGACTTTGAGACCTTTCGATTGATGTATAAGATAAGGTTGCTCTTAATTCAGAACATATAAAAAAATACACTTTTCGAAAAGAGGGCAAAAAAAGGGCGACATTTTTTGTCAGAAAAGAAAACGGCATTAGTTAATGATTTTCTATATCCACTTTGTTGGAAGAGATAGGGTCGCTAAAGGCATGGTATAGGCAATCGTATAGTCGGTCTAGACCTTCTTAATTGTTATACCCTATACCACTATATGGTTTGGGCATAATGACTTTGTGCTGTTCTTTGTAACTACCAAAAATATTTGACCCCTCTTTTATTATACCGATCAACTCAGAATCCCTTTCTGAGTCGATTTATCAATGTCCGTCCGTCCGCCCGTCCGTCTGCGTGTCCATGTAAAGCTTGTAATCAAAATACAGGTTGCAAATATGAATATATTTTGATGAAATTTGGTATGTAAGCTTTAATCGGCCATAGGAGGAATGCTATTGAAATTGGCGAAATTCGGTCCATGTTCAGACCTAGCCCCCATACAAATGACCCCCTATGAAACCGACATGAAGTGCCATAAGATCCAAATTATAATATAGATCTCAGTCAAATTGGGTTTGTATGTGTTTATTATATCCATTAATCAGTAGTCCAAAAATAATACCTATAGGGCAATTCTTAGTCGTAGGTCCCATATAAGCTGCTTCCCGATCTTCACTTAAATCTATCAAAAAACAAAAATATTGGACATATTTTTCTCATATTTGGTTGTTCTATATTTTTTCAAAATATAAGTGACTTTACCAAATATGGACAAGATCGGTCCATTTTTCGTCCTAGTCCCCATCTAAATATAGCATCCGATATGAACTTTTTCATATTTGCAGCAAACAAATTAAAAACCAAAATTTATTTATGCTTATTTTCTATATCGAATTAGTTGGACCGAAAGATAGGGTCTCTAAACCATGGTATAGGGTATCATATGGTCGGTCTAGACCGACTTTAATTTTCTTACTTATTAGTTATGTGCTTGTCTTCAAATTTTCCTAAAAAGATTCAATTTGAATTCCAGGACGTGCGGGTCGGATTATTGCTACACTGGATCTACAACTTTAGTGTGCAAAATTTGAGCCAAATCGGGCAATATTTGCTGGACGCGCATTGAGTTCAAAGTTCAAATATGCATTTATATGTAAAAATTATTTTAAAAAAAGTATTTTTCACAAATATTTTGCTATTAATAATTGCGTTTCAATTAAATTAATTAACAAACCATCATCTCGAATAAATTATCTTTCCAATACACAACAACAAATTCTATTATCGGTTGAAAAACAGCCAAGTTATATCAAACTTACCAGGCAGTAAAAGCGCCGCAGACCACTTGATTAAGAAAATCGAGCTCACGTTTTTAAAGACATTGAAATAATTTACAACAACAACATTTTTGCATTCTCTTGATCCCAAAATGATCTTATGTAAAGCACTTTTCATCTCATCTATTGTTATGACATTCTAAATTAATGCTTTATTTTTGTAGTTTTCTAACTTCATTTAAAGCTGTTTTTTTCCGCTCTATAAGAATCGAACCAGAAAATTGAATAACAAATTACAATAAAACCAACCACTTCAGTAATATCAAGAAACTGATTGGGTTAAAAAAAAAATTCTGATGAAGAAAATATTTATAGATTTTCATAAAGAGTCAATTTGACATCAAGAGTACACCACGGGTTAATTTCAGAAAAAAAGTCCAGAATATTATTTTTTAGAATTATTAAAATATTATCAACAAGTTTTATTGAAATCCTTCCAAAAATATAAACTATTTCGATATTGTGTTTTAAAAAAATGTAAATTTCCTTAAATTTGACCTTTGACCTTAAGAGGGACAGATTGAGAATTTATATCAAATAGTATAATATTTTACACAAGATATTTGAAATATGAAAACACCAAAAAAATGAAGCCTAAAAGTTGAAAAAGTATAAAAAATCATATTTTTCTTCAAATCCGCTGAAATAAAAACGCTGCCCTAGCCAAATTAAGAACAGTATAGATACAATATTTAGCAGTTTTAATCACATATATTTTATTCTTAAGACCCTAAAGTCCAATCGTTCATTTCGGAAAATTTCTGGAACAAAATTTTTGAAAGAGTAAAATTGGAGACTTTGAAATAGTGCTAAAAAATACGTACCGTTTTGGCATCTATAATAATAATAGGCTAGGCGATTTCTTGTGACCGATGTTTTGTTCTACCGTTTTATCCCGATTTTGATCAAACGTATGTTATTTGAAAGGTATTTCTTTTTAGGCGTTTTGAAGATTTACAGATTTTTAAAGTTTTTCCTTTATTTTGAGTAAATTACATATAAAGTTGCTACTAACACATACATAAAAATATACAATGCTGTGTGTGTTTATTAAATTTGTTAATGTATTTGTAATAAAAATGAGTTTGTTTTTTGTGTTGATTTGCGAATTGGCTATAATTGATTAGCATACCTTTAGGGTCTTTATTTAATGAAAAAATAAAATTTCTTAGAATTTGCACTCGAATTTCGAGGGCTGGAATCTGCTAGTTAATTTAGAACGGCATAACAATAGACGAAATGCAAACTACTTTAAATAAGATCATTTTGGGATCAGGAGAATGCAAAAATGTTGTTGTTATAAATTATTTCAATGACTTTCAAAATATGAGCTCGATTTTCTTAATCAAGTGGTCTGCGGCGCATTTATGGCCTGGGGAACTTGATATAACTTGGCTGTTTTTCCACCGATTTTAGATTTTGTTGTTTTATTAGAAAGATAATTTACTCTAGATTATGGTATATTAATTAATTTAGCTGAAACGCAATTATTAATATCAAAATTTTTGTGAAAAATTATTTTTATTTGTCAATATTTACATATAAATCATATTTGAACTTTGAACTCAATGCGCGTCCAGAAAGCATTATCCGATTTGGCTAAAATTTGGCGCGCTAAAGTTTTAGACCCAGTGTCACAATAATCCGACCTGCACGTCTTGAAATTCGACCAACAATTTTTTTTCATACAAACCGCTGTCACCCTAACGTACATATAAACAAGTAAGAAAATTATAGTCGGTCTAGACCGACAATACGATACCCTATACCATGCGTTTAAAGACCCTATCTCTTATGCCCAACTAACTGGATATAGAAAATAAGCATAAACCAAATTTGAGTGGCATCTTTATTAATTTTTTTGGCTGCAGACATGAAAAAGTTCATATCGGATGGTATACCTATATGGGGACTAGGTCCAAAAATGGACCGATCCTGACCATGATTGGTAAAGTCTCTTGTATTTTGCGAAAATATATACAAACAAAATTTGAGAAGAATCAGTGCAATATTTCTGTTTTTTGATAGATTTAAGTGAAGATCGGGGAGCAGCTCTATATGGGGCCTAAGACTAAGAGTTGTCCCATACAGATCATTCTTGGACTATTCAATTATGGATGTAATAAACACATACAAACCCAATTCGAGTAAAATCTATACGACAATTTGGATCTTATGGCAATTTATGTCGATTTTATAGGGGTCATTTGTATGGGGACTAGGTCTGAACATGGACCGATTCTCACCAATTTCAATAGCGTTCATCCTATGGCCGATAAAAGCGTATATACCAAATTTCATTAAAATATATTCATATTTGCGACCTGCAATTTGATTACATGGACACACAGACGGACGGACGGACGGACGGACATCGTTAAATCGACTCAAAAAGTGATTCTGATTCGATCGGTATAATAAAAGATGGGTCTAGATCAAATATTTTTGGTTGTTAAAAACAGCAGCACAAAGTCATTATACCCAAACCACATAGTGGTATAGGGTGTAAAAACAAAACTGGGGCTTCCCCGTCGTTTTCATTGTGTGCTAGTTTTGTGCAGGTGCGATTTCAGTACTTGTTCAAAATAATAAATACGTTGCTGAATTCTTTAATATTTTCGCAGTCTGCCCTAGTTTTTTGGAAAGGCTAGTTATTTTACTGTTGTTTATCTTTATTCATAATGATATATCTGTGGTCACAAGCGATAACCGCCTAAGTCGACTTAGGAACGATTAGAGTTTATATTCACGTGAAATCCCCATTCTTCTAACACTGTTATTTAAAAAGTTATAAATGAAAACATACGACTTATGGTCAGTAATAAAGCCCCATTACATTTATATAAACAGTTATTTTTCTCGAAGGAATGATTTTCGCCGATTTGAGTTATGTATGCTATCATATTCTGCTAAAAAATCGTTATATTTACGTGAAATCCCCATTTCTCCAACAGTGTTATTTAAAGAGTTATTAATACAAATATTCTAACGTAAGTGGTAATGAAGCCCCATTACATTTATATAAAAAGCTCTTTTTCTCGAAAGCATGATTTTCGAGTTAGGCGGTTATTGCTTGTGACTACAGATTATAAAAAAAAAAATCAGCGATGGGTCGAAAAAGTCATTATTCTCCGGAGGAGAGAAGAATTGTTTCAAGACTAAGAGAAAGTGGTCAAAGTCTTCGTTCTATAGCAAAAACTATGAATCGGTCGCTATTTGTTGTACAAAATGCTTTAAAGCCTAAAAATCCTGTCGAAACTCGCGGAAGATCCAAAAAAAATTCAAAAACAACAAATATCCGTATTGTAACTCTTGCGAAGAAGGACCCATTTGTGTCTTCAAGATCGATTTCAGCAGATATTGGAAATGTAATTTCATCGCGAACGGTGCGTACTACAAGAAGCCAGGACGGATAGCTAGAAGAGTCCCTTTGCTTAGACAAAAAAATCTAAAAACTAGGTTGGCAGTTGGAAAAAGTTATTCCAATTGAAAAAAAATGGCGAAACATTTTGTGGAGTGATAAATCAAAAATTTATTTATTTGGAAACGCCTGTGCCCGGAATGTTCGACGCCCTAAGGGTAAGGAATTCCATATTCGCTTTACAAAGAAGACGGTCAAGCACGGGGGCGGCAATATTATGGTCTGGGGTTGTTTCTCGTGGTATGGTATTGGTCCGAGACATCGAATTACCGACACTATGACCAGATTCCAATACAGAGATATCTTGGAAAATACCATGTTGCCCTATGCTGAGGAAAGTATGCCTCTCAGATGGACATTCCAGCAGGATAACGATCCAAAGAATTCTTCTAAGTTGGTAAAGGATTGGTTCCAAGACAATCATGTGGCCCTTCTCGACTGGCCAAGTCAATCTCCGGACTTAAACCCCATAGAAAATCTTTGGGAAGAGTTAAAACAAAGAATTGGAAATGAGGTTTTTAAAAAATAAGGATCAGTTATGGAATTTTGTTCAAAAAACTTGGTATGAAATACCAGTAGAGACCCAGGAAGCTTATTGCCAGCATACCAAAAAGAGTCAACAAAATAACGAAATTCAACCAAAATCACTCAATTTATCAAAAAAAACTTGAATTTACTGTTTTGCTTATTTTAACCAAATGTAAAGGGTTTTTCAATAAGAGCGCTACAAAAGTTTTTTTAAATAAAACAAAAACGGTTTTGGATATCAATGAAATTCTTTATTCCTGAGAAAGTACGTTCGATGCCATTATGTATAGAAACCGATCTCGTTTGCTGGGCCACCACGGGCACGCTTGCAGAAGTCCAGACGCTGAACCCAATTTTCGACGGTTTTGAAGCATAAATCGGCCGATACTGCTGCAATTTCACGTTCGATATTCGTACGAAGTTCATCAATCGTCGCTGCCTTGTTGGCGTAGACCATAGACTTGACGTAGCCCCACAGGAAATAGTCCAACGGCGTCAAATCGCACGACCGAGGCGGCCAATCGACTGGACCATTTCGTGAGATAACACGTTCTCCAAATTTGGTTTCCAATAAATTGATTGTGACATTCGCTGTGTGGCTTGCGGCGCCGTCTTGTTGGAACCACATGTCCTCCAAGTCCATACCGTCCCATTGGGGCCAAAAATATTCGGTTATCATTGAACGGTAGCGATTCCCATTCACAGTAACATGCCGGTCTTGATCATCACGGAAGAAGTACGGCCCAATGACGCCGCCGGCCCATAAACCGCACCAAACCGTAATTTTTTCGGATGCAATGATGGCTCATGGAGTACGTGTGGATTGCTGTCTGACCAATAACGCATATTTTGTTTATTGACGAAGCCATTCAGCCAGAAATGAGCCTCATCGCTGAAGATGATTTTTCGATGAAAATCCGAATCATTTTCAAGTTGTTGCTCAGCCCAATTCACGAACATACGACGCTTCTGGTGGTCAAGCGACTTCAGTTCTTGTGTCAATTTGATCTTGTAAGGATGTAGGCCAAGATCTTTTCGCAAAATTCGCCACAACGATGTCAGAGAGATGCCCAACGCTTGAGAACGTGTGAGAAACACATTTGGGCTTTCTTCAACTGAAGCCTCAGCGGCAGCAATATTCTCGACACTACGGGCACTTCTTTGTCTCACTGGCACGGGAACATTTTGTACTGTGCCTGTGGATTAAAATTTTTTCACTAGACGCTCAATTGTTGATCTACTAGGACGATTATGACGACCATAAATTGGACATAGCGATCTTAACGTTGAGGCCACTGACTCCGAATTTCGGTAGTAAATTTTAATAATTTCGACTCGTTTTTAGCTCGTATATCTTTCCATCATAAAATGGCAAACCTTACTGAAGAGAAATGTCAAAAGAGCGGCAAGAAATATGGCGTCGTTTGCTGTCCCTGTCTTTCTACTTTTGTAGCGTCCCTGTTGAAAAACCCTTTACTTATTATTTTGTCCAATGTTTTTGGATTAATTACTTACTTTTTGAATAACACTGAATTTAATTTTTGTTTTTTGTTACTGTTTTAGTATTTATTTTATTTCTAATTTTTTCCTTTAATTTAAATAAATTTTCGACTACGAGCCTTTACATAAAATATTTCAGGCTGTACTTATTATTTTGACCATATGTGTATAAAAAAAAATCGCACTTTAAAAGCAGACATTTTTGTAATTTGTTGCTGCCTAAAATTTGATAACTGTATCCAGCTGTTTACCACTAAATGCAATTTGTAGCATTAATTCATCAGCGATATTTAAAAAAGGAAATTCAAAACACACTCCGAAAAAATTCCATTTTATAATTAAGTGTAGGTAGTTAATTTAAATAAAAGCAACTAATTTTATTGAATAATTAAGCCAAAAAAAAATGTGTTTTTTAAATTGTTGTCTCACATTAAATTTGTCAGCAACAACTCAGTTTATGGTTTATAGCATTTTTTTTTCTTTTTGTTAATTTTTCATATTACAAGTTATCAAAAAATCGTTAAATAAAACTACTATTACTACTTTTTTTTATTGTTCTATAATTTTTTTTATATTATTTTTGTTCACGTTCGACTCTATTGTCACAAAAAAAACAGTTGGTTCGTTCGGTTGTTCGTTCGTTTTTGTTTTTTTTTTAGATAAGAGAAGGTGTGTACGTTTTATGATCACTATAAAATCTTATTTTTTACGACATGTTCTGTTTATTTCTTTTATAATTCGTTGCGATATAAAAGCAACTAATACAAACTCTTTAATTTTTATGTTGTTTTATGGTAAACAACAACGCATACTATATTTTAGGGTTTTTTTTTATACAAAATTTACTTATTTTTAAGTGTTATGCCCTGAAATAGTTGCTGAAGAGGCATAAACAACAAAATTAAGGAGTTTTTATTTTATGATCTTATTGTCAAATCATTTTATATTTATATGAAACATTGTAGTGGTGTCATGAATGTCATGTAAACAACAATAACCAAAAATAAGCATGTGTGTGTCATCAAATTATAAATAACAATTGTTTGATTTACAGATAAAAATCTTAAGAGAACAAAAAACGGGCGTAAGTTGCCAGAAATGAAATATTGTGTTTAATACTTGTATTTGTTTATTATTTGGAAAAGAAAGGAAGAAAAAAAATCGAATATTAAGCAAAATACTAGAATATCTCTTATAGAGATACAATGTTATTTATAGTTTATATTCATAAAGCATTGTATCAAAATTATAGTTTAGGCAATTGAAATTTTAATTGAAAAGGCGTAGGCTTAATTTTCAAACAAACAACTCACTTACATTGTCGTTTATTTAAGCTTCATATAAAGAAATAATAAAGCAATTTTCAAAATTACTTAGAAAGAGTTTGGTAGAATTATTTTCACATGCAATTAAATGAAATAATAACAAAAATTAAATTGCGAAAAAAAATTAAAATAACTCAAAAACAGTGTCATTTATCACTATAACACCTAAAACTAAATCTAAAAAAACTTTTGTTTTTAAAAAATTTTAAATATACTAGTAGATTCCAGCGTTCAAAATTCGAGTGCAATATCTAGGCAGCTTTATTTTTTAACTTAGACAATTTACAAACCAACACTTTTATGGTTTATTATTATTGTGAATGAAGATAAAAAACTCATTAAGAAGCTTAATAAAACACACACAAAGCATATGTGTAATTAAAGGGTTTTTCAACAGGGACGCTACAAAAGTAGAAAGACAGGGACAGCAAACGACGCCATATTTCTTGCCGCTCTTTTGACATTTCGTCCTAGCAGATCAACAATTGAGCGTTCAGTGGAAAAATTTGAATCCACAGGTACAGTACAAAATGATCCCGTGCCAGTGAGACAAAGAAGTGCTCTTAGTGTCGAGAATATTGCTGCCGCTGAGGCTTCAGTTGAAGAAACCCCATTTCTGGCTGTATGGCTTCGTCAATAAACAAAATATGCATTATTGGCCAGACAGCAATCCACACGTACTCCATGAGTCATCATTGCATCCCGAAAAAATTACGGTTTGGTACGGTTTATGGGCCGGCAGCGTCATTGGGCCGTACTTCTTCCGTGATGATCAAGACCGACACGTAACTGTGAATGGGAATCGCTACCGTTCAATGATAACCGAATATTTTTGGCCCCAATTGGATAATATGGACTTGGAGGACATGTGGTTCCAACAGGACCGCGCCACAAGCCACACAGCGAATGTCACAATCAATTTATTGGAAACCAAGTTTGGAGAACGTGTTATCTCACGAAATGATCGAATGGCCGCCTCGGTCGTGCAATTTGACGCCGTTCGACTATTTCCTGTGGGGCTATGTCAAGTCTATGGTCTATGCCAACAAGCCAGCGACGATTGATGAACTTCGTACGAATATTGTTGAACTTCGTACGAAATTGTAGAAGTATCGGCCGATTTATGCTTGAAAACAGTCGAAAATTGGGTTCAGCGTCTGGACTTCTGCAAGCGTGCCCGTGGTGGCCATGCAAAAGAGATCGATTTCCATACATAATGGCATCGAACGTACTTTTACAGGAATAAAGAATTTCATTGATATCCAAAACAGTTTTTGTTTTATTTAAAAAAACTTTTGTAGCGCTCTTATTGAAAAACCCTTTATAAAAATACTTATTATTATTTATTATTTCAACTGGTTAATTTTTAGTTTTTCGTTATTCATTTTTCGTTTTTCATTTTTTATTTTTCATTTTTCATTATTCATTTTTATTTTTAGTCTTTCGTTTTTCATTTTTTATTTTTCATTTTTAATTTTATTTTTTTATTTTTCATTTTTTATTTTTCATTTTTAATTTATTTTTTTTTTTTTTCAGTTTTCATTATTCATTTTTAATTTTTCATTTTTTATTTTTCATTTTCGTTTTTCATTTTTTATTCTTCATTTTTCGTTTCTCATTTTTTATTTTTAATTTTTTATTTTTCATTTTTCGTTTTTCATTTTTTATTTTTAATTTTTTATTTTTTATTTTTCTTTTTTCATTATTCATTTTTTATTTTTCATTTTTCGTTTTTCATTTTTTATTTTTCATTTTTTATTTTTCATTTTTCGTTTTTCATTTTTTATTTTTCATTTTTTTTTTCATTTTTTATTTTACATTTTTCATTTTTTATTTTTCATTTTTCGGTTTTCATTTTTTATTTTTCATTTTTTATTTTTCATTTTTTATTTTTCATTTTTTATTTTACATTTTTCATTTTTTATTTTTCGTTTTTTATTTTTAATTTTTCAGTTTTTTATTTTTCATATTTTATTTTTAATTTTTTATTTTTCATTTTTCATTTTCAAACACGTTACTAGATATCATAATATTTTCACCAATACAATCATACCGATTTTGTCTTACGTCTTACATCTTACGCTGTTTTTGTGATTTGTATTTTGAAATAGATCTTTACCCCCGTGCGTATAGATGTTTACACATCAAAAGATAAAGCTGTTTCGCAGCTTATTTTTGAAGCACTATTGCTGTAACGTCTTATAAAAAGCAAATAATTTAAAATTGAAATAAAAAATTAATTTACTCCCCAAAAAAAGTGAACACTGGGGAATTTTTTCAACATGAACAAATTCTCCAATCCCATAATTTTTCATCTTTTGTGGAATTTGTTCATTGGGCACTAAGTACTAAGCGCCTGCTAAGCGTAGTGAACCATTTTTCAAGTCAAAGGCCTTTGAATCCCGGACAAGACCGGGTAAAAACAGCTAGTTAAAAATAAAAAATGAAAAATAAAAAGTTAAAAATGAAAAATAAAAAATGAAAAATGAAAAATAAAAACTGCAAAATGAAAAATAATAAAAGAAAAATACAAAATAAAAAATTAAAAATAAAAAATTAAAAATAAAAACTGCAAAATGAAAAATAAAAAATGAAAAAAGAAAAATAAAAAATGAAAAATGAAAAACGAAAAATTAAAAATTAACCGGTTTAAATAATAAATATTTTTATATGAACAGAGCCCCAGCAGTTGTTTGCTATAAGTGATACATAGATGACGCTTTCTGTTTGATTTTAAAAAAGTGCCATAAAATATCTTTAATTGCTAGATGTTTACACATCTCCCCTGTGATCGGACACAGATGATTTTTTATTTTAGGAATAGCTAAAATTACACAATGTTTGAAAAGATAGAATCTATTTAAGGAACTTAAGCGAAAGACCATCAGGTCCAATCGTATCTGACTTAATCTGCATGAATGTGTATTTTTTTGATGGATTGTCAATTGCCGTTAAAATGAAAAAAATCGTTAAACTCTTCCACGTTAATAGAAGAATTTCGGTTATCATTAACCTGTGAAAAGCCAACTTTAATTGCTTCCACATGTTTTTAGAGGTACCTGCATCAAATCAATCTCGATAGTAAATTGCGCTTTCTTTTCTCATAACATTTTTAAGCCGATTTTTATAGAGATGAAAATTATACCATCTACTTTCACACTTCCCTTCTAAGTATGCACGGAAAGCATCATCTCTTAGGCGTTTAGCCATCTTAACATTCTGGGTTATCTTCTCGTTTTCTTAATTAACAATTTAACAATGCTGCAGTTAAAAATTCTACCTGGAAGTTTGAATTAATTGTTTCATAAATAGAACCAAAATCGATATCTGCCAAATCTCTAACACAACTATCCCTATAAAGATTACTATAGTCTCTTATTTTGATATCTATAATGTTAATAGGCTAGGCGATTTGTTGTGACCGATGTTTTGTTCTACCGTTTTATCCCGATTTTGGCCAAACGTATATTATTTGAAAGGTATTTAGTTTTAGCCGTTTTGCAGATTTACAGATTTTAAAATTTTCTCCTTTATTTTGAGTAAATTGCATTTAAAGTTGCTACTACACATACATACATAAAATTATACATATGCTATGTTCGTTTTCTTAAATTTATTAATGTGTTTGTTAATGAGTTTGGTATCTTCATTCACAATAACAATAAACCATAAAAGGTTTGGTTTGTGAATTGGCTAAGTTGAAAAATAAAGCTGCCTAGAAATTGCACTCGAATTTCGAGAGCTGGAATCTGCTAGTTGTTATTAGTGGTCTTCGTGCTAATTTTGCAAGAAATAAATATTAACGCATGGTGAGAATTTAAGGCGGGAAACTGACATTTGTCTTTTCTTTCAACCAGATCCGTATTCTATACAATAAAGTTATCAATTTTAGTCTTATTCGAGTGCAACTCGAGTGGATAAACTGTTCTAACCGTAATTCATTTATTATATCCCTTAAAGTAGGATGTTGAAATTAATAACGAAATTTGAGTTGAGTCTCACAATAGAAAATGATTATTTACTATAAAATTAATGTTGCTACAATCGAAAATTCAGTTGTTAAACTCTACAACGGTTAGCCGTTTTTCGCAATTTTCTTTGTAAGTTTCATATATTTCGACTTGACTTGACGGTATAGTACTCCGGTAAGTTCCATAGTTAGTAAGTGCTCAACTCAAATGAAAAAAAATCAGAAAAAACAGATTATTTTTAAAAACAAATTTTATTAGTTTTGAGCCAGGCCAATAAATCGATTTCTATGAAAAAAAAACTCCTGAAATGCAAAGTGAAGTTTTCAGTTGCTGACCAAAAAAAAAAAAAAAAAAACTGTACGACAATACTCCCTGGTATATTGATCATCTTTTTAACTTCTTCTATTAAAACCAAAGTGACCCAAAAAAAATAATAAAAACTGTACAAAGGACTTTTAAACAACAATGTGACAACATAAACATTAAAACACCTTTACAACAAACCACCATTAAGAGCAAAATGAATATTTTATCACAAAAACCAACAAAGAAAAAAAAATTGATTAATTCAATATAAGTTGCTAGCAATTTAACATAGACAAAGAGAAATAGATATTTTTAAAAAGAAATTTAATATGAAAAAATAAAAAAATGTTAATGGAACACAAAACAATTTCGTTTTCGTCTTCTTCCCTAAACATAAAACAAACAACAAATGGAAAAATTATCAAAAATACATATTAAAAAAAAAAATAATATCTAAAATAATTACAGGCCATTAAAAATTTAATTTGTGGCTACTATTGTTATGCAAAATTATAGAAAACCCTAGTCGAGAAGATAACAACAACAACAAAGGTATACATAAATAATAAATTAAACTAAAAAAACAAAAACAGCCGAGCATAAGCCTCTTCCTCTATGTTTAATAATTGAGTCATAAATTTAATATATTTTATCACTTTGGTATGTAAATCAATTTTTGTGGTTAAAACGAGAAACTACAACAAAAACACTTTAATAGCATTATTTAAACTAAACAACCTGGCTCTACGGACTGCTTGGCCAGTTAGACAGACAAATATTAAAAACGAAACATGTCTTAAATAGTCAGTTTCAAATATCTTCAAATACTTATGTTAATATATGTGGGGATATCTTAATGTCTTTATACTGTTTTGCATTTTTAATTAAGAAAATAATATATTTTTTTTTTATTTCCATATAATTTATTAAACTAACATCTAAATACAAACTAACATTTTTCATTTATAAGTGAACGAAAAAAAAGAAATGAATAAAACGTAATAAATTGAAATAAGTTTATTATGTGTTTTAACTCTTAACAGCGGTACATTTTCCTTTGAAGGGATTTGTAATGCTTGAATTATTTTCCCTCAAAGAATTCTTCCCTTTTTCGTCACACACACTAACATATTTTTTTTAAGTAGTCTTTAGTTAAGTTTTTCTGTTTCTGTTTTTTTTTATTTTTAATGATGATATTTTATGTTGTGTTAATATTTTGTTTGTTTTTTTAAATATTAACACTTTGTCTCTTTTTTTTTTTTTGTTTTTGTAGTAATAAAACAAAACGAAAAATATTAATGAACGAAAAAAAAATGTATAAAACATTTGGCCTGCGGTCAGTAGTGTCATTACACTATTCTGAGGACAGTGGTGCGATATATACAAAAACAAAGCTTATTTGTCTATTTAGTGATTTTTAGCTGAAGTACGCTGATAAATGGCCACTATAACAACGATTTAACCCATTAAGTGCGAGTTTTTGTCATGTTGCCAGTTAATCATAATTTGATTGAAGTTACGGTTTTAAGGCCTAGTTAGCCACACGTTGTTTAAATGTATCTGTACCGTAAATGTAACGTTGAAATTTAGTTCAATTACACTGTAAGTAGGTGAAAATGACACACCAAAACGCCGAGACACGTCAACCTAATTTTGGATCGTAAAGGGTTTATCAATAAGAGCGCTACAAAAGTTTTTTTTAAATAAAGCAAAAACGGTTTTGGATATCAATGAAATTCTTTATTCTTGTGAAAGAACATTCGATGCCATTATGTATGGAAATCGACCTCTTTTGCATGGCCACCACGGGCACGCTTGCAGAAGTCCAGACGCTGAACCCAATTTTCGACGGTTTTCAAGCATAAATCGGACGATACTGCTGCAATTTCACGTTCGATATTCGTTAGCCCCACAGGAAATAGTCCAACGGCGTCAAATCGCACGACCGAGGCGGCCAATCGACTGGACCATTTCGTGAGATAACACGTTCTCCAAACTTGGTTTCCAATAAATTGATTGTGACATTCGCTGTGTGGCTTGTGGCGCCGTCCTGTAGGAACCACATGTCCTCCAAGTCCATATCATCCAATTGGGGCCAAAAATATTCGGTTATCATTGAACGGTAGCGATTCCCTTTCACAGTAACATGCCGGTCTTGATCATCACGGAAGAAGTACGGCCCAATGACGCCGCCGGCCCATAAACCGCACCAAACCGTACTTTTTTCGGGATGCAATGATGACTCATGGAGTACGTGTGGATTGATGTCTGACCAATAACGCATATTTTGTTTATTGACGAAGCCATTCAGCCAGAATTGAGCCTCATCGCTGAAGATGATTTTTCGATGAAAATCCGAATCATTTTCAAGTTGTTGCTCAGCCCAATTCACGAATATACGACGCTTCTGGTGGTCAAGCGGCTTACGTCAATTTGATCTTGTAAGGATGTAGGTCAAGATCTTTTCGCAACATTCGCCACAACGACGTCACAGAGATGCCCAACGCTTGAGAACGACGTGTGTGAGACACATTTGGGCTTTCTTCAACTGAAGCCTCAGCGGCAGCAATATTCTCGACACTAGGAGCACTTCTTTGTCTCACTGGCACGGGATCATTTTTTACTGTACCTGTGGATTCAAATTTTTCCACTAAACGCTCAATTGTTGATCTGCTAGGACGATTATGACGACCATAAATTGGACGTAGCGCTCTTAACGTTGAGGCCACTGACTCCGAATTTCGGTAGTAAATTTTAATAATTTCGACTCGTTGTTAGCTCGTATATCTTTCTATCATGAAATGGCAAACCCTACTGAAGAGAAATGTCAAAAGAGCGGCAAGAAATATGGCGTCGTTTGCTGTCCCTGTCTTTCTACTTTTGTAGCGTCCCTGTTTAAAAACCCTTTAGAATCCAGTAGTGTACCCCGTTTTGAAAAGTTAGCTCAAAATCACGAGATATTTCGATTTTAAATTTGTAGTAGATTTAAGGCGATTTTTGATTTTATTTGAATGAAAAAACTTTAAAAACTTGTTTAAAATCAATTTGTTTATTATTTATTTGTCACAATTTATATCTAGAAATAATGGACGTCCATTTTCAAGCGGACATGGAACTATATTTGCTCTTATTTTGATGATTTTATAAATTTTTTCGGATTTATTCAACTTTTATTCTTTGTTTGCAATCGACCAGCAGAAATCAGCAAGCATTGAGTCTAACTATTCTTTTTCCAGCGAAACGGTCTTCGAATGCCATTATAGTTTGATGAAATCTTTTGCCAGTTTCGTCTGTTTCTGTGGACAATTGTCATTCGTAAAAATCGAAATGTGCATGTAACATGTGGATTTTCAACGACATATTAACGCCAAGTCTGTCGAAAGACTTCATCATGTTGTCAATATAATCACGGTACTCTGGTGAGCGATTTTTGGAAAGAACGTTTTCAATTACCGCACGAATTGAGATCCATGCGTTTAGTTCAGTTTCATCTAATATTTCAGAAAAACTCGTATTCCTTAAAAGTTTCCGTATATCTGGACCGTTAACCCTTTGACGACCAGGTGACATATGTGTCCCCAAAAAGAAAAATATGCGTTAAAATAAACTAATACTAAAAGTATTGATATTTTTAGCTTAATGCAAAGTTAAATGATGGGTTTTTAAAATTTATAAAAAATTTGTGTGAAAAAAAAAATTATAAATGTTTTTTTAAGAGCTAAAAAGCAAGTTTTGCACACACCGTAAACGGGATATTTAAACTGCTCTAAATCATAGACGAAATTTTCTCTTTCTTTCAAATTAAAAAATTTAGTTTAATTTAACAATATTCTACAAATTAAAATTCGGTTTTAAGATATTACCAAGAAAAAAAACTAGCTTTATTAAAAAAAAGACGAAAAGGAACACGGGTGTCCCTGTGGTCGTCAATGGTAACTTTTCGTTTGATGAATTTGAATGTAACTGCTAATAGTGGTTAGAGTCGGCATATTTAAAAAAAAAATTAAAAAGGGACTTCCCCATTTAGTTTGTAAACTTTATCAGGAGACTGAATTCCTAGAATTTATATTCTATTTATTTACTTTACGCTGTGAGAAGTGGTCGTGTTTTCTAATTTGCTAAAAGTGTGATATTTGAGAGAAAAATTTCTGTTATTTGATTTGCTGATTCATTTTGGTAAGTTTGGTGAATGTAAATTCTATAGCACGTTGTAACAACATTTTTTTTAGAAGAATGGCTTTCCAGCGTCGTAGATTTTTTAAACTGAATGAAGAAAAAATATTGCAATTTCTTACTGCGGAAAATAGTGAAGATGAAGACGATTTGTGTCTAGATGAAGAAGACCAGGTTTTTCTTGAAGGTGATGTTAATGTAGGTGCAGCATTTTGTGAAATCGATGATAATGCGGTTGAGACAACAGAAAAAGTCATTGAGGTAACGGAACAAGCGCCTCGTATTCCAGAAAATTGCAAGAAAAAAACGACGTAAACAAGTGAACCAAGTTTTAGATGGAGAAATTCATACACTGCAAACGTATTCCCTAACAGTGACTATGAGTTTGGAAAAGTGCAAATCTGCGATGTTGGGAATCCCAACTTTAATCTATCACCATTTCAGATCTTTTTACTGACTACGAACTTTGATGTTCTGATAGAACTTATAGTTCATGAATCCTGTAGATATGCTGAACAAAATGGCAGAGTTTTTGATGTTACTTCTGACGAAATGAAAGCATTTCCTGATATCAATCTGGTAATGACATGTAACGTTTTACCATCCATTCGTGATTATTGGTCAACAGAACCTGATATGGGTGTACCCTTCATAAGTAATGTAATGACAAGAAAAAGATTTGAAGATATCCGTCAAAATTTGCACTTCAGCAATAACGATGAAGAAGAAAACTGGAATGATCGGGCTTTTAAGATCAGACCTGCCATAAGTCATATTAACAAAGCAATTCAAAATGCAATGAACATCACATACAAACAGGCTGTCGATGAACACATGATCAAATTCAAAGGTCATAATGCTATAAAACAGTATATCAAGAACAAACCAATAAAATGCGGACTTAAGATGTGGTGTAGATGTGACTCTGCTTTCGGATATCTTTTTAAATTTGATCTATACACTGGAAGAAAAGAGTATGAAACTGAATATGGACTTGGGGAATCAGTCGTGCTTCAGTTGACAGAAAAAGTCACAGGTTTGGGCTCCGAGGTCTACATTGATAACTTTTTCAACTCGCCTTTGTTATAATATGAGTTGAAAAAACGGTAAATAAAGTCCTGTGGAACAGTCAGTAAAAAATATTCCAAAAAATGTGCCTCTCGATAAGAATATGAAGCGAGGAGACATTCACACATCAAGCTTTGAGTGCATATCCTTTGTGAATTGGATGGACAACAGAGCTGTGACTCTTCTCACAAATTTTCTTTCGCCAGTGGAGACAGACACCGTCAGACGTCGCATAGCTGGTAGTGCTGAGAAAATCAACGTAATATGCCCGAAAGCTATTAGGCATTACAACAAAAATATAGGTGGAAGATTTAATGGGTCAGCGCAAGTCCTTTTATGAACTAGACCGCAAATCGAAAATAAAATATTACCTCCGGTTATTTATTGACCAACTTGATATAAGCGTAAACAATTCCTACGTTATTTACACCGAATGTAAAGCAAAAATTCTTGTTGAAGCGACTCAACTTAACTCCCTTGAGTTTAGACGATTGGTGGCTAAAAATTTAATCGCTGGCTATTCTTCGCGTTAGAGAGAATTTCCAATATTCCAGTCATCAAAAATCACTGTCAGCAAGAGACCAGCTTCTTCGCACTCTATGCTCAAATCCAACGTAAGAAAGAGATGTGCTCAATGCGCAAAAATTAATGTAGAAAATTGCACTTATAACTATTTTAATGAATGCAAGGTGCATCTATGTTTTACTACTAACCGTAATTGTTTCGCAAAACATCATAATTAACCATAATTTATCGCAAAATTAAACATAAATTTTTACTAAAAGCGTATTATAACATTAAAAATTTAACTTTTATTGAAAACCCTATGTATAATAAAAAAGACATTTTGGCTCCCTTAAGCATCACCAACTCGTATACGAAAAATTTTTTTTCACATTTTTGAATGGTTTTGCTTTAGTTGGATTCTGACAAGCTTATTTCATATCAAAATGATAAAGGGAAAGTCCCCAGAAGCTTATGGTCCTGAAAGGGTTAACTACACCTGTTAAAAAAAATGATATAAAATATATTGCAGTCACATACTTTTAGTTACACAAAATTACCCTCTTTTAATTTTTCAATTGATAATTTTGAAAAAGCGTTGTTTTTCAAGTATGGTAATGCATTTTCGTTAACGCGAACCAAACGCTTTAAAAAATTCTTTACAACTCCCAGCTTGATATGAAGATCCGGAAGCATTATTTCCTGAAGCGGGATCAATGGTGGACGAAATACATTAAATTCGCCAACAACTTGCGAATCGCGTTTTGGCCAATCTCGCTTTTCGTACTGGTTGCATTTTGCACGGCTGTCCCATTTACAAAAAATACACATGTACTTTGTATAGCCAGTTTGCATTCCAGCTAATAGTGAAAGAACCTTAAAATCACAATTTACGCGCCAACTGTGTTCGTCATAACTGATGCGTTCCAGAATTAATTTCATGGTATCATACGAATCATGCATTCCAAGAGCATACATCAATGGCACTGGTTTAACGCTGCTGGTCGAAGAGTCTATGAAAAGACGCCATAAAGATGTAAGATGTAACTGTTGCACCTGGTGCCAACACGTTGACGCTTCTTAGTTCCGAAGCCAAAGTCATTGCATTATTTTGAGATAGCTTCAGATTTTGAACGATTCTATCTAAATGTTCCTGCGAAATTAATGATGGATATTGTGTAACTGGCTGAAGGTAATCAGAATCAGCATGATGTAATGATGTTGCTGAAGTTTGTGATTGTACTTCATAGGACGCAGTATCATAGTGGTATTGTCGATGGATGTACTGGGACAGGCAATTCATTACTGTGTGGAACTGGTACGTGAGCACTTGGCACACCTTTTTATATAAAACCGGATCGTTTTAGAAGAATAAATTATTGTGCATTCGATATATAGTCTATCTAAGTGAACTTACTGTTTCGATTGAGATCATACACATCGTTATTGCACGCGTAGCAGTTTTCAGGATCATGTTCCCCCGGATCGGTCCATATCATTGGAAGTCCAAATGGCATCGAATATCGCCGTAATTTCCATCATTTTTTTAATGCACTAAAACATGTGATGCACGTAAATTCAGGTGCATGATAAACATTTCGCATTTCTTCAGCGGGGGTAATCAAAAAATACTGATTGTAAGCTTTGAGGGCATCTTCAGCCAAATGTCGTCGATATTTTTTCGGTGTAAATTTTCCACACACAAAACAAAACATATTTAATTTTTCGCAATGTGATCTGCATTTTTCGTCACTCATTTTTCTATTTTTTCAAAATGGTCAATAAAATGCTTATATTTTTTAGAAAGATTTCTCTTATCAAGTGAGTTTAATTTCAAGTTAAAGCGATATTAAAAAGCACTGATCTTTGATATATATGTTGTAGCATCTGTTTGTAATAGGGATGCCAATCCCAAAATCCCGAATCCCAAAATTATTATGACCCCAAATTGTAAGAGGTAAACTAATTCTGCTTCCAAATAGATGTCTATTATTTCAACAGTTACATTTTGTCGAAAAAAAAAATATATAAATTGATTTAACAAGACCTTTTGCAGGTTTTTCCCTCAAATAAAATCAAAAATCACCTTAAATCTACTACAAATTTAAAATCGAAATATCTCATTATTTTGAGCTAACTTTTAAAAACGGGTTCTATGACCCAAAAATTAGTTGGGGTGTCTCGATGTTTTTGTGTGTCATTTCAAAAGTTCAAATTTTACTTACAGTGTTATAGGACGTAAAAACGAACCAGCATGTTGCTGTGTAAAATTAACCAAATTTTATCAGCTGTTCACAAATGTCACGTACAAACGTAGCAAAAATCTATTTTCAACAGATTGAGACGTTCCGGTTACGTGACAGTTGAGTTTGGTAACTGCTCTAAATGCTTTTCATGTAACAGAAAAAAACAGCTGACACGGTTGGTTACGGTTACGTATGGCTAACTAGGCCTTTAGCTTTTTAGTTAAATAGTTTGAAATTATAAGATTGAGTTTTCTGAAGGCCAATTGAACTTAGTTTAGTTAAACTCACAATTTCCAACGCTTTAGAGCAAGTTTTTGGGATGTCAGTCATCAGCTGTTAGTTTGATTCAACTTAAGGTTTTAGCTGTTTAGTCAAATAGTCAAGCATTTCCACTTTGGTGGAAAAAAAAATAATAGTGCTTGGTATGCGATCATTCATTCCATCAAAGCACATTTCGGCTAAATCCAATCAAAAATTATGGTTTAACCAGACTTGCAGGGATGCAGTCAGATCCAGATAGGAGGCATTCAGATATTGACGTGAAAATAAAAATTCCGCCACTGAACTGTAACGCAAACAGGCGAAAACTGAATGTGCCAAAACACTAAGGCACCAAAAGTTTCTTTACGATCAGCGTCTTCGTGTAAAGTTGTCTTTAGTCCTCAACTCTTTTAAGGAATGACCAAATATTCACTGAACCGGTTGATAAGGCTAAACTATTAGCTGAACTTTTTGCAAAAAACTCGTTTTTGCCGGATAGCGATCAACCTCTTCCCAAACTTGAAACTGTATCTTGTACTATGCCTGAAATATTCTTTCGAGCACGTGCAGTTTAAAAGGTTCTTTCGGATCTTAACATTAATAAGCATTCGGGACCGGATGGAATACCAGCAGCACTGGTGCTGAAACAGTGCTCTTCGACGCTAGCCAGTCCATTGCCCAACCTTTTCAGCCTTTCGTACCGTGCGGGTGTCTTTCCCTCTTGCTGGAAAGTTGCTAATTTCCAACCAATCCCTAAAAACGGTGCGGCTAATAACCCTGAATATTACCGTCCAATTGCAATCTGCTCTGCGCTCTCGAAGGTGATGGAGAGCATGATCAATTTCCATCTTGTGAACTACCTAGAGGCCAACTCACTTTTTTTTTTTTAATTAATCAACATTCAGGGGATGCCCCCTACAGATGCAGTGCATTGTGTTGATCTCAGGAAAATAGGTTAAGGAGGAAAGAGGGAGTAGTGTGTTATTTTTTTTTTTGCACCGACAGACCAAAGCCTCGTGCGGAAATCGAACCCACGACCCCCGCATAATAGGCGAGCCGCTACCTACCCACCTACCGGGGCGCGTCTTAATAATCGACAGTATGGCTTCCGTAGAAATCGTTCCACGGGAGACCTGTTAGCTCTACTTCCTGAGCGCTGAAGTCGATCCATTCGCAATTTTGGCGAAAATCAAGTGGTTGCTCTGGATATTTCCAAGGCGTTCGATCGTGTGTGGCACGGTGCCTGGATATCAAAGCTTATTGCATTTGAGGTCGGTAATGATTTCTCTCGATTTATATCGAGTTTTCTCAGAGACCGAACAATACGTGTTATTATTGATGGGGTCTCATCTAATGAGTTTCAGCTCAATTCAGGGGTACCCCAAGGTTCCGTTCTTTCTCCTTCTCTTTACCTTATCTTTCTGAATGACATTCTTGGTCAAACTTTTAACTCAATATACTCTTTCGCAGATGATAGCAGCATTTGTCATTCATTTTCCTTTAATTGTAGGCCAAGCCTCTTGAAGGTTGGGGGGCAAAAGGCAGACGAATGACACACTCAAACAAGACATATTAACAATCTCTGACTGGGGTAAAGCGAATAGGGTTGATTTTAATGCGCTGAAGATTCAAAGCTGTATGTTGACCCATAGGGCCATGGATTCAACAATGTCATCTGTATATATGGGTGGTATAGGTATTGAGGAATCGGATACTCTTGATGTTCTAGGCACGAGCATGTTTTTCAAGTGTCGAGAGAAGCATTCAAGTGTCCTGGTTTTCTAAAACGGTGTAAAAATTATTTCACTCCTTCTGATCTTCTTAAAATCTATACCACTTACATCCGACCGAAAATGGAATACAACTCCCATATATGGGTAGGAGCTTCAAAGGCTATTTTGGAGCTACTGGACCGTGTGTAAAGGAGGGCGTTGGCGCTGATCAATGACAGTAGGGTATCCAACTCTATTGATTCATTGAAACATCGTCGGATTGTGGGTTGTATAGCACTGTTCTATAGATATTACCATGGGAAATGTTCTTCTGAGCTTACCGAACTTATTCCAAGTGCCCGAGTTTCGGTTCGCTCTACCCGCTTCTCTAGTAGATCACATCCGTTTGTAGGCTATTGCCCAGTTGACCGCACAACGTAAAGAGTAATTATTTTTCTAATCACTTGTTCAAACTTTTTTTGAATCTTTAATAATTTATTTAGTTTTTCTGCAGAGATTAGTTTGATCAGGAATCACTTTAGGTTTAAATTCTTTGAGAATAAATGAAATTTTGTTAGTTGACTTAATTTTTGGACTAACATTTTTGATTTAAGCCATCTTAGGCCTCAAAGTTTAACTCAAGTCTTTGAAGGTACTGGAAATATGAAGAATATATATTTCCAACATTTTTCTTGCTTTTGAGCCACTGTGCCCCACACTCACTGTATACATAAATAAATAAATTTTTAGTCATGTTTTCTAAATTTTGTCGCTCATGTTTAAGTTGTGTAAATTATTTAAAATATAATTAATCAACATTAATGTCTTTGTTAATGTGGGAATTATATAAAATGTTGTTCATTTCATATGCCACTGACGCTGACGCTGACACACCGCCTCTCGAATAAGCCACCACCACCACCACCAACCACTGGCACTATTAGTGTGATTTACTTCACATGCTAAACCGCTGCTTCTATTTACTTTTTGTTTCTGTTATCTTTATTTATTTCCTTTTTAAGTCGAGCCTCGTCTCGAAATTAATTATTTTCCTAATTAATTTATAAAATATACATTTCTGTTGACTTATTAATGTGTAATTTGTGTTTAAAAATTTAAATAAATTGTTACACTGGTACTTGTTTAAAAAAATGACTAATGATTAGTTGAATTGTGGAATTCATGCAACCACTATTTAGCCACCTGAAGGCAAGTGTTCCAAGTTGATTAGGGTGGCACGCACACAAACGCAGGTTTTCTAAGTGAAAGATTGTTGGAAAATTCATTAACAAAAGAATTTAAAAACTTAATTAATTCTCGTGAAATTAAATTATTAAGAAAAAATTTTTAAATGAAAATTTGAAAAAAAAAATGTTTCACCCTACTATTCTCATTGTTTTGGAACAATGTATCATAGTAATGGTTCTAGTTGACAAGTCAACTACTGTCGCAGTCAATTCAAGTCCTCTTAAACTTTCTTTAATTCTTAACGCCATAGTAACGGTTTAATTGTACCAGTATAGTATTGTGTCTTGCTGATAATTGTGAATGTGTTTAAACGTGTTTAAATCCCATTACAATTGTATCTTAACATGCCACCAACAAAACAGCCAGTCAGCCAGCTCAACCAACCATTCAGCCAACATGTTAATCAAATTTGAGAACAAATTCAGAGTACCTACATAGTTAGTTAGATAGAGATACAGGTAGGTAACCAACCAACTAGTGTAATGTAATATTATAAACTTAAATTAAGTAATTAAGATAATTAATGTACGAATGGCTTGCCTAGTGCCAGAAATCTGAAACTTATTGTTAGGTAGAATTGTAAATGAAATGTGATAAACACACACACACACACACATACATTGTGAAACGTGTACCATAAATTATGGAGCCCTGTAATTAGAAGACATAAAAATAATTGTAAATATTTATATAAAATAATGGATTTAATATGGAAATTTTATGAAATGAGACAACATTTAGACATGAACCTGCAAATCATTAAAACTTGACATAGGAACATAACACTTGACAAAGGTTTTGTGAAATCGTTGATTGTTTTAGGTTAGGTTAGTAGAGATGGAGTTTGAAGACTTCACAAACACAGTAGAGTGGATAGCGAAAGGTTTCATCAGCAACAAATCGTCCAATGCAACTTTATTCCAGATCTCGAAGTTAATTTAGCCCAGAATACAATAACGAAGCCATGTCAAAGTGATTGTTTTAGGTTAGGTTAGTTGATTGTTTTAGGTTAGGTTAGTAGAGATGGAGTTTGAAGACTTCACAAACACAGTAGAGTGGATAGCGAAAGGTTTCATCAGCAACAAATCGTCTAATGCAACTTTATTCCAGATCTCGAAGTTAATTTAGCCCAGAATACAATAACGAAGCCATGTCAAAGTGGGGCTTTAGCAAAGAATGTGTCTCCTCCGTATTCGATTAAGCCCCATCTTTTTGCATGGAATCCGATAAGATATTAAGCTGAAACTAGGTTGATTTGTTTAAGTGTCAGTTCACAGTATTTGAACCAATAAGGAGAGTCAATTGAATCCGTTTTGAAAAACAACACCAATCGAAAGTACTAGATGCAACATATAAAATTAAGATAACGGATAAGATCAGTAACCATTAAGTCCAATATGCCAGATAGGTCATTATCCAGTATGTGTCTGCCTAATGCTTTACATTCGTAGAAAAAATTACATAATGTCTTCTCTTCTCCAGATTTTCGGCAGCTGTGGCAGTGATCTGAGGCTTTCTGAGTGTTTACCGAACAGCCAATGACCCGTCAACACGGCTCTAAGCCTTGATGTGTCCCTTCTTTTCCTACTGAGGAGAGATTTTATACATCTTAAGTTGTAGTCAGACCACGTCTGCCATGGAATCCTGCAGGTGTCAATACTCCACCTCCATCTATTTTCCGCTGCTCTCAGAAAGTAAACGTAAATTCCTTAATTTACGGTGCCAAGTTCAGTTGCGAATGTTACTGCGAAAGAAGCATCAAGGGCAGAATCTGTCTTAGCCAGTTGTTCTTCCTGTTCAATACCATAAAAAAAAGATATAGCCAGGAACCCATTCTACAAATATTACGCATAACCGACTTTGGCAGTTCCTCTTTCCACTATCCTATGAGGACGGAATATTTGATGTGAGAGTTGAGGACATATATAAATTTACTTGGGGCCTAAATTCCTTGTGACTTAAAGAAATTTTGATAAATGACTTAATTTTTGGTTTCGAAGGACTAAAATTTTCGATTTAAGCCTCTAAAGGTCTCCAGATGTTCAGCAGCTGTGGCTGTGATCATTATTCTGAAGTGCGAATCTTTCTGAGTATTTATCGATTAGCAAATGACCCTTCCATATGGCCGTAAGCCTTGATATGTCCTTTCTACTCCTACCGAGTAGTTATTTAGTGCATCTTAAAGCCACGTCTGCCTTAGTTTCCATCTAATTTCCGCTGCTCGTAGAACTGCAACAAGATTCCTCTATTAATGGTTACAAGTGGAGTTGAGATTGACACTGTAGAAGAAGCATCAGTCAGTTCAATACCGTAAAAGTAGCTGGAGTTATCACATATAGCCGACTTAGCTCTGTCAGTTCCTGTTTGCACTTTTCGGTGAGAAGGGAAGATGTGATGTAAGAGTTGACGGTTCGAACTGCCACCTGACTATCGAAAATAATGCCGACATTTCTCCATGCACATACCAAGTTCTACAAGCCTCCTTGATCGGCGGAATCTCCACCTGCTAAACAGCCTAGGCCGGTATTATTAAAAAAGGTAATTATCGAAATCATAGGATATAATGCCCGTACCGACTCCTCAACTTTTTTGTGAGCCACTGAGCCATCGTACCATTCCATTGGATCACCATTTTCAAAGTCCTTTGTGCCACAATTGCTGAATTTACGACATAAATTTCACCTCAAGATTCTGTAAACCTTATCATTGTGAAAAAATTTTTTCCGAGATTCGAGCTTCCTCATTAATCCCTATTCCCGGGATTTCTTTAAAATTATATTCATAAATTGTTTGTTTTTTTCGCTTCAATAAAATTGAATTCTTCGTCTTTTCTATCAAAATTGTTGTGAAATGAAAGAATTTTGTTCGACCTGTGACATACATGGTTGTATAATTTTGATGACAGTTTTCGTAAATTACCAGTTCATTCCTTGATCTTTTCTTTCACCAAATGTAAATTCTTCTATTTAAAGGGAAAATAGATATTCGAATGTTTTGCCTCTTTTCGCATAAATCTGTTCCGATAAATTTCTATTAAAATTTGCACGATTTTCTTACTTTCCAATTTCAATGTGATTCTCGTTCTTAAAATCGTATGCAATGTTTGTTTTCGATAGGTGTGGGTCTGAGATAGCACGGCAATGTCCAAGGGCTACCTAAGGACCCTCAAACCTTAGGAAATGATAAAACGGTTGATTCACCCTATTCTTGATTAACCAACGTGAACTTCTGGTAGTCGATATCATACACCGAGGAAAAGCTGAATGAAGACGAAGGACTACTACCCGGTGTCTTTATAAGCTACTGTGAATTACGAAATATTCTCAATCAGCTTTTCCTCGGTGTATGATATTCGACTACCAGAAATTCACGTTGGTTAATCAAGCACCGCTTAATATCAAGAATCGGTAAATAAGAATTGATTAGCAACCGAAATCGGTAGATCGGGAACGGTAATTAGAGGATTAGAACTACAAAGAAACAGTAATCTCTTGACCGAGGGAAGTCCCACTGTATCGACATGAGCAACAACATATCGGCGAATGGTTTGTGACTACTGGTTGTTGCCATAAAAACAGATGACAAAATTAGCAAAAGAAGTCGGATTTGGCTTATTTGCGAAACGAGTCAGCCGCTGCCTCAGGAGAAATCAGAGCAGTCAGCCAATGCCACTGGATTATTTATTTAGTTGTGCCAACCGTGATCTATTGTCACATTTACAAAAACTGTAGAACTCCTTTACATAATGTAAGGAGATCTCACACTCTGTATTACCAAAGTAGGCACAAAATCTATTAAGAATTCATCTTCCTCAGGAAGCCGCAAACTCTTTAATTATTTCAATAATGAAATAATCGGAATATTTTGTCAAATATTAATGTTCACCTTTATTGCATACAAAAGGTTTGAGCTAAGCAATTAATTCCTGTAAATATTCAATATACACATATTAATATTTTTCTCGAGAATTGGTAAAAAGGGGAATACCAATTCGGGAGAATTGGGATAACGAAAATAAGTAAAATTTTCGGCAAATCTCGAGACAAAATTTCTCAAGAAGAAACTCAATCACTAATCACTCCAGTGACTGTATGACAGTTGTGTCTTCTCGGAGTCACAACAAAACCACAGCTCCTTGCTGATAGTACATAAAGGGTGACCCAATAAGAGCGCCCAATTTAATTTGCAACTAAAACGTATTGTATTGTATTTTAAAGTAGACATGTTCCGCTTATGTATGGAACAAAATATCTACCACATTATCCCCGTGACTCTGCATACAGGCCCTTGTTCTGTTCATAAAATTTTCTATTACATTTTGACAAAGATGTGGCTCTATCTCACCAACGACGCGCTGTATCGCGACCTTGAGCTCAGGAAAGAAATCGCACAGCGTTTAATGGTACGATCAGGGCGGCCAATTGACGTTGGAATTTCGGGAGATAATTCAATAGGGAAATCGTTGCTCGAATAACTGGTTGTGGCTGGTGGCACCGTCGTGGTAAAACCACCTGCCGTTCAGATCCATGCCATTCAGTTGATGCCACAAGAACTCCGTTATCATTTTCCAGTAACGAATGCCTTTCACATTGTTACGAATGCCATTCACTGCATGTCTGGCCTAATTTTAAAGAATTCGCATCAGGCAGTTGATCGTTATATGTGCATTTGATTCTCATGGATAACTTTCAGATTTTCTAAGCCCTAAAAGCGCCTCATCGGTATCGATGATTTTGTTTCGAAAAATCAGCATTCACTTCATTTTGCTCCATCATCCACTGAACGAATCAGCGGCACTGTGCATGGTGTGCTGGTTTGAGCTCACAATATTTCCATAGTGGGTTTTCAGAGATGCACCTGCAAGGAAAAAATTGCGTCAAATTTGAATCGCGCACTCTTCCTAAATCTCGAAATCCGTGACTTTTTTGTCTCTTCCAAATAATAAAACTTTTCAAGATCCTTAAAACAGCCACTTGTTAGACCAATAATTTAATCGTTGGATCAAAATCTCTTTCCGCCAAGCCCCTTCTTCAGGTTTGGAAATAGAATACGGCGGACGAGGAAGCATTGGTTTTGATGGAAGAGTACTTTGATTTTGTCAAATGCAGTCCAGTTAGTTGGCATAATATTAACCTTTATTGTTATTCCCTTTTGAAGGTAAATGTTGTGAATTATGGAGACTATAACCTATAACTGCCATTAGACCTAACTTATTTTTATTTGCAGTTGGCTCGTTCCATTATTTAGAATGCTGCTTAGCCTCCATTGTATTGTAACAGATCCATGTTTCATCCACCGTTATAAAACGGTTTAAAAAAACTTATTTGTATTGTGGTTGAATAACGACAAACACTAATTTGAAGTTGTCACACGATTGCGTTTATGGTTAATTGTGAGCAAACATGACAACCTTTTATGCTTTCAATAGCTGCCAAACACAAACTTTATGATGGATCTAATTTTTTTTTAAGCCTAGTTCCGCGAAGCCGAGTGGCTTGTCTGCCAATTCTAATTTGGCTAGTTTTTTTCTGCAGCGACAGACCAAAGCCTCTGGTGGGAATCGAACACACGACCCCCGCATTATAAGCGAGCACGCTACCTACTCACCTAGCGGGGCGCTTAAAATTGGAAAGTAGTTTAGTATCAGATCTTACTCGACGGGAGCATTGTTGATTTTTAATTTTTAATTATATATGATGGAAGTTCAAAAAGAAGGGAAGTCGACTGCCTTATTGTACCTACCTCCTAATTTCCTCCATTATCAATTAGCCTGGAAGATTTTATGACAGTCTCATTGGTTTTTTTTATAGTGTCTAGACTAGTGTGAAGGTATCATTTCCAGTTAAAATCCGTACATGCTCGTATCATTCATCAACTCATATTGATTTTAATGTATAGCTCCTGAGAGCCATTAATGCAGCTTTGCTATCCAAACCAATATTATTAATTTTTAAGCAACTTTATTGATTGCAACTTTTTAAGTTTGATCAATACTTAAGTTTTCGGGTAATAATAATGATTCCTTGAACTCTTGACAATTAATAATATAACCAGCTCCTATACTGGTTGAAAGTTTGGAGCTGTCTAAAAATTTTAATAGTATTCAAAGGCCAGATCGTCTAAAATTCTCATGACGCACGGAAAACTTCGAATTTTTCATGTTTCCTTTCCCAAGACTGAACTCATTTGCACATTTTACTGGCCTCATCCCATCTCAATTAGTATCATATATAGTAAAGTGTCTTAAGAATTGGCTGATGTTGTTTTCAAGGCACCAGTAGTAATACTCAGTTTTGTCCCAATGTGCTAAGTTGTGTTTTCTTTCATGGTAATTCCGTTTTCACTTACAAATTCTCCCTTAGAAAAAGAAGCGCCATTAAAAATTCTTTGTTAAAATTTTTGTAATATTTTTTTTATTTTTAAATTAAAAATCCGTTTCTGTGTCTTTACTTAATTTAAACCACAACGTTATTGTATTTTCATTTTATTTCGTTGATATATCACGCAAAAAATTGTCACTTGAATTTTTAGAATTCTGTGGGTATGATCAGCAAGGCGCCGTTGGGGGTCCAGCGCTAAAGCATTAAAGCATATAAGAAAGAACAAGAAAAAGTAGAGGATACCGTTTCATTTGGTTTAAATTCATAAACAAATTCCTTATTTTCTTAGCATGATGTTGTGGTTTTTCAAAAGAAATTCCACACTGTAGAAGTGTGTGTGTGTGTGTGTTTATTTTTGCAACTTCATCTGCAACAACAGTGCAACAGTGGCAGCTTCACATAAATTAAATTTGTGCCACAATTGTTTAAAATTTAATGGAAAAAAAATTAACAACTTTTTTTGGGGGGTTTCCACTTAAGTAAGTCACACACATACACAAACACTCGTGCATTGAATTTAATCCTTTTTATATCGAAAATGTTTTTACTTTTTCTTTTATTTTATTATCAGCTTGAAACACCATGATATTTTATTTGATCTTTAAGAATTTATATACCTTAATTTTCGGGTGTTTTCTTTGTAATTTATTTTTATGGCTTTTTGTAAAACTTTTTTATTTAACAACTTTTTAGCTTCTTGTTGGCATTGTTGCAAAATATTGCAAGTTAGTTAAGATTTTATTGCTGAATGTTTTTTTTTAACGAACATTATTCAATTTGTCATTTTGCCACAATGTACCGGTGTCATCGTATTCGTTCTTTCCTTCGTTTAGTACGTTGTTTATTCATAGTTGGTGGCTGTTTTTTTTTTTTTTTTTTTTTTTTGTTACTTTTGCTAAACTAAACATAACGTGGTCTTAATGGCAGATGAGCCTTCATCTTAAGGTCATTTAAATGAAATTAACAATGCCAACAAACATGTTTTATTTGTGGTTTTATTGGTCGCTTCCTTAGTCAGCTGCAAAATTGCAGAAATAAAATAAAACAAAAAAGCTACTGCTAAAACACGTAAATGACTTTTGACCAAATTCGCTGAAAACATTTTTTTTTTACTTTTGTTTTGTCGTTTTTCAAGTCAAAATTGGTCAACTTTTTTTTTTGAGAGAGGCAAGGAAAAATGTTTTTGGCATTATCAAACGTATGATTTTGATTTTATACTCTCCACCTTTTGTGATAAGGGTCAAATTATTTTGTTTATTAGACTTGCAACAAATTGTTATATAAATAAGGATTTTCATATGAAATTTCAATTTCGTTATAAAAAAATGCTAAAGTGTGGACCGAAAAATATGGTTTGAAAGCCGTCGCAAAACTAAATAGTGGTAAAGTTAACGCTTTAAATATTCATGAAAATATTTTAGAGAAAGTTTAAGGAATGAGAATAGTGGAACTACTTGCTACGTTGTTGTTAGTATTGCCATCTCTTCTACGATGCTGTATTCCTAACTATACTACTCGACGCTCTGAGTTTAGGGGAATGTATTAGAGCTTATATGGCGGAGGACATATTAGCAGGAGGGTCTAAACATAAATCAATTCTAACTAAATTCAATTGCGTCAGCCCCATATAAACAGATAGATGGACGGTGATTCTTAGTAATTGCGCCAAATACCAATATCAAAATGACGACATGGCATTAAGCCGTGTGTGGACTACCAAGTTTTCTTGCGGAAGTTGCTTCCAGAAGTGACTTCCAGAAGTTTTTGTCGTGTAAACATGTATTAGTAGTCGACTTATAGAAGTCACGGCTTGCAAAAGTTACTTGCAACAATTATGTGGCAACACGTGTTTGTTGCTTGCTGGAAGTAACTTGCACGACTTGCTGTGAACTGCAAGTGTTTTGAAGACTTGCAGAAGTCCGGTTTACGTCGGGTATACTGTTTGTGGCATTCCCTTCTATTTTCAGTTTTGTTTTATGTTTTTTTTTTAGAACTTTTTCAAATTTATAAAAATGAACAAAAATAAATTTGTTTGTAGTGAAAAAACACATTTGGTAATTGAAAAGCAAGAAAGTTATCCTGATTTATGCGACAAAAGACTATAAGAATAAAATTAAAAAGCAAAACGGCAATAGCCAATGATATAGATGCGCCCGAAGAAGAGGCCAAAAGGAAATTGCACAACCTCCGAACGCAGTTTGGTCAAGAAGTAAACAAAGAATTAAACAGGGATTCGAAACAGATTCATAAGCGAATGAAAGGAATCGCCTACAAAATAAACATACTCATAATTTGCATTTAATTTGACATATTTATGAAAATAAAATGAAGAGTAACTAAAAGCCGGTCTTTAGGAGGTGTAGCCAATCCCATTTTAGTAGCCTGCTTTCGAATACTTCTTTGAATTAAAGATAAAATGTATTCAAAATCCTCATTAGACATTCTCAGGAGATTTTTCTTTGGTCCGCTATTATTCAAGTAATGTATTTTGGAGACTTAAATCTACGCGCCGCAGCACCCACTTTCTCACTCACTCTCTCCCACTTTCTCACACTCTCGTTGTTTCTTTTTTTTTAAATTTGTTGTTTCTTTTTATTTAAATATGCTGCGATGGCAGCTGCCAATCTTATTTTGCTACAAGACATTTTTATACTGTCATTCGTAAAAAAGCAAACTCTACTGCAAGCTGTACTCACATTGTGTGGAATACGTCTGCAATTACTTGCAGCAAGTTCGTCGTAATAACTTCAACAAACTACTTCTGGAAGCAGACTTCCTCAATTTTCGGCAAATACTTGCAGAAGTGCTTCCACAAGTGACTTGCTAGTGGACACATGGCTTAAGGAATAATTTTTGGAAACGGGTAATGTCATTCATAAGTTGAGCCTCAGGAATAAATAAATTAATTCAGACGCGAAATTCCAGAACAATAACACTAGCCAACAAGGTTGGACTGGAGCAACCAAATATCTTTCCTATGGTAATTTGATGGAGTGAATTCGAATCTGTTATTGGTTTTTCTCTATCACTTCAGGTTTTCGAGATACAAAAAAAATGTTTTTATTCGTTTTTTGCATAAAAATCAATGAATTTTCAAAAGTGAATGGCGTTATTTGAACTTCGTTTGTACTTCGTTGGTTCGGTTTCACGTATTAGAGCCCAGCCATAGTCTCCTAGTATGCTTTTGTCCCAATTTTCATTAAATCTTGGTGAGCATGCTGCCCTTATTCGTTGCTCAACGCACCTACATATTGTGGAAGAAAATCTAAATGAGAATGAAAAAAATGCATTTTGAGTGACATTCGTGTACCTAATTCGTGATAATTTTTCAAGAATTCAGCATCAATTTGTCACCATTATTGTTTCCAAGAAAACTGTCCACAATGCTCTTGAAATATATCCAGGCTGTATATTCTTTCTCCAATAAACATTCCGATTTTAGCATATGAAATTTTAGGAAAAACCGCTAACAAATATTTAAATGCTGCACCATCTTTGTCCAGAGCCTTGACAAAGTTCTTAAAAAGGCCCAATTATATGTGCAGCGGCGGATGAAGAACGTCATTTGGATCAATTAATGGTTTATTTGTAATGTTTGTTTTCCTGGTGAATACTCAGTTCTTTTTGGCTACTCAGTTCTGATGTAATGATGATATGTAGCGCGGCTATCTTATAGACAAAGGAAACAACAATATTTTGTGAAACCTCCTTACATATCAGTCAACAAACCAATGATCTGAAACAGATTCATTTACAGTTATTTACGATGGTCAAAGAAATTTAAATCACACGCCTTAAGGCCACCACAGATCTTCCATTTATGATCGTTGTATTTGAGTTATATCAAAATTTCAGTCATTGATTCGTAATTTTCTTTTGTATTAATAGCATTAGCAATTGGTATGGATGGTTTTTCATTCCCATTATGCAAAAAGAAGAGCCTTTAAACTGTCCGTAGGCTGATTCATATGTCATATGGCTGGTTTTCTTTTCAAAATATGCAGCCAATTCCAAGCTTCTCTACAGATTGTTACTTTTGTCCCAACTGCAAGATGTTTCCACAGCTGCATGCGTGAAGCTAGTAATTCCGCGTCTTGCTTCGTTAAATGTAAATCCCGAATTGTATCATTCAGCTCAGCTTGAGGCACTAAATGGCATTCATCATCAGGTTCTAACAAACTACCACTGCTGGTGAAAGATGTTTCGGACTGCTCGTAGCACTGGGAATGACTGGTAATGGATCATTTGGTGGACCTTGAACTGCTTTGGAAACCGATGATTCATTCGCGTAAGTAATATTTTCTCAATTTTTCATATTGAATCCAGCAACTTTTGTTAAACAGCAATAACAATCGGTTTGGTGGTTACTTGACTCTATCCAAAGTACTGGAATTGAAAAATCGAAATAGATCTTCTTGCCATTTGACCACTTTATAAAACAGTTCTGCAACTATTGAAAAACATAGTCGGTGTCCACGGTTCGTCCAAGTTTCTGACAGCAAAACCACAATAATGTAAATATGCATATTTTAATGATTCTGATAATGCACATCCGCTTTCTCCAACCAAATATTCACCACACACGATTTCCCTGACATGCTTAAACGCTTCTATTATGAAGATTTAGAATGAATGTGGTCTTCTGTCAAATTAATAATTGTGAAATTGTAGTGTCAGTACTAACGTTTTACAGTATTGCCAGCATGCGATAAAAAATGAACAAGACGTAATAGCCCAATTTTTATGCCAGATGCGAATTCAGCGCACCCAGATTAGTTAAAAAACATGCATCGTTTCTGCAGTTAATTTTTTTTTTAATTTGTAGACCAGTGTAATCTGGCTCAGACCAAAAAGTCGGAAGAAAAACCAATATTCATTTTTCCATTAGATATGCGATAGCCTACGACTTTTGGATTTCGAATCGCTAGATCGCCTAATTTTGTGAGGTTCGAAAGAAAATGGAAGAGATAAAAAATCGGAGGTAAGGCGTGGGCAAGTGGCTCCTGATCGAGCACAAAGTAGGGACAAAAAGGAAAAATGTCCAAAAACAAAAAAACAAGTTTCACAACTACCACAGATTCACTCCTAGAGTGATAGAATGTAGGACCGAGCCCGCTTAATTTTTCCTCCCCGACACTTTTTTCAACATAACTCCATTCCTTAAGGAAACACCCATACAAAGTTTAAAATTTTAAGAAAGTAAAGTAAAAAGTAAATTTTCCACCTCCCATTAGTTTTCCACCCCCAACATACATAGAACATATAAATCATCTCTTCTCTATCATTAAGAGCGCCTCCATGCAAAATTTACATTACAGACTAGAACTATATAGAAAAAGTCTTATATGTAAAATACAAATATGGTGGTTTGCGAAATAGTTAAGGTTGATCCCTACAGCGCCTGGGATACCCCTAGACGGGTCAAATATATGACTGACCCCAGTTAATTTTTCGTCCCCAACATTTTTTCTGACACACCTATCTCCATTCCTTAAGAAGGCTCTCATAAAATGTTTAAAATTCTATAAAATTCTAAGATGCCCCTAGACGAATGAAATATGTGACCGACACCCATTAATTTTCTACCCCCAACATTTTTAGAGCATACATACTTGGACAATGTCCATGTCACTGGAAGCAGTAACTAATTTAATACTACCATTGATTATAGTGCCCAAATTAATTTTAACCCGGAAATATGAAGTTTCATTGCCGTTTTGGGTGTTTTGGTGAAACATTGAACCAGCGTAGGAGTTGGCTATGCCAAAAACCCATGTGCTTTTCGACCGATTAGTAAAACTGCCAAAAATTCTTGGAAGTAGGTAGGAAAAACCCCTTTAAACGGTGATATATATGAAAAATTTTTCTTTATAACAGATGTGTAATAAGAGTTCACTTACGAGAAAATTAACAAAGAAGGATCAAAATTTATAAGAAGTGTCCTTATGAAGATGTATCAATGCGAGTACAATGAGATAAAAGGGGGTATACATTCTAATTTGAAACTGAGAAATAAAGGGTTTTTCAATAAGAACGCTACAAAAGTTTTTTTAAATAAAACAAAAACGGTTTTGGATATCAATGAAATTCTTTATTTCTGTGAAAGTACGTTCGATGCCATTATGTATGGAAATCGATCGCTTTTGCTTGGCCACCACGGGCATGCTTGCAGAAGTCCAGACGCTGAACCCGATTTTCGACGGTTTTCAAGCATAAATCGGCCGATACTTCTGCAATTTCACGTTCGATATTCGTACGTAGTTCATCAATCGTCGCTGGCTTATTGGCATAGACCATAGACTTGACGTAGCCCCACAGGAAATAGTCCAACGGCGTCAAATCGCACGACCAAGACGGCCAATCGACTGGACCATTTCGTGAGATAACACGTTCTCCAAACTTGGTTTCCAATAAATTGATTGTGACATTCGCTGTGTGGCTTGTTGCGCCGTCCTGTTGGAACCACATGTCCTCCAAGTCCATATCATCCAATTGGGGCCAAAAATATTCGGTTATCATTGAACGGTAACGATTCCCATTCACAGTAACGTGCCGGTCTTGATCATCACGGAATAAGTACGGCCCAATGACGCCGCCGGCCCATAAACCGCACCAAACCGTAATTTTTTCGGGATGCCACGATGACTCGTGGAGTACGTGTGAATTGCTGTCTGACCAATAACGCATATTTTGTTTATTGACGAAGCCATTCAGGCAGAAATGAGCCTCATCGCTGAAGATGATTTTACGATGAAAATCCGAATCATTTTCAAGTTGTTGCTCAGCCCAATTTACGTACATACGACGCTTCTGGTGGTCAAGCGGCTTCAGTTCTTGCGTCAATTTGATCTTGTAAGGATGTAGGCCAAGATCGTTTCGCAAAATTATCCACAACGACGTCACAGAGATGCCCAACGCTTGAGAACGACGTGTGAGAGACACATTTGGGCTTTCTTCAACTGAAGTCTCAGCGGCAGCAATATTCTCGACACTATGGGCACTTCTTTGTCTCACTGGCACGGGAACATTTTGTATTGTGCCTGTAGATTAAAATTTTTCCACTAGACGCTCAATTGTTGATCTGCTAGGACGATTATGACGACCATAAATTGGACGTAGCGCTCTTAACGTTGAGGCCACTGACTCCGAATTTCGGTAGTAAATTTTAATAATTTCGACTCGTTGTTGGTTCGTATATCTTTCCGTCATGAAATGGCAAACCTTAGTGAAGAGAAATGTCAAAAGAGCGGCAAGAAATATGGCATCGTTTGCTGGGCCTGTCTTTCTACTTTTGTAGCGTCCCTGTTGAAAAACCCTTTGATATAATTAACAAAAAAGTTTAAAACAAAATTCCCGACATGGATGTTATCGCTTTATGAAGTTTCCCTTGTTTTTGCTAAGTCGATCTGTATAAGAGATGGGTTTAGGTCCAATATTTCTGGTAGTTACAAACATCAACACAAAGTCATTACACCCTGACCACACAATGGTATAGGGTATAAAAATCCATTCATAAAATCCGATTCACAAATTATCCGTCAAATATTTGAATGTGTTAATAACAATAACATGAGAATTAGAGAATATATAGTTTAAATCCCCTTTTTTGTTTATCGGATTGAAAATGATTTTAAAATTATTTCAATAAAGTTCTAAACTGTTCCATACCATGAGGCGTCTTTTCCTTGTTTATCGGATTGAAAATGATTTTAAAATTATTTCAATAAAGTTCTAAACTGTTCCATACGATGAGACGCCCTTTTCCTTTATGAAATTACCAAAAAAGCTTAAAAATTATTTAATCATATTCTTTCAACTTACTCCCACAGAGGCACCTACTCTCTGTTAAACATCATCCAACAAAAATCTTAAAAAAACTTAAATTACTAAAAATTTGGTTTACTAAAACTTCAGTTCATATGCACAAAAATAAAAGCCCACAAAGAATACAAACTAAAATACAGAAACGTTTTAACTTGTAAATGCGACATTCAGGCCACTAATGAGAGACCAATTTGTTTGGATCATTAGTACCATTGAACATTGTTGATATTTTTTATATTTATATTTTTATAAAAGAAATTAAGGAAAATAAAAACAAAAACAAGCTTTATTGTTCTTGCCAGTAAAAATTTCAATTGTTTGTGCAAACTTTTATGAAAGAGAAAAAACAAAAACGTATAAGCGCAGGCATTTGTCTGCAATTCATTAATTTGTCAATGATATGACCAATTTTGGAAGAATTTCTGTACCGCAACAATGTTGCTACACTTTGTCATGGATAACGGCACAATAAATGTTGGGCAACAGACGAAAAGGAATTTATATTATTAAAGTTTTTCGTTTTCTGAAAATTTTCTTTTCATTTTTTAAATTCCGTTTTTTTTTTTTTTTTTTTTTTTTTTTATTAACAAAGATACGGTAATCACTAATTACTGTAAGAGCGGCTAAAGAAAAAACCGACACGCTAAACTATAAACAAATAATTGAGATTTTTCATTCGTTTCTTGTTTGTACCATGATACAGTCATAAAGATGATGGAAGTACCACAGTACAATACAACATTCTTTGTAAACGCCAGCGCCACAAATTATATGCCTTTTTTTGTTTTTTTTGTTTTATTTTTTTTTTTTTTTTGTTTGTTTGTTGTAATTTAACAGAGAAGAATACCAAAAAAAAATTTTCACATTATGTTCGAGAGTTGGTATAAAAAAAACTAACACTAACGTGACAATTAATAGCATAACAACTACAAATAAAACAAAACTGCATACAAGTATCATTATTAGTATTTTTTGTTTAAATCTAATGATGTAAATTACACTGACAGAAAATATTGAGGTGGTTATACGCTTCATATAAAAAAGAACGGCACTACATTAAAACTTCGATGCTAACAAAATTCACAATTGCTTTAACTTAAACAACAACAAACAAATATGGGTCGTCAAGTCAGAAAATTAACCAGGACGTGCATCTTGCAAAGCACGCTTCAATAAACCCACACACAAATAATCTTTTGGAAATTCAAAGAAAAAAATATTATTTCTAATAACATTTTATTATTTTTTTCGGTATCTGTTTAGAAGAACATTCTTTGGAAGAATTGTGTGAGTGTTAACTTCAACTATGTCGAATCTTTGATACCCTTCACCTGTGTTATACGTTTACATTAACATCTGGACTTATTGCACTATTTAAATGTAAACAAAATATTTGAAAAAGTTAAAAATAACTTAGTACTAAATTATTAAAACTAACAAACAGAAGTTTTAGCTTTTTTAAAGGTGTCGTCATATTTTAGGTCATATCTTAGCACAATGACATCCAATTTATCCCGTTTTAAACACCAACCTGCTCCAAGTAGTTATAAACCATACTCCTTAAGTTTACCAAGGTAAATGGTTTATTTTGTGACAGAATGAGATTTCAACAAAGAGACGGACGGACACACAGCCGGACAGACAGACATCGTTATATCGACTCGAGAATTAAAAATATATATATTTTATGGGGTCAGATATTCATTTTAAGTTAAGTTAAGTTTACCATGGTAAATAGTTTATTTTGTGACAGAATGAGATTTCAACAAAGAGACGGACGGACACACAGCCGAACAGACAGACATCGTTTTATCGACTCGAGAATTAAAACTATATATATTTTTTGGGGTCAGATATTCATTTTTCGATGCGTTACAAAATAAATGAAAAACTTATATATGTACATATATTCTCTGCACAATGGTATAGAGGGTATAAAAAATAACAATTAGCAGAGACAAAATTAATTGTTTACTGGTGAAAGAGACATATTTAGAGTGCCTAAGATGAATGTAATGTCAACGTGTCATTTTTCTTATTCCAATTCAACCCTACATTAACAAAGAAAACTAACTCGTCTATTTTAACCGCAATGAGAGCTAAGCATATTGGTAACCTATTGCATTTCCACTTTTGCACATTATTTGCCTTTATTAATTCTGAAAAAGAATTTCCCAGTTCAATTATTTCAGAGAAACCAATGAAGAATTTAAATCGCAACACCGCTAAATGAAGCTTAAATTTGGTCCCGAGCTGGGGAAGGTTTCTAGGTCCCTCTCATAAGTTTTTCTCTCAGTAAGAAGAAACTTTTCAGTATTCCAGGCTGAAATTTTTGCCTGGAATATTCTCCTCCACTTTTCCTTATTTTTCTTGGTGACCTTCTACGACAGACTACAGCAATATTTTTCATTCATATTCTTCGATTAAAGGCCAAGTCTTAGGGAAATTGGTGCCATGAGGCAATATGAGAATCAAGACCCTTTGGCAATCCGAGTGGGTTCGAGCGAATAGCGTCGATTTTGTTGCTCACAAGACCCAATGCTGTTCCATAGGCATGCCATAAAGTCATCAATGTCGTCTGTATCTCTGGGTGGTATTAGGGAATCAGACACTCTTGATGTTCTGGGCTTGAAAATTCAATGTTATGCTTTGAAGTCCCTAGGTTCCTTCAATGCATGTAGGAATTACTTGACCTCATCTGATCTCCTTATTATTTACACCGACCAAAAATGGAATACAACTCTCTTATATGGGCAGCGACTTCACAGTCTTTTTTGAAGTTTCTGTAGCGTGTGCCAAGTACACATTGGGAAGAATTAGGGAATTAGGGAATCAGACACTCTTGATGTTCTGGGCATGAAAATTCAATGTGATGCTTTCAAGTCCCTAGGTTCCTTCAATGCGTGTAGGAATTACTTGACCTCATCTGATCTCTTTATTATTTATGCCGACCAAAAATAGAATACAGCTCCCTTATATGGGCAGCGACTTCACAGTCTTTTTTGAAGTTTCTGTACCGTGTGCCAAGTACACATTGGGAAGAATTAGGGAATTAGGGAATCAGACACTCTTGATGTTCTGGGCATGAAAATTAAATGTGATGCTTTCAAGTCCCTAGGTTCCTTCAATGCGTGTAGGAATTACTTGACCTCATCTGATCTCCTTATTATTTATACCGACCAAAAATAGAATACAGCTCCCTTATATGGGCAGCGACTTCACAGTCTTTTTTGAAGTTTCTGTAGCGTGTGCCAAGGACACATTGGAGCATCATCGGAATATACGTTGTGTCTCGCTGTACTAAATATATTAGAATGTGAAGTGTTTGGCAGAAATAAGTTAACGCATCTCTATAGCATGTGTTTTTCCTCGCACCACCCGCTCATCTATTAAGTTATATCCGTTTGCCGTCTATTTTCCAGTGAATAAAAATCCCACTCAAGTCTTTCCTTTCAAGTGAAATATTCACATATCCTACTCCCTCTTTCCTCCTAATCTCATATAATATATTTTCCTGATATCATCAAAGTGCACTACAATAATAGGGCATATCCAAAAATTCCTCAAATGCTGAAAAGACTTCAAAGTAATAATCATCTCTGCTTAATATGTCTTTCCGGATAACGGAACTGACTCTAGAGTTTCTGAATAAAGCAAACGATTTACGATGATTCACAATTGCGAATATGCGAACGTAGCCTATTTAGTTCTTAAGGCGGACTAAATTCACACTTAGTGAAAGCAAGAAGAAACACTCGGACATCAGTATAACGAATATTACTTTAGTTATGGTACACGCTGGGAAGAGGAGCCGATATATCATCTTTTTTACGACCCAGACCTAAACGACTTATATGTTATATCAGAAAAGAAACTAGGTGATCTTATCCGCGATCTCAATTTTTCCGTTACAATTTTCCTTTCGAGCGGTGTCGTGTTCAAGACGGAGTCACTGTACTCTAATTTCAACTCGCACGGGTACGAACCCTACGGATAATGAATCCAAATATTGCCATGATGGAGCGGATTGTCTAGTCCTCAGGCGCGTTGGAAGACATATTCAGGATTCACAACCCTGTGTCGGTATACCCAATTGATAAATCAGGGAAATACTAAAAAATATTGCAGTGAATCAGAATTTACTCGTATCTGAGACTGGATCACTTTAGTTCGATAGAGATAAATCGGAATTTTAATTTTTCAATGCAGCAATAAAGCCCTTATCAAATAGAATCGATTAGTAATTTCTAAATATCTAATGGGATATGGCGTTCTAAGACATTCTAAGAGCGTTCAATTTACACATTCATCAGCGACCTACGAAGTAACGCACATATTTTATGTCTCTCAGACCACTTTAAGGAAGAGAATCGGTTTATTGACATCAGTTAACCTGTTGGGTAAGCTTTTGAGCTGCACAAACATCCATGAATTCGCGGCTCATAATAGTCATCTGCGGTTAAGCTAGATTAGGTATGGTTTCCTCCAGGAGCTATTTTTTTATTCAGTGACATTGATGAAGGTGGTTGTCTGGTTGTCTGGTTGTCTGCATAACGCAGTGTTTCTTATCAACATAAAATTTATGTGAATAACTTTATTCAGTTTCTAAAATTTGAACTTTATGTTGTCAACAGTAACAGCTACTTGTTAGGAAAGGGATCAGCAACGAATATTTTCTGCTCAATGCTAGGTTATCACGTTTTCTATAAAGTCAAAAATAAATCTTTTACATTTTTGAAAGATAACTACAGCAAACGTTTTTCTTTAATTTTTCTTACGAAATCGCTCATATAAGATGCACTTTTTCAAACTTACCCTAGTAAAGTCTTTAAAAGCAGTTTTCTTTAGTACTTCACTTAAGTCTTCAAGTCTCTCAAATTGAAACTAGCAGACCGAGCGACCAGTTCGCATGTATCAATTTGGAAGGAGACTGACGTGGGTAAAGTTACAAAGATATTATGGGGTACTCCCAACACTACGAAGACTAGGGAAATCCTTCATCTGAGTAGAGGAGAACTTAGAAGGGTAATTGGCATTCTCACTGGACACTCTGAGCTGAGGGCTCACCTATACCATATAGGACGGGCGGAATCGGCCACATGTAGAGCTTGTGAAGAGGATGACGAAACCCTAGAACACTGCCTCTGTTACTGTTCTGCATTTGCGAGACGACGACATCTTACCAGGACTTATCGGTCTTAGGGGGATAAGCTGGGAAACACTCAGAAAGTTTGCTGATAAAACCGAATTTCTCAGTTAGTAGAGGGGAAGATAACCGGATGACTGTGGAGATGTAGAGCGCACAAGCCACAATGTGTCCACATAGCTCCTCTCATCAACCTAACCTAACCTAACTTAAATCTTTCTCAGCTTATAATCTAGAAGAAAAATTTAAGACTTTCTTTACAATGCTGCTTCCAAGCAAGCAGAGTTTTCTACTGGGTTAATAAGCCGGTCGAAAACATTTAGCATAAGTGTCTCTATGATCCAAAGTTAAGCCCTGTTTATAAGGATTGGTGTTTGCAGATGTTCAATCTGTTCGCTGGAGTTGTGTGCCGGTGAATCTTTATTATTCCGGTCAACATTCAATAATGCCTTCTAGTTAGAGAAAAATGAAAGAGTGTCTTAGCCTTAGGTTCCTCGCGATTGTGCTCTTCCCAAATACCCTTCATTTTCCTCAGAGATTTTGAGAGAATTTCATTAACACTTAAGTAGAGCTAATCTTAGAATCGGAGTGGATTATAATCTTGTAAGAATTCAAAGTCTTTATATGAAAATCTTGATTTTAAATTAATATGAAAAATTGGTGATGATTGAGATCATCTAAGAACATATTTCCTCAGAATCTGTCGATCTTTTCTCTACAGAAATTCAAGAGGATTTTCCGAAATTTAAGAAAAAAATTTCGAGATATAGTTCGATTAATTTGGTTGCCGACCGAAGGAGAGTGCTCACTGAGGACATATGGCTCATTGTCATATTTTTAAGTCCATTCATATCGAAGGAGATTGATGGATGATATATATAGATTTGGAAAAAAGAAATAAAAGTAGAGAAAAATTGGTTTGTGCGCCATTATTTTGTAATACTTTTAAGTCCGTTCGTATCGAAGGAGATTGATAGGTAGGCTGTATAGGATATGAAAAAGGCTAACCCATAAAAACCAAGTTTTTATTATACTTCCTTTCTTTGTAAATTAAGCTTACCATCATGTTATTGAATAATTGATCCGGTCCCACCCAGTTTTTGTCGAACTAGTTACTCTCCTTAACAACTCATGAACTCAGACGAATTCCCAAGGCCCTCTATTCCAGAACTCCAGATATGTGACATTAAATATTTACTTCTTATGGGGGTGCCACACCCATTGGTTCGATCCCGCCTAGTTTTTGTCCAACTATTCACATTAATATCTCATGAACTCAGACGAAGTTCCAAGGCTTTCACTATTATAGTACTCCAGTTATATGATATTAAACACTTACTTTGTAAAGGGCTGCCGGCCCATTTTTGTTAGATCATTTTTATCGTTGCCACGAGTCTGTCTGCAAGGTTTCAGCTCTATTGTATCACGGCAAAAGTGCTAAAAATCGACAGACAAGCAGAGACTACGGAGGAAAAAGAAATAAAAGTAGAGAGAAAGAAGTTTCTACGCCTTGGTTTTCTAAAAAACAATATGGATTTCCTTATTTCTCCAAGTGGGACACCTACTTTGCAGCGCAGATTGTCAAAAAAATTTTGCCTTCGCTAAGTAAGGTGCCATTCCTTCAAAATTGGGCATCCACATACTAGATTTTCTACTGACTTCTTCTTATCATATACGGCTTCTACAGAAGACGGCTGCCAAAACTCCTTTAACAAATTTAGGAACAGTTTACAATTGACCGAATCATAGTTATTTTTCTCTCATTGCACTGTAAATTAGCACAGACCGACAATTCGGCAGTCATGCAATCGAGAAAATTCAAACGTATACTTAATTCTTACGCTATCACAGACAATTGTGAATAACGCTTCTTAACACAGCAGGCGCTCCGATATTACTCACATGCATATTTCATTATAAAATTTTATTTAACAACTTCATTATCAAACGTAAACCGAAATGAAGCCAACAAACAAACGAACGAAAAAACAGCACATAATAGTAATAATAAAAGACAACAACAATAGTAATAACTACATCAAACACAATGAGAACATACAACCAAAACAAAAATGTCTAAATCGAAACTGGCTTAATGGCTAATTAGACTAATTAGGAGGCTTATTACACATGTATGTATGAACATTCCCATACTTATACACAATGTTTGTTTGATTATACGAGTAAGTGTGCATATGTATGTATGTGCGGGCACATGCATGCAAGACTTGATATTAAAAAAAAATTTTAAAAAGAACTACAAACTGCAGGAGTAGAACAGGTTCAAAATTAGAAACCAAATGATAAATGGAAAAATGCCGCTTGCAGATTGTTGTTGTTGCTCTAATATTCATTTTTGTTTTTGTTGTGTAGTCACTTGCTGTATGTGGGTTCCTTTGCCTTAAAGTGAAGGGGTGTTGTTTTTCTTTTTTTTTTGTTATTTTGTTTTAACAATTGTGTTATTATTGTTGTTATTTTAATACCACCAATTGCCGGTGATACAACAATTAGGCTACTGGTTATTTAGCCGGCCGCAGCCATTGCGTGGAAATATGCAGTCACACTAGCCAGGTGTTTTAACTAGTCTGAATAGTTATTAATGAATTTTGCGTAGACACTCTTGACTTACATTATTACATACTTATATACATACGTAGTTATGAATGCTCAAGTGATTGAATTTTTATTGTTCATTTCATAATTTAATTTAAGCAAAAAATGACAGTTTAATAGGCGTAAAGGCGAAGGTAATGGAATTTAGTTTAACTAGAGGATATTTACAGGAATTTGTTGTTGCGAAATGAGTTTTTATAGCGTTAATTTGATCAATTTCTAACCTGATACCGACTGGAAAACTTGCAATCTAAGACGTCACTGAAGCATTTCATTATTCAGTCGCGGATGGACTTACCATCACAATGCAAATTATTCAAATGTACAGGCTAAGTGCAAAAATATGTTAATGCCGCAACCGTGAGCGGTTTTCATTGTAAATAAACTAATAGCGGTGACACACAGTGGCTGAAAATCGTTTTTCATTGGCCAAAGTTCTGTTACTTTTGAACCGATCACAATGTTTTATTAATTTTTTATTTTAATAAATACATATTTAGTTGAGCTTGAGCCAGTTTTAATTTCATTAAAATTGATTGAGTACTTTTTAAGGAATTGGAGGTCAAAGTCGAACTTTTCATTTTTTATTTTTAACTTTAATCGTGAAATATGAGTTTATATTTCTTTTATTTATTCAAAAATGTCATATTTGGATTTTAATACTTAACTAGTACAGCCCAGCACTTGAAATTCGAGTGCAAATTCACTATGTGGTTTGGGTATAATGACTTTGTGCTGCTGTTTGTAGCTACCAAAAATATTTGACCTAGACCCATCTTTTAGAATACCGATCGACTCAAAATCACTTTCTGAGTCGATTTAGCGATGTCCGTCCGTCCGTCCGTCCGTCCGTCTGTGTGTCCATGTAAACTTTGTAATCAAACTACAGGTCGCAAATATGAATATATTTTTATGAAATTGGATATATAAGCTTTTATCGGCCATACGATGAACGCTATTGAAATTGGTGAAAATCGGTCCATGTTCAGACCTAGTCCCCATACAAATGACCCCTATGTAATCAACATAAATTTCCATAAGATCCAAACTATCACATAGATCTTAGTCAAATTGGGTTTGTATGTTTTTATCGTATCCATTAATCAGTAGTCCAAAAAATCCCTATAGGACAAATCTTAGTCATAGGCCCCATATAGAGCTACTTCCCGATCTTCACTTAAATCTATCAAAAAACAAAAATATTGCACAGATTTTTCTCAAATTTGGTTTGTATATATTTTTTCAAAATATAAGTGACTTTACCAGGTTTGGTCAGGATCGGCCCATTTTTCGACCTAGTCCCCATATAAATATAGCATCCGATATGAACTTTTTCATATCTGCAGCCAAAAAAATAATAAAAATTCCACTCAGAATTAGTTTATGTTTATTTTCTATTACCAATTAGTTGGACCGAAGAGATAGGATCTCTGAAACATGTTATAGGGTATCGTATAGTCGGTCTAGACCGACTATAATTTCTTACTTTTTTCATTCAATGTTTTTTTAATCTATATATTAGAACAATTTATGAATATTTAAATGAACCAAAAGGTATGCTAATCAATTTTCACAATTCAACACAGGGCGTGTCATATACAATTTAATTCATTCGCATTAACAGGGTGTAACGAATTATTAGAAATATTTTATTTAATTTAATTTAATATATTTTTAAGACAGATTAAACATAAATTTTATCATGCTCAGCTTCTCCTCCATTTGAGCTATAACTATGCCAACTTTCACAATCCTCCGTCCCCGCATATTGCTTAAAAAGGGAACTAAAAATTTACCTTCACGTATCAATATATAGATTACAAGCATTTTTTGTAATAATGGGTTTTTTTAATGTTCACATTCAAAAAAATTTGTATACCTAGTAAAAAAAAAAGTAAAATCAACTGGAAATTTTGCTATTACTACTGAAAAATTATAAATTTTATGCTAACAAATTCGCAAATTTGTTTACACTCAAAGAATATTTACACTTAAAAAACGTTTGTAATATTATCCTAGTCTTGATATTACTACAGAAAAATTTATAATTTTTTTCTGTCAAATTTGTTAATTTTAACAAAATAAATCTTCTGAACATTAGCGCAATGATTCTGATTTTTTTTTAATTTTGATTTGAAAATATGGGCTTTTATTTTTGAATCTTTCATATTTATGAAAACATTTCATACTTATATGGGTAAGAAAACCTCTTAAAAATAAAAACTGCAATAGATTTTAACAGCTTTTGTAACAATGGAAGGTTCTGTTTATTATTACTTTTTACTAATACTACGTTTTTCGTACCTAAATAACAATGAAAGGCAATTATAATTACTAGCAGATGCCAGCGCTTGAAATTCGAGTGCAATTTCTAGGCAGATTTATTTTTCAACTTAGCCAATTCACAAAGCAACACTTTTATGGTTTATTATTATTGTGAATGAAGATAACAAACTCAAACAAATTTAACAAAACACACATAGCATATGTATAATTTTATGTATGTGTAGCAACTTTAAATGCAATTTACTCAAAATAAAGGAAAAAAATTTAAAATCTGCAAATCTGTAAAACGGTTAAAACAAATATCTTCCAAATAATATACGTTTGGTCAAAATCGGGATAAAACGTTAGAACAAAACATCGGTCACAAGAAATCGCCTCGTCTATTAATATTATAGATTATTCATTTGATTCAAATATTGATTGCATTTATTCCATATTCTGTTCTGTGTTATTTCTGTTCTTCAGAAGTTTTTGACTTCTACATCTAAATACCGATGTTCCACTTTTCTTTAATTTCGAATACTGGGGACGAACGGATTTGACGTCGCCAATAATATATTAAACATATCTTCATTTGTGGAATTTCATGTAATTTTTCACCGTCTGGAATATTTTTTTGGAGTAATGCTCATTTATAGTTGCTACTAACCTTAAAAACTTAAAACACATACCATGTGTGTATTTATTATAAATATCAAAACCACTGTGTTGAATTATAAAATTATAAAAATATAAAATTATTAATTAGCAAACCCATTCATTAAATTTTATTTATAATTAAACTTAATGAATTTTATTTAAAAACTGTTGAATTGTGAACCGGCTAAAATTGAATAGCATACCTTTAGGCTTTCATAAAATTACTTATGAAATGAAAAAATAAAATTTCCTAGAATTTGCACTCGAATTTCGAGAGCTGGGCTCTGCTAGTTAATATTATTACTTAGAGGTATGTGTGATAATTATGGTAATTATATAATTATGGCCTGAGAACGCCAAAACCTTTGGAGGTTTTACTATACTGGCCTCGTACTTTTATTTTGACTTGAAATTTTTTTTTTTTTTTTTTAATATTTCAACTAAAGTGACAAGAGAAAGATTAGTCAAATGAAAGGTTTTTTAAAGACCTTTTTAACAAATACAATTTTCGCTCAAGTTTTGACAATTTCTTGAGTAATTGAGGTTTGAACTTCGGAAATACTTAATTTTTACTTTTAAGGTCAGCAGAGTGATCCATAAACTAATAATGTTTTATGCAAATAAAGCATTGGAAAAGGGACAATTTTATTGAATAAAATCGATTTCAACTACCACGTATCGATGCAATGGCGCCATTTGAGTTTTTTGTTGATCTTTTGCTTATCCTTATCTAATGTATTTGTACCAAAGTGTTCCTGCTTTTGTGGAATGGTATACTCCAGTTTTAGCAAAAACACTTTATCCTTGCGTGCAATGGTGAGATTATATATTCATAATTGCTCACCTCGATAGTAGAATCGTCAAATTTCCGAAGTTCTTTTGCGCCTTTTTGCAAATCGGTTAAATTGTATTTGTCAGTTCATTTACGACTTTTCCGTCAACCATGGTCATGTCGAATTCATAACTACATTCAAGATAATTTCCTTCTCTAATTTTCAGCACTGTGGCCTTAATCTTGTCAATTTCTTCTTCAATGTCCTCCACTGCTGAACTTTGTTAATTTAAGTAAAGAAATAATCAAAGAACATATTTTGAAAATATGGCAGATATAAAAATTGTGCATTTTTTCTATTTTCAATCAAAGTTAATTAATTACCTAGTTTTTTTATATTCTACTTGAAACTGGAGCAAATTAACTAAAAATTGTGTTTTTTTTTTTTTTAAACTGATAAACGTTCAACTTCGAAGGGTTATTATGTTCTAAACTAAAAATCTGATTTTTATTGAAGGTAGCAAATTTGTAATATTTTTAACAATTTCCTATAAGATGAGTTTATTCAAAATGTCCTAAGCGCACATGAATTTTTTGATTTTTGCAACCTCATCATAGGGGCGCCACTGTGCGACGTGACGGTGAGCGGTTTCCGTTGTAAATAAACTAATAGGCGGCAGCGGAGCTTTATAATAAAAAATAAACAAATTTGGCGCAACATATCATATTTGCTTATAAAAAAAATCACAACAGTAGGCAACTCTGGCGAAAGTGTGTGAGAAGGCAACGAAATGAAAGGGATGATTATTATAATTTATGTTATAATTTATTATTTCACAATCCTTAAATGTTTTCCGTCAAAATCTAAATTAATTCTATATTAACAAAATCCTCTTTCAATAACGTCGAGTAAGCCTTCTTCTTGGCAAATTTATTCTATTAAAATTTCTCCATCATCAAAAAATTACAACATCATCTATCCAAGTCTTCCCATTATCTATTCCATCTAGGCATCTTAATGTTGTAGTTTAAGCTTTTAGTATCGGATATAAGCGAATTATTAAACAAACAATGTTTAAATCAAATCTTGTTGTATTCATTTACCGCCCTAAAGCTACAAATTTTCTTCATTTAACCATCACTCAATCATTGGCCGCCACCAAACACACAACCTTGTACATCGTCAACGACGACGAAGAGTTGGTTTTTTTCTTAATTTTTTTTTAGCAAATGTTTAGGACGAAATTGAAAATTGCTTCTAATCAATCATCATTGAACAGCAATTTGTTAGTTGCTGTTCTCTTTTAACTTTGTGATAGTAAAGTTATTTGTCTTATTTTTTTTCTTTCTTTTTTTTTTTGAGATCAGAAGTTTTTTCTTATTCTGATCGTAGAATTATTGTTGGATATTTTCGAAGGGGAAATTGTAGCAAAACTTGAGTCTTGATGTTTGAAAGTTCAACCAGCAGAAAAAATTAATGAGAAGGTTTTTAAAAATTATGAGTTTACAAGATTCTAAGACTTTTTCGCAGACTTCATATAAAGGGACCAGGTGATCTGTATTAGAGTTATTCTATATTGAGCGAAAATGATTTATAAATTTAAAAAAATTCCATTAAACTTAATTTTCATTAAACTAAATTAAGATTCTTTCTGAATAAAAAGTACTTTTTAACATTAGGTACTTTTTAAAAACTTTTATTATTTTAAAAAAGTTATGAGAAACATTAATAGGTACTTTTTAAAAAAGTACTTTCTTTAAAAGATACTTTCTTTAAAAGATACTTTCTTTAAAATGTAATTTATTGAAAGATCCTTTTTTCAGAATGTACTTTTTTAAAAGGTACTTTTTAAAGGTTAATTTTTTTAAATGTTATTTTTTTAAGATATTTTTTAAAAAGGTACTTTTTTAAAAGGTACTTTTTTAAAAGGTACTTTTTAAAATGTACTTTTTTTAAAAGGTACTTTTTTAAAAGGTACTTTTTAAAAAGGTACTCTTTAAAAAGGTACTCTTTTTAAAACATGCTTTGTTCAAATGGTACTTTTAATAAAAAATACTCTTTAAAAGGTACTTTTTGAATATAATACACTTTTTAATAGAATGTACTTTCTAAATAAAATAGTACTTCTTAAAAAAAATTGTTTAAATTTGTTTAAATTTTCCTTTTTGATTGAAAACTATATTTTGAAGAAAATGTACTTTTTGTAATACTTTGTTAATAAAAGGTACTTCTTTAATAAAAAGTACTTTTTAATAAAAGGCACTTTTTTAATAAAAGGTACTCATTTAATAAAAGATTCTTTCTGAATAAAAATTACTTTTTAACATGAGGTACTTTTAAGAGCTTTTACTATTTTAAAAAAAGTTATGAGAAACATTAATACGTACTTTTTAAAAAAGTCCATTCTTTAAAAGATACTTTCTTTAACATGTAATTTAATAATAGACCCTTTTTTCTGAATTTACTTTTTTTAAAAGGTAATTTTTTAAAGGGTTCTTTTGTAAACGGTAATTTTTTTAAATGTTATTTTTTTTTTAATTTATTTTTTTAAAAGGCACTTTTATAAAATGTACTTTTTTTAAAAGGTACTTTTTTAAAAAGTACTCTTTTTAAAACGTGCTTTTTTTAAACGGTACTTTTTAATTAAAAGTACTCTTTAAAAGGTACTTTTTGAATACAATACACTTTTTTAATAAAATAGTACTTCGTAAGAAAAATTGTTTAAATTTGTTTAGATTTTCCTTTTTGATTAAAAACTACATTTTGAAGAAAAGGTACTTTTCGTAATACAGCTACTTTGTTAATAAAAGGTACTTCTTTAATAAAAGGCACTTTCTAATAAAAGGCACTTTTTTAATAAAAGGTACTCATTTAATAAAAGATTGTTTCTGAATAAAACGTACTTTTTAACATTAGGTACTTTTTAAGAAATTTTATTATTTTAAAAAAAGTTATGAGAAACATTAATAGGCACTTTTTAAAAAAGTACTTTCTTCAAAAGACACTTTCTTTAAAATGTAATTTATTAAAAGATCCTTTTTTCAGAATGTACTTTTTTTAAAAGGTACTTTTTTTAAACGGTACTTTTTTAAAAGGTACTTTTTGAAAGGTACTTTTTTAAAAGGTAATTTTTTAGAAAGATTCTTTTTTTAAAAGCTACTTTTGTAAAAGGTACTTCTTTTAAATGATACTTTTTTTAAAGGCACTTTTTTTTAAAGGACTTTTTTAAGAAGGTACTTTTTAAAAGGTATTTTTTTAAAAAAACGTTAAAGGTTAATGCTTTAAAAGGTACTTTCTGAATAAAATATAATTTTATAGCAGAAGGTAGTTTTTGAATAAAACAACTTTTTTAATAAAAGAGTACTTTTTACAAAAAATTATTTTTTGCTTAAATTCCCTTTTTTGATTGAGAGGTAAATTTTGAAAAAAGGTACTTTTCTTTATAAAGCTAATTTGACAGTTTTTTAATAAAAGATACTTTTTTAATAAAAGGTAAATTTTAATTAAAGGTACTTTTTTAATAAAAGGTACTTTTTAATAGAAGGTACTTTTTTAATGAAAGTACTTTTTTAATTAAAGGTACTTGTCTAATAAAAGGTACTTTCTTATTAAAATGTACTTTTTTAATAAAGGCACCTTTTTTGGAAAAAAAATTTTTCTTTTTAATGAACAATCCTTTTTAATAAAATGCACTTTTTTAATAAAAGCACCCTTTTTAGCCAAATGTACTTTTTTTAATAAAGGTTCTTTTTTAATAAAATGTAATTTTTAAATAAAATGTACTTTTTAATGAAAGGTACATTTTAATAAAAGTTACTTCTTTAATAAAATGTGCTTATTTAATAACAGATACTTTTTTTCAAAAATAAGATTATTTTTTAATAAAAAGTATTTTTTTAATAAAATATGCTACTGCTTTAACAAAAGGTACTTTTATAAAAGGTACTTTTAAAAAAGTTACTTTTTAATAAAGGTACTTTCTTAATAAAAGGTACTTTTTTAATAAGAGGTACTTTTTTAATAAGAGATACTTTTTTAATAAGAGATAGTTTTTTAACAAGAGGTACTTTGTTAATAATATGATTTTTTTTTTAATAAATTGTACTTTTTTTAATAACAGCACATTTTTTAATCAAATGAGCGTTTTTATTAAAAGGTAATTTTTTAATAAAATGTACATTTTAATAAAAGGTACTTTAAGAAAAGTCCTTTTTAATAAAACGTGCTCATTCCATAAAAGGAACTTTCGAAAAGATTATTTTTTAATAAAATTTACTTTTTTTAATAACATTACCTTTTCTAATCAAATGTTATTTTAAAAAAAGTTAATTTCTAATAAAGGTACTTTCCTAATAAAAGGTACTTTTTTAATAAAAGGTAGTTTTTTAATAAACAAGGTACTTCTCAAATAAAATGTACGTTATACAAAAAATTTCCTTTTTGTTAATAATGGTACTTTTCATAAAGTTCCCTTCTTTAATAAAATAAACATTTTTAATATAAGGTACTTTTTTAATAAAAGGTACTTTTAAAATAAAATGTATTTTTAAATGAAAGGTACTTTTTAATAAAAGGTACTTCTTTAATAAAATGTGCTTATTTAATAACAGATACTTTTTTCAAAAATAAGATTATTTTTTAATAAAAAGTATTTTTTTAATAAAATATACTTTTTTTAACAAAACGTACTGCTTTAATAAAGGGTACTTTTATAAAAGGTACTTTTAAAGAAGTTTACTTTTAAAAAAAGTTACTTTTTAATAAAGGTACTTTCTTAATAAAATGTACTTTTTAATAACAGGTACTTTTTTAATAAGAGGTACTTTTTTAATAAGAGGTACTTTGTTAATAAAATTAACTTTTTTAATGAAAGCTCATTTTTAATAAAATGTACTTTTTTAATAAAAGCACATTTTTAATCAAATGAGCGTTTTTAATAAAAGGTACTTTTTTAATAAAATGTACTTTTTAATAAAAGGTACTTTAAGAAAAATCCTTTTTAATAAAATGTACTTTAAGAAAAGTCCCTTTTAATAAAAAGTGCTCATTTCATAAAAGGAACTTTCAAAAAGGTTATTTTTTAATAAAAAGTATTATTTTTTAATAAAATATACTTTTTTTTTTAATAAAATGTACTTTTTTAATAACCTTCTTTAATAAAATAAAGTTTTTAATAAAAGGTACTTTTAAAATAAAATGTATTTTTAAATGAAAGGTACTTTTTACTAAAAGGTACTTCTTTAATAAAATGTGCTTACTTTTAGAAAAAAAGTTACTTTTTAATAAAGGTACTTTCTTAATAAACGGTACTTTTTTAATAAGAGGTACTTTTTTAATAAGAGGTACTTTGTTAATAAGAGGTACTTTGTTAATAAAATGAACTTTTTTAATGAAAGCTCCTTTTTAATAAAATGTATTTTTTTAATAAAAGCACCTTTTTTAATCAAATGAGCTTTTTTAATATAAGGTACTTTTTAATATAAGGTACTTTTTTAATAAGGTGTACTTTTTAATAAAAGGTACTTTAAGAAAAGTCCTTTCTAACAAAAAGTGCTGATTTCATAAAAGGAACTTTCAAAAAGGTTATTTTTTAATAGAAAGTATTTTTTTTTTAATAAAATATACTTTTTTTAATAAAATGTATTTTTTAATAACATTACCTTTTTAATCAAATGTTATTTTTGAAAAAGTTGCTTTCTAATAAAGGTACTTTCTTAATAAAAGGTACTTTCTTAATGAAAGGTACTTTTTTTAATAAAAGCTACTTTTTTAATAAAAGGTACTTTTTTAATAAAAGGTACTTTTTAATAAAAGGTACTTTTTTAATAAAAGGTACTTTTTTAATAAAAGGTACTTTTTTAATAAAAGGTACTTTTTTAATAAAAGGTACTTTTTTAATAAAAAGTACTTTTTTAATAAAAGGTACTTTTTTAATAAAAGTTAGGTGTTTAATAAAAAAGGTACCTCTATAATAAAATGTACGTTATACTAAAAAAATTTTTTTAAGAATGCTACTTTTCATAAAAGTCCCTTCTTTGATAAAATAAACTTTTTTAATAAAAGGTACTTTTTTAATAAAGTAAACTTTTTTAATAGAAGGTAGTTTTTTTAATAAAAAGGTACTTCTTTAATAAAATTTAAATTTTTAATAGAACGTTCTTTTCTTTTAAATTGTACTTTTTGATAGATAAACTTTTTTAATAAAATAAACTTTTTAATAAAAAGTACTTTTTTAATAAATTATAATATCCAAATTTTAGTTGCAATAACGACATTAAGTATTAAAATAACCAACTTTGGTTTCTAATCTGGTCACCCGGTTAAATCAACCGCACACAATCCATACACGAGATGATCTCAAGGGAAAACATTACAACAACAATAATGTGAAATGAACTACAATAAACAAAACATTTAAGTAACATGACAGCTATGCAATATTTTGACATTTTACGCCGAATTTGTCAAAAACAAAACATAAAAAAAAGCGAGCAAAAAGAAAAAGAAACAAAGAAAATGGTTAGCAAGCCTTTAACCAACAGAAAAATACAACAAACATGAAGAGTGAATAACTCGTCATACGGAAAAGAATCAAGAACAACAAAGCAAACACACACATACATACATACATATAAGAGTTTGATATTTTTCTATATTACAAAACAACGTTAAAAATCCCATTGATGATGGCAATGACGTAGATGAACATGATAAACTTCGGTTTCTGCTGTTTGCTGAAAATCTTTAGAAGAGTAGTCGTCGACCAAGTAACATGTTTCTGTTTATTTTTTTATTTTTATTTTTTTTTTCTATATTTCAGTCGTCTAGTAATTTTTTGATGAAAACTGTTGATGTGGTAATATCAAGTTTAAAGTTGCAATTGGCTTAACAGCAAAATATTGCACTAGTAAAAGTAATTCTAGTGTACATTAGACAGCCTAAGATGATAAATGGCTGGAGCAGAAACATTTGGCGAATATGAACGATGAACGGTACCAATTGTGTGTAATCAGAGAACATAAATCTTTAAACAATACTTCTTTTGCTTTTGTTGTTATTATTCTTTCAAATAGTTTATAGACAAACAAAACTGACTGCATCGTCTGTCATGAAACTTCTAAGACTATTTCTAAATAGCCGGTTATAACTTGGAATTTCGAACATAGTCCAATCCATATTGATGAATAATAGCCAATTTTCTTAAATAGTTTGATAAGCTATATCTCAGTTTATCGGGCGACTCTAACATTTCTATTTTACTCGCTCGGGCTTTTCCCCTATTTTCTAATGTCATCCGATCCGCAGCTGCTCTAGAAACATAAGTGATGTTTTGAAAAGAGTCTTCAGTTAGTTATTAAAAGAGGAAGATTCAGGAGACTCAGTTTAGAGGATGTAAAATGGTGAGTCTGATATTTCTTTATTACTCTCTCTGACTTTTTCCTATTTCTTAACGTCAGCCGATCAGCTGCTACTTTCGAAACAAAAGTGCAGTTTCGAAAGGAATCTTCAGTTAATTCTAGTTGTTAAAAGTGGAAGATTCACAAATATTACGGAACTCCTGCACCTTTTCCCCCCACAAGTTGGACTTATCATCCTTTTAAGCATAATCAAATACGCAATAGATTCCGAATTCCTTAACCATTAGATTAGATGCGTGCTGCTCATTCCACTAACTGCGAATAACAAAACTGCCAGTGATTATTTATTTATTTATTATTTAGATTAGAGATAGATTAGATAGAGAAGGCTCTAAGAATCCCGTCAAGGTCCTTAAGTCCTTCTTCTCGAGGGTAAATAATCTTTCCGATTGAACACTGAATGAAGTTATAAATCTTTCAGCCTGCCGTTGACCTGGACTTTTGTCCCAGTGTTCTCCAATTTGTGATTTTCTCCACTCCCTTATTTTTTCTTTTATGTGTCCCACTGGAACACCACAGAAAGCTTCCGGACCGATTAAAGGACGACGGGCCCTCGATTAGCTAGGCAATCGGCCCTTTCAATCCCTACGTGTCCATCGTGTCCCGGAATCCAGCATAGAGTTAGTTTGTTGCATCTGTCTAATTCATTTAGCCCTTCGATGCACTCCAAGACCAGTTTAGACGTCACGCTGTAGGCCATTATTGCCTGTAGTGCAGCCTGACTGTCGGATAGTATATAAATGAGTGCCCTTTTTGTCTTTCTTCTGAGACATATAGATAGCGAAGACCTCCGCTTGGAAAATGGATGGGAATTTACCCATGGGTACGGCACGTTGAAAATTGGGACCAAATATACACGCGCCCGTGTCTCCAATTGATTATTTTGAGCCATCTGTGAACCGCACATGAGACCCCTGCTCCGGTTCCCAGGTACCCACTGGTCCATGCACTCCGTTCCAACATCATGGTTTCAAATTCCCTGATGAATATCTTTTTTGGTAGCATTCTGTCTGTGACTCTCGCCACCGGATCGTGGATGAAGAGCCTAAAGATTCTCATGTGACCCTTTAGGTTCACCGTCCTTATTATTTAAATAACACATCTGTAAAGAATCTTCAGTTAGTCCTAGAAAGTATGAGTAGATGTTGACTGAGGAATTTGCTCACTTCTTTCGTTAAAGTCTAATAGTTTGTGAAATCCTTAACAGGAGATGACAAAAGATTGGTTGCAGGCTGCTTATTCCCTCTGTTTGTGCTACCATTAATTCGATTCTTCAACGTAGATAATGAAGAACAGGCCGATCGTTGCATACTTGGTGAAGTCAATCGGCCTTAGTTAGGGGGAAAATTTTCTTTATTTCTCAACATAATCTTCATTTAGCTCAATTCCCAGCGATATTCAAAAGCTTCAATAACCTGTTTACAGCAAGAAATAGACTCCAGACTCCAGACTCCGCAGCCTCCACCTCTCCATTGTTGGCAAATCTTTAACTGTCTCCAGCTTCACGATTCTTCAATTTCAGTGCGCTGTTTTTGCTGTTCCTTTGTCTCAGGTGTGTAATCAATGATTACGAATCGATGCAAAAACTCGGCTTTATTGCGGTGAAACATCACCAAACGCCATCTTACCGACGTTGTTTTTGTTCAATTGTGAGAAAACGCGGCACCCATCTTGCGAACAGCTTTCTCATCTCCACACTTTCGGCCAATATGCGATGTATGGCACCTTTAGAAATGCCTATCATTTCAGCTAGCGATCATCCAATACCAATTTGTTGAATTTTTAACCAGTTTTGGCGTGGCCAACTTAATTGGTCGACCACTACGGTGTTTTTCTAGACAGCTCGTATGGCCTCATCCGCAACCGAATATTTTATAGTCGTAGACGAAGTAGCTGACTTCCCCGGAGTAGTATCTAGCTCGGCTTCACTGAGATCGCTTACCTTTGATGCCTTTAAAAAAAAGTACTTTGAAACTTAAAACATATTTATGTTTTATAAGGTTGCCACTTTTCACCAAACCAATTTTATTCAAACTTCTGACGCCATCTGTACATAAGGACGGCTAGTTCTGTGACCGCCCTCGTGTATACAGAGCATACCAAATTTTATAAGGGCCATAACTTTCATTCATCAATGGAAAACAAGCACATGTCAGACTAGAGCTTTGTCGGAAGTAGAACTAAAGTTGGATAAACTCGCATTAAAACCCAGGTCTGACTTAAGAGTGTACTCGAAAGCCAAGTAGTCATAGAACTCTGTAAAATCCATGTATCTTAGAAATTAAATGGATTTCAAACTCCAGCAGCTATTCACTAGAGCTCATTCCAAAAAGCTTTGAGAGTGGCCTTACGATGACAGTAAACCCATAAATTTTAGACATCCGCACACGTTTTGCTGCATATAGATTTTATTTTAAAAGTTCTTGCATGACTCTTAATAGGCAATTTCAAATGTTATTAAATTTTTTAACTTATCAGCAAAATAATCTCAGCGACAGGGACAGCCACTGTATTTAAATTGGTTTAGCTAATTTAATAGACAGACTTATAGCTGAGAAAATTCAATTGAAAACATAATTTTCTTTTTTAATGTAAACCCCAAATGTACACTCATGCAAACCAAAATTGATTTAATTTTGTGGAAATAGTCTGCCAAAGATTTAACAAAAATTACAAAAAGATCTTAGGCGAATGTTATTCTTTATTATCTCTAAGGATGTACGTTTAAGTTTAAGTGCAGTTAAACTGGTCGATAAAGGTTTTTGGTTTAAAACGAAGAATAATGAATAGAAGTACGAGTATACTAAAGAATGACACTATTGATAACTTATGCTTGGTTGCAAACATAAATCTAATCCCACATGATTAAAGAAGAAATCCTAATAGTGCCAGTGTCAAAGTATTGGTTTAACAGAAGTTTAACAGGAAATTTAGAAGACTTTAAGTTGGAATTTGTGCTGGTATTTTAATAAGTTTATCAATAAAATGACTCAAAACCTGCCATATTCCAAAAAAAAAATAAAAAAAATAAATGAAAATAAAGAATAACTCAACAAAAATATAATCCACTGAAAAAACTAGGCAATATGTCATTTATTACAGTTAAATAATAACCATATGTTACTTGGCATATTATATGGACTTCAATTCGGGAAATGATCCTTAATTCAGCGGACGGTTTAATAGGATTTCAAAATATGATAAGAACTATAATTGTTGCTGTTCTAATGAACCGATTATGCCGGTGCACCTGGATCCATTGGAAGCGCCTACATTGCTACCTTTACTTTAAATCTTCCTACAAACTTTTAGCTCATCACTCAATCTTCTTTTAACGAGTGATGATATTTTTATGTATGAATCAGCCCTTTATAAAATTCTCGATGACATTTTGAAAATGTGGATCTATTTCAGCGATGACGCGTTGGGTTCGGCCTTGAGCTCACAAATTGTTTGTGGTTTATGCACATAGACATAGGAATTTCGGAAGATGATTCGGTCTGGAAATCGTTGCTCCAATAAATCTATTATTTCGTGGGCGGTTTGCCTGTACTGGTGAAACCACATGCTGTTTAGATCCATACCAATCAGTTGAGGCCACAAGAACTCTTATATCATGTTCCTGTAACATTCACAGTCGTAAACTCTTATTGAGTCACCCTTTGCTTCGTAAAATAACGAAGCTTTTTTTATTAAGGCATATTGTTTATGACCTTCACATCATTTCAATCAAAGTCTTTGGCCTTTCTCCTAAAACATGTCCTAGCAAAATTACCTAAGTTATGGTAAGCAGAAATTTGTTATATTATCTTCTTTTTTTTTTTTAATTAATCAACACTCAGGGGATGCCCCAACAGATGCAGTGCATTGTGTTGATCTCAGGAAAATAGGTTAAGGAGGAAAGAGGGAGTAGTGTCTTCATTTTTTTTTTTTTTTGCAGAGACAGACCAAAGCCTCTGGTGGGAATCGAACCCACGACCCCCGCATGATAGGCGAGCACGCTACCTACTCACCAACGGGGGCGCTTAGGTTACGTTGAAAAGAGTTTCTTCTGAAAATTATAGAGCTTATATCCAGTTTATAAGGACAGACATATAAATCAGTAAGGTGCCTTCCCTGTTCATTAATCAGTCAATAACGTAACTCCAGGAGTCTATCGCCCTCAGTTCTTCCAAAAATGGTAATAATTTACTGGATAGATGTGGTGCTCTTATTCTTGAAAATGTGGGACAATTCCAAAATTGTGTTATCCTACCCATGTCTTAAGTAATATAGCTCTCTGCCAGCTCGCTAAGGCTGTTTTTTACTCTACACCTTTCCCTGAAGTAGCGTAGATTCCACAGAATTCGAAATCAGTAACTAAGAATCCATTTTAGTCACTAATATGTATTCGTATTCCTTAAATCCATTGGCAATTATTCAGATGTCTCCCAGGCTATTCAAAAATATTTTTTCTTATAGTTCTGAATGAGTGTTCCTTATCGAATCTTTCAATATACTTGACAGATGCTGATAGATATTAGACTTAGATGCGATTCCTTGTGTGCAGCGAAAAGCCAGACCGTCTAGCCCATCCAGGGCAGCTTGATATCTCCGTGAATTTTTTAATTTCTCTCATAGTCACCATCTGTTAGAAGGCTACTGGGAAATTTGGAGCAAGTTGCGTCACTAAGTTTGAGCTTGAAAGCCATTTGAAATCAGGTTGGTTATTATGTAACGATTCGAATGAAACAATTTACGAATTCGAACAAATTCTACTTTGTAGTACGCTTTCGAACTATTATTTCCATTTCAATTTTCGAAATGAAAATCCTTTCGAAAATATTTTCGTTTCGAATCGAATTACATAATAACCCCACAGAAAACCGCGAGGATTTTTGCAAAAATTAAAAAAGCTTTTTCACCGCCCTAAAGGGGCCGTCATGCCAAAAATATTTGATAAAATCCACGGAATGATTCTGGATGGTCAGAACTTAAAAGTACGTGAGGCAGCTGAGGCTGTAGGCATCGCAACTGAGGGGGCACATAACATTTTACTTGTATAGTTGAACATAAAAAAGCTATACCTTTAATGAGATCCGCGATTTCTCACACTGGACCACAAGCGCGACCATGTGGCCACTTCAAAAGAGTGTTAGCGATGTTCATTCGGAATACGTAATGGCGAGTTTTTAACCGTTTGCTGGGGTATAGTTCGCTGGGGTTACGGTCGTTGGAGAAATTTATTTTTCACATCTGCACCAGACAGAGAGAAAAATAAAACGAGGTCATTGGAATTCTCAGAGTTTCATGGTTTCTTTCTTTTTTCTTATAATTATGCTAGTAATACCTAATAATTCAATATTTAAGGATAGAAAATGTTCACTTGGTACAGGGAGACTTGACTTAGGCGCTTCTCTTGATGGTGAGAGAGAAACGATTTGTGGAAAATTTTCCGAAAACAATTACCCGAAAACAATTTCCCGAAATTACACTTTCCCGAACACAATTTCCCGAAATGACAATTTCGCGAAATTACAATTTCCCGAACACAATTTTCCGAAATTACAATTTCCCGAACACAATTTCCCGAAATCACAATTTCCCGAAATCACAATTTCCCGAAATTACAATTTCCCGAAATTACAATTTCCCGAAATTACAATTTCCCGAATACAATTTCCCGAAATTACTATTTCTTAAAAGAGCTTGTTGATGACATTTCCGAAACAATACCATCAGAAATTCCGGCCGAAGCGCGAGCAATCAGTTCATGACCACTTGATGTAGTGGTCCGGGCAAGATCTTTCAGCTCATTAACGATTTTTTCTTTAGCAACGAAAGCCGCTTCGGCACTGTGGTTGTGAAGAGTCTCTTTTTTTATAGTATCGTTGCAAGTTATGACCCTACTGATACAATGTTTTCTTCGATAATGGATACAACGCCAATAACCGCTATCAACGGACCGACCGTCGTCATGATACAAGAAACCATTCAAAAGCAACCTCGGTTTACCTTTTTCACCATCCACGAATTCGAGTGGCATAGTAACTGTGTTACAACAATTCCGTAGCAGCTACTGCATGGGCAGGATGTGATGGAAAAAGTGAGCGTTATCCGTCGGGAGTGTTCAAAGTCACAATGAAAAAATAAGCGTATGACACTCCAATAAATAGGTCCGTACGGCGAGGGAGGGTGGAAGAGGAAGGGCGTGGTGCGGGGTGGGGGAATTATTTTTTCGAGAAGTCGTATACTTGGGATATGGTTTTTTCGAGAAATCGTATGTAGCAAGTTTTATTTTCCGGAAATTTTTACTTTTTCATGGGGGAAATCAAGAATATATGGGAAGTTGTAAACTAAAAATAGGGAAATTGTAATTTCGAGAAATTTTAATTTCGGGAAATTGTTTTCGGGAAATTGTAATTTCGGGAAATTGTTTTCGGGAAAATGTTTTCGGGGAATTTTGGAAATTGTTTTCGGCAAATTGTTATTGGGAAATTTTCCGCAGAGGAGAGAAACATGTCAAACATGACTCTTATCACAGAACCCGAAGATTAATGAAGTAGGGAGACCTAGCGTAGACACTTCTCTAGATCACGAGAAAGAAACCTGTCGTGTCATAAAACACGAAGACTTTTCGTTGTAGGGAGACCTGGCATACGCACTACTCTCTTATTATTAGAAACCAAATACTTGTAGTTGTAGAGAGACCTGCGTTGGAACAAAGTCATGGCGACAGTTTTTTGGGATAAAACGATCACTGGCAAATATTATTCACAGCTGTTCGATAGATTCGGTATTGATTTGAAGCAAAAACGACAGAATTTGACGAAGAAAAATGTGCTTTTCCATCATGACAACACACCGCCGAATAAGTGTGTAGTCGCTATGGCAGAAATCCATAAATTACACAACTAACTGCTACCCCATCCATTATATTCTCCAGATATAGCTCCCTGCTACTATTTCCTGTTTCCATGCCGAGATAAATGGCCTTGCGGTAAGAAAATTGGCATAACTGAAACGCTTATTTGAGGACCTTCAAAAAACCTGCTATTTGGAAGTAATAGAAGAAATTGGAAAAACACTGGACTAAATGTATCAATCTGCAAAGAGACTACGTTGAGAAAAAAGTCACTAAGTTATAAATCCGCAGTACCTTTTCAATCAAATTTTTTTATACTGTTAAACTGAAATTTCAATTGCAACACTGTGAAACTTTACTTTCATCTCACGTATTTTCAATATCGTTTTAGTTTCTTTTCTACTAAAAAGCATGAAAGAGAGAGTGCCAGTTCATACATTCATAAATGCAATCAAGTGCAAAATTATCTTTTGATAATAAAATACTACTTGAAAACATACAATTGGCATTTTGCTTCAACTTGATATGTTTTTTTCTCATATTTTTTTTCATCTTGTCTGTGTACCGAACGAAGCCATATCAACAAGGATGCTTGGGCTTAAGGAAAATCCTTTTGTATATTTTAGTTTCTCAAAAAGTAAATGTGACTAACATATAAACCACTTGGCAACGCCACATGTCAGAATATAACTTGCAACATGCACTTGGACACACAGTAAACCATGTGCAGTTGTTCAATGTTATTCCCTTTCATTTGTACGAGCTCTAACTTCACAATTTACTGCTGTGCTTGGCCAACTACTCTTTACGGTTGCAATGTGATTCGATGGCATTGCCTCATTAAATTGTAAACTATAAGTACGTTGCTGTAGGTAAAATGAATTATTGCCACTATGCTACAATTGCTATTGTCACTAGCAATGATTGCTAAAAGGCAGACAGCTTTTCGGATAAAATATACTTCATGCACTGCACTGCACTGCACTTCACTGCTCTTCGACTAAGATGCTGTTAAATGCTTTAGGATTCTAGATTCACAAATAGTTCTTTAAGTATATGTTTTATTTTATATGACATGGAAACCGAAACTAAGATAAGTATGGGAATAAGGTGAATATAATGTTAAAAGTAAATTTATTTGAAAATTTAGAATGTTTAACATTATGATGATAATAAAGTGGGATGTGGTAGCAAAATTACAATAAACATTTTTAAAATGCAAATATTTCGCATAAAGAATCACTTAAAATGCTTGCTAATTTCCTAAGGTAGCACTAATAAACCATTAAGATGTCAATGTTTCATCAGTAATCTTTTATTTGCTGGAAGCTTTCAATAACACAGTGAAACAGCTATTCTGTGGGGAGTTTGAGAAATTCCAAGTAAGGTCGAAAGTACTAGGCTAGTGATAGTATAGTAAAGCCTCCAAAGGGTTTGGCGTTTTTATGACCTTTTATATTTTTTTCTTATCTTTTCAGCTATAACTTAACAACCATTGATAATTTAGCAAAATTGTAGCTTAGGCTTATTATTATATTAATCTATAATATTAATAGGCAAGGCGATTTCTTGTGACCGATATTAAAATTTTAATTACCATCCGATTGCGACCAAAAATATACCATTTGAAAGTTATTTGTTTTTATTCGTCCACCATATTTACAGACTAGCACCGCCTGGAACATTTTTTGGAGTAAAGTGCATTTAAAGTTGCTACTAACACATACATAAAACACATAAGCTTCCATTAAAAAACTATACAATGCTTTATGTGTGTTTATTAAATTTGAGTTTAATTGTGAAATTGCTAAAATTGATTAGCACATCTTTAGGCTCTGATAAAATTATTTATTAACAAACCCAGTTATCTTCTGTGTGTTCAACAAATATTTATAATTGAATGAAGAAATAAATTTTCCTAAAATTTTCACTCAAATTTCGAGGCCTGCGCTCTGCTAGCACTTATTAATATAATTAATATAATTAATAAAATTAATATAATTAATATAATTAATATAATTAATTTAATTAATATAATTAATATAATTAATATAATTAATTTAATTAATATAATTAATATTAATAATATAATTAATATAATTAATATAATTAATATAATAATATAATTAATATAATTAATTTAATTAATATAATTAATATAATTAACATAATTAATATAATTAATATAATTAATATAAATAATATAGTTAATATAATTAATATAATTACTATAATTAATATAATTAATATAATTAATATAATTAATATAATTAATATAATTAATATAATTAATATAATTAATATTATTAATATAATTAATATAATTAATATAATTAATATAATTAATATAATTAATTTAATTAATATAATTAATATAATTAATATAATTAACATAATTAATATAATTAGTATAATTAATATAATTAATATAATTAATATAATTAATATAATTAACATAATTAACATAATTAATATAATTAATATAATTAATTTAATTAATATAATTAATATAATTAATATAATTAATATAATTAATATAATTAATATTATTAATATTATTAATATAATTAATATAATTAAGATAATTAATATAATTAATATAATTAATTTAATTAATATAATTAATATAATTAACATAATTAATATAATTAATATAATTAATATAATTCATATAATTAATATAATTAATATAATTAATATAATTAATTTAATTAATATAATTAATTTAATTAATATAATTAACATAATTAATATAATTAATATAATTAATATAATTAATATAATTAATATAATTAATATAATTAATATAATTAATATAATTAATATAATTAATATAATTAATATAATTAATATAATTAATATAATTAATATAATTAATATAGTTAATATAATTAATATTATTAATATAATTAATATAATTAATATAAATAATATAATTAATATAATTAATATAATTAACATAATTAATATAATTAATATAATTAATATAATTAACATAATTAATATAATTAACATAATTAATATAATTAATATAATTAATATTATTAATATAATTAATATAATTAATATAATTAATATAATTAATATTATTAATATAATTAATATAATTAATATAATTAATATAATTAATATAATTAATTTAATTAATATAATTAATATAATTAACATATTTAATATAATTAATATAATTAATATAATTAATATAGTTAATATAATTAATATAATTAATATAATTAATATAATTAATATAATTCATATAATTAATATAATTAATATAATTAATATAATTAAAATAATTAATATAATTAATATAATTAATATAATTAATTTAATTAATATAATTAACATAATTAATATAATTAATATAATTAATATATTTAATATAATTAATATAATTAATATAATTAATATAATTAATATAATTAATATAATTAATATAATTAATATAATTAATATAATTAATATAATTAATATTATTAATATAATTAATATAATTAATATAATTAATGTAATTAATAAAATTAATATAATTAATATAATTATTATAATTAATATAATTAATATAATTAATATAATTAACATAATTAATATAATTATTATAATTAATAAAATTAATATAGATAAATAATTAATACCTATAATATTCATAGGCTAGGCGATTTCTTGTGGACGATGTTTTGTTCTACCGTTTTATCCCGATTTTGACCAACCATATATTATTTGAAAGGTATTTCTCTTTAGCTGTTCACCAGATTTACAGATTTTTAAATTTTTTCCCTTATTTTGAGTAAATTGCATTTAAAGTTGCTACTAACACATACATAAAATTGTACATATGCTATGTGTGTTTTATTAAATTTGTTAATGTGTTTATTAATCAGTTTATTATCTTCATCCACGATAATAAAAAACCTTAAAAGTGTTGTTTGTGAATTGGCTATGTTGAAAAATAAAGCTGCCTAGAAATTGCACTCGAATTTCGAGCACTGGAATCCGCTAGTTATATATTAATACTCACTAATGTTAATACTTAAACGTATGTATGATAATTATGATAATTTAATAATTATGTCCTGAGAAAGCCAAAACCTTTGGAGGTTTTACTACACTGGCCTAGTACTTTCACTTTGACTTGGAATTTGTCAAATTTTAAATTTTAAATTTATGTATGTTTAGTAACAACTTTAAATTAATTTTACTCAAAAAAAAAGTTCCAAACGGTGAAAATCTATAAATCTGGTGGACAGCTAAAAAAAAATCCTTTAAAATGAGGTATGTTTGGTCAAAATCGATTTAAAACTGACAAAGTTACATCGGTCACAAGAAACTGCCTATTAATATTATAGATGTCTTCCACATCTTCTTGCTGCTTTGAAAATTCATTGGTTGCAAATGGAGGATGTATGATGGATGACTTAATAATTCATTGCTTTGACCGGTTAACTAGTAAATTTTTGGGAAAATAATTATCCTACGTCCCTGGTTAGATTGTGTTAGAAGTGCCTGCTAATTTAAGCATTAGCACACTATGACTCTCATGTCCGTTATGATGCCACTAAACGGATTAGTGTTCCTTTCAGATCCCACCGTAGTACCAATTTTAGCAGCGATTCCAACGACGGAAGTCTATTTCTGGAGATTTTCAGGCAATAGCAGAGAAAATTTTGTATACTCTCCACTTTTTCTACATCTATATAATTTTGACTGAAATAATTTTTTGAGACCCTGAGGCGTTCAGCTGTTTATTTGAGCGTTTTCGATTCAAAGATGGCCAGATATATTGTTGATCAAAAAAAAAACGGCCAATGCATTATCTTAAATACGTTTGCCATACTAATTCCCAGGGCTACCTCAATCTCAGGCTAAATCACATGACTAACCTGCGCAATTCATCCAAGTTTTCTGCCACACCGACCGCTTTTAGACGTCCTTCTTTAAAATACTCTCCAAGCGGGCAATGTACTTAACTAATGATATAGAATGGTTAAGATGGTGCTGCATCTTGGAAAATCGAAAAGATATGATCGATGCTCTATTTTTGCACGACAAATTTCACGTGTGGCTGAGATTATATTTTCGAGCCATTGTAAATTATTTCAATATCGTCCGTATGCCAAACTTAACATTGAATATGTAAGTTGCTGCCCACTCACACTAGGGTTGTCAATGCTGGACTAGGCAAAGGGATACTACTTATGTTTGGGAAAAAAAATATTTAACATATTGTTTATCAAAGTACTCTCCATCAAGATTAGTACACTTTTGCATGTGTTTGACCAATTTTCGTTGCCATCCCAATTTTTTTTTTTTTTGGGTTCCAAATCAGGACTGTACGGCGTATGACCCATCCATTTGATATTTTGATTACTCAAAAATTAACTTGTTTGAAGCATTCGAAATGTGCCTTTTTGTGGAGAATGATTGTAAAATTTTGTGTGGCCAAACGTTCACGTTATATTAAATATATGCGAGTGGAACTAGCAAACCAAGCTTGGCTCAACATTATGATAAACCACATGACGATCTTGCAATATAAGTTCCCGCACAGCATCGATATTTACTGCAACAGCTGCCCCTTTTGGAAGGCCTACAGGAAATTCTCCCTTGAGTGAAGGTCGACCACAATTGACAGACGGACGGACGGACATCGCTAAATCGATGTGATTCTGCGTTGATCGGTATCTACAGTATTAACAGGCAAGGTGATTTCTTGTGACCGATGGTTTGTTCTACAGTTTTATCCCGATTTTGACCAAACTTATATTATTTGAAAGGTATTTCCTTTTAGCCGTTTTGCAGATTTACAGATTTTTAAATTTTTTCCTTTGTTTTGAGTAAATTGTATTTAAAGTTGCTACTAACACATACATAAAATTATACAATGCTATGTGTGTGTTTTTTAAATTTGTTAATGTGTTTGTAATAAAAATGAGTTTGTTTTTTGTGTTGATTTGTGAATTGGCTATAATTGATTAGCATACCTTTAGGGTCTTTCTTAAATGAAAAAATAAAATTTCCTAGAATTTGCACTCGAATTTCGAGTGCTGGAATCTGCTAGTAATAAGAGACGGGTCTAGGTCAAATATTTTTGGTAGTTACAAACATCAGTATAAAGCCACTACAGCCTAACCACATAGTTGTATAGAGTCAAAAACATATATACAGTGGCTCAAAAACTGAGTGCTCACCATCAACTTTAATTTTCAAATGAATTTTTTTTACTACAATTTAATACTTTTTTAAAATACCAAATATGTCATTTTATTCTATAAAATATACAGTTTAATACTATACTAGCAGATTCCAGCCCTCGAAATTCGAGCGCAAATTGTAGGAAATTTTATTTTTTCATTAAATAAACCCCCTAAAAGTATGCTAATCAATTATAGCCAATTCGCAAATTAACACAAAAAATAAACTCATTTTTATTACAAACACATTAACAAATTTAATAAACACACACTTAGTATTGTATAATTTTAAATGCAATTTACTCAAAATAAAGGAAAAAGAAATACCTTTCAAATAATATACGTTTGGTCAAAATCGGGATAAAACGGTAGAACAAAACATCTGTCACAAGAAATCGCCTAGCCTATTAATATTATAGATATTAAAAAACTAAAATGATTTTCGTAATCTTATAGACAATAACAAAAACAAAAACAGTACTTATATTTAACAACAAAAAACTGAGTGCTCACCTATGATTGTTCTTAAAAAATCACTTAGAACACAGACATTTTTATACTACTTTTTCATTCAATTTTTTCTTCAAATGTTTTTTAATCTATATATATAAAAAATTTATGAATATTTAAATGAGCCTAAAGGTATGTTAATCAATTTTAGCAATTCACAATTCGACACAGAGCGTCTGATATAGAATTTAAATCATTCGCATTAACAGGGTGTAACGAATTATTATAAATATTTTATTTTATTTAATTTAATATATTTTTAACACAGATTAAACATAAATTTTATCATTCTCAGCTTCTCCTCCATATGAAGTATAACTATGCCAATTTTCACACTACTCCGAGCCCTTTTTAAGCAATAAAAAGGGAACTAAAAATTTACCTTCATGTATTAATATATGATTTGAGATCCCTCATTTCAAATTATGGCTTCTAATTGTCTTGGAATAGAACTTACCAAATTTTGGATTACCTGCGCTGGAATTTTCGCCCATTCTTCCTGTATAGCTTTGACCAGATCGTTCCTGTTGGGAATTTCTCTTTCTCTTACCTTTTTTTCTAAACGGTATCAGAGTCTTTTGATGGGGTTAATAAAGGGAGACTGGGGAGATATTTCCGTCCATTTTGGAGTATTATAGAGAAGCCACAACTTAGTATTGGCGACCGTATGTTTTGAGTCGTTGTCCTGGGTGAAGATATAATTTGGCGGCAGTCCCATTTTTTGTACACTGGGTCTGAAATGGGTCTTTAAAATGTCGTTCTATTTTTTGTGATATAATACTCCATCGATGATATGTAAATCCCCGACGCCACCAGCACTCATAGGGCCCCACACCAGTACTGAGCCAGCCCCATGTTTGAAAGTAGGTTTTTACTCTTAATTCTTCATTGGCTTTTCTCCACACTTTACACCTTCCCCCATTACCATACATGTTAAATTTGCTTACGAATCTAGAACTACATCGTCTAATTTTTTTGGGTTCTGGCATACTCAAAGCGTTTTTCTTGTTGTCCTTGCTTGTGAATGGTTTCTTCCTGGCAACCCGATCGTGATAACCAGCTACATAGAGTAAATTGCGGACTGAATTTACAGAAATATTGAGACCAAACTTTATATTTATCGTTTCCGTAAGTTTTTTAGCCGGAAGTTTTGGTTTTGTTTAATTTTCCGAACTATATAACATTTTTGAATTTCGGACAGTAAATGTGGTCGCCCAGATCTGTGGCCGAATCGTCGCATTCGTTATCGAAATTTTTCGACAGAAATAATTTTTTATTTTCCAAAATAAAATGCTAATAGTAATTTTACTCTGTCACAGTTAACGAGTTATGGTCCATGTTTAATAGTCTTCTTAAAACAATAAACCAAAATATGGAAGTTCGATTGATTTTACTCGATGTCGAATGCGACGATTTCCCACCTGGGCTCATTCTTTAAATTTTTTGTGCTTTTTTTTATTTGCCAATAATTTTTTTCTGTTGACGGCGGAATATGGTCTTTTGATTATTTTTCCAATTTGTCTTATTGATTGATTTTTTCGGATTAGGTAGTCTCTTTTCGTTTTGGAGGCATGTCCAAGAATACTCCGGAAATAGTACCAACTGAAAATTGTTATTACAATTTTATTATGTTTTATTTCTTAGAAGTACCGTTACTTTTCTCCTCTAAGCAGCAAAACAAAAATTGAGTACAGGTGAGCACTCATTTTTTGGAGCTTAAATTTTGTTAACTTTTTGTTTTTGTTATAAAAATTCAGAATTATGAAATTCTTTTTAAATATTAAAGTACATCTATAATATTAATAGGCTAAGCGATTTCTTGTGACCGATGTTTTGTTCTACCGTTTTATCCCGATTTTGACCAAACGTATATCATTTGAAAGGTATTTCCTTTTAGCTGTTCACCAGATTTACAGATTTTTAATTTTTTTTTTTTTTTTTTTTGTTTTGAGTAAATTGCATTTAAAGTTACTACTACCACATACATAAAATTATACATATGTATGCTGTGTGTGCTTAATGAGTTTGTTTTCTTCATTCACAATAATAAACCAAAATAGTGCTGGTTTGTGAATTGGATAAGTAGAAAAATAAAGTTGCCTAGAAACTGCACTCGAATTTCGAGCGCTGGAATCACCTAGTAATAATAAACATTACAGTATCGTTAATAAAAAATATAAAAAAAGTTTCGATAAACTATAAATCTATTATATTAATAGGCAAGGCGATTTCTAGTGGCCGATGTTAGTGGGTCAGTTTTAGTCCTATTTTGACCAAACAGCCCTCTTTTGAAAGGTATTTCTTTTTAGCTGTCCACCAGATTTACAGATTTTTAAATTTTTTCCTTTTTTTGGAAATTATGCTGAAATTGATTAGCATAATTTATAAAATGAAAAAATAAAATTTCCTAGAATTTGCACTCGAATTTCGAGGTCTGGAATCTGCTAGTGTTTAATAAAAATATTAATTTGAAAATTAAAGTTAGTGGTGAGCACTCAATTTTTAGAGTGACTGTATACTTGGATCTGGGAAATTTAACTCTTAACTTGAACTAGCTCTTAAAGAACCAGTTACTTATAAAAGTTACTTATAAAAACATGTCTTACGTCTGAAGTGTTAGTTTCCCTCTCCACAGCACCAAAACAGATTCGTAAAACTTGATTTGCTTAACGAAGTAAACTTCTTAATCTTATTTAATGCGGTCTTAGCAATTTGAGTTCCTCATAAACTCTATTCATGACTTTTTTTTATTACTTCAAGCCATACGTTCAAAAAACATGTTTAAATTATATTTTATAAGACTTGAGATTTTTTTTTTTTGATTTTTTTATTAACAATTCCCACATTATAATTCATAAATCCATTATAGTTACGCATTCTTAACTGTCTACACTTTGTAAAAAAAAAAAATAAACCAACAAAATCGTCAATGACTTAACAAAATATTTGTTGTGGTAATTATACAGTTATTACCATATAATGCGTTGTTCTCCTCTAGTTCTGTTGTTCATTATGTGTTGTTTTGTTAATGTTTAATTTATGCAATTAGATTTTAAGAAAAAAGATACAAAAATAAAAAGAACAACACTTGAACAATGACTTTAATTTTTTACTTTGTTTTTGGTTTATTTCTTATATATATTTTCTTAATTTTATAATTTAAATAAAAACCACAAAATAATAGCTTTCATAATTATATGCCAAAAAATTGAGAGATAAACATTCATTCTAACATACAGACTCATAATTTATTGTCAAAAATACAAAAAAAAACTGAAAAACACAGGAAAGCACCTGTTGCAGCAGGGTTAGATGAATATGGTACATGGAAGCAAACAAGAATATGTTATAATTTGGAAAATTGAATTGTCATGTTACTCTGGCTTCGACCAATGTGAATATGTAAATGAATAACAGGTTCAAAACGTTGCAACTTTTAGATAAATATGTTAAACCCTCTTAAAAGATTGTTATAAAACAATATGAATATCAAATGTTTGAAAACACATAGAAGAGCCATACCATACCATCACACATAACAAAAGGAATACTAAAAAGGTTTCTTTGTTTCTTTATGTTTTCCAGCACAAATAATAGTTTTAGACCACTATGTGTAGTAGTTAAACAATAAAAAGAAATATAATAAATTATAAATGATCATACGTTTAAATGCATGTTAGTCTACCGGATACACTCAAAAAAAAAAAAACAAATCAAATTTGTTGAATATGTAAAAAAGCAAAAAAAATATTTGGTTTCAGCTTAATAACGAAAAGTTGAATTCATTAGAAGACCCAACAAACATTTTACAACGAGTGCATTTCATAGAACATAAAATTTCCCTGCATTTATGTGAATTTAAGTTACGAAATACTAAAGTGAAACATTTTTTTTTTTTTTTTTTTTTTTTTTTTTTTTTTTGTAAATTTGCTGTATGTAACAAAAACAAGCATTCATTCCGTAATTTATGTGAATTGAATCTTTTTTTTTTTATTTATTTTTTGTTCAGAAAACAAAATAAATATAATCATTTCAATGATTTACAAACCATGTTTGTATGCTCAAATTTACGTTTATAAATGTTCATTGATAGCATTTGTTTGTGAAGCTTTTGTTTAAAAAATTTAACTTTTTTTTTCAATTTAGTTGGAAAAAGAAGAAGTTGTTTGTGATAGAACAATGGTCATTGATTAAAATATATTTTGTATGTATTTAAATTAAATCATTATAATAGCAATTTTATAAATTTTGTTTTGAATTTTTTTTTTAAATTAAATTTGAATTTTTATTTTTTTTAACAAATTTTTTTTTTTTTTTCAATTTAGTTGGAAAAAAATAGAACAATAAGATTTGATTAAAATATATTTGTTTATATTTAAATTATATGTATTTAGCATAATAATTTTACAAATTTTATTTGCAATTTTAAATTTAAATTTTTATTTATTTATTTTTTTTTTTTTTTCATTACAGATACAACCGGTGAACTTGGTTGGGCTTTTACCTTGATTGTTGTTTCAATTATATCAGCTCTAATAGGTGCTATTGTTATGGTCATAGTTCTAAGATGTAGAAGGTGAGTAATGATTGTTTTTTTTTTTTTTTTTAAGAAAAAAATTATACAATAAAAACGCCATAAAAAACGTGTTTGCAACACCATTTTTTCAAACTCTTTCTTTTAACTCATACTCTTTGTTTGTCTGTCTGCCATGGGGCAACCCCATGCCCCCTCATCTAATTCATCTGAAACTTGGCCCATAGTCTTGTTGTGATTATAGATTAATTTTGGGGTAGTGTAGTGAATATCCCATCACTGATATTAAAACATATGTAAAACCAGCTGATACAAATGTAAACATAAATCAGCTGTAGCTTTAGGACTTAATTTTAGAACATAATTTGTAATTAGATTTAAGTAGCTTTAAGTACCGTTAATTTGCTTTATAAGTAGGATAAGAATATCAATAAAAATCAATAATTTAAGAGAACTCAAGACGAGTAATTGCCTCTGGTTTTTTTTATTCAAACCACCAGCACTCCTAACTGCTTTAACTCTGGCAACTTTGAAGTGCCGAGTTTTATGGAAAAGAGCCAGTGACGCTTAGGACGCCGGCCAAAAGCATAATTAAATAAAAAAAATATTTTTATTACACTTTAGTAGTCACGCACAGTCACGGAGTGCTTTAAAACCCATTTCCCCTCATCCGATCGATTTGAAACTTGGTCAATAGACTTGCCGTGAAAAAATATAAAATATCACGCACAGTCACGGAGTGAACTAAACCCCATTTCCCCTTATCCAATCTATCTGAAACTGTGTCCATAGACTTGTTGTGATCAAAGATTAATTTTAAGATAGTCATACCCAGTCATGTATAGTCACGCCCAGTCACGGAGTGACAGGAACCTCATTTCCCCTCCTCCAATCAATCTGAAACTTGGTCCATGGACTTGTTGTGACCAAAGATTAATTAATTAACTGTGGGCTAGTGCAATTGATAAACGAAGTTTCTCCGCATTACGTTGTGCGAACAACGGGACAATAGGCCACAAATGGATGTAAGCTACTATAAAACCGGGCAGTATGAAACTCGGGCACTTGGCATGAGTAGACTAATCTCAGCAGAATATTTCCCATATTAACATCCCGGTGATTTTCTAACGAATCGATAAAGTTGGTTGCCCTACTGTCAATAATGAGCATCAACACCATCCTTTTTACACAGTCCAGTAGCTCCAAAATAGTCTTATATCTCCTGGGAGTTATATTCCATAGGAGATCAGTAGGAGAGATGTAATTTTTGTACCGTTTTAAAAAACCAAGACAGTTGGAGCCTTGTTTTAACACTTTGAAAACATCTTCGTTCCAACGAATATCCCATTGAATTCTCATGCCCAGAACATCAAGAGTATCCGATTCCTCAAAACATATACCACCCATATATAGAGATGGCATTGTTGAATTCAAGCTCCTATGGGTCAACAAACAACATTGCGTCTTCCGCGTATTAAAGTCACCCCTATTCGCTTTAACCCACTCGGAGATTATTAACAGGCCTGGATTTAGTGTGCCACTCATTACCAGCCTTGTGCCCCCAGCTTCAAAAAGACTTGGCCTAAAATTGAAGGAAAAGGAATGGCGAATATTTTTGTAATCTGCGAAAGAGTAAATAGGATTGAAAGTTTGTCTAAGAAGGACATCAGGAAAGGAACATATAGGGAGACAGAACAGAAACTTGGAGTACCCCTGAATTCGAGAGAAGTCAATGCCGACCCCAAGTGCAATAAGCTTTGATATTAATGCACCCTACCACATGTGATCGAAAGCCTTGGAAATAACTAGATCAATCACTTTACTTTCACCAAAATTAAGAATGGGACGACTCTGTGCTCAGAAAGAAAAGCTAACATGTCTCCCATAGAACGGCTTATACGGAAGCTGTCTGTCTGTACTGTCAATTATTAATAAGTGAGCTGGCCTCCAGATAGTTGACAAGCTGATAATTGATCATGGTCTCCATTACCTTTGAGAGCGCTGAGCAGATTGCATCTGGACGGTAATGTTCAGGGTTGTTAGCCGCGCCCTTTTAGGGATTGGTAGGACATTGGCAATTTTTCAGCAAACGGGTAAGGCTCCCGCACGGTATGAATATCTTACAGAGGTTGGCCAATAGACTTGCTGACATCAAGGAGCATTATTTCAGCACCAGTGCTGGTACACCACCCGGCCCCGGAGATTTATTTACATTGAAATCCAAAAGAAACCTTCAGAATTCTTTTGTTTTTCTTTGAATAATTGTAAGATTTTTTTTATAAATATTGAATTAAGAACTTTGGATATAAAACTTCCAATGTATGAAATATAAATTTTAATTTTTGTTATATTTGGGAAATGAACTCTGTGACGTTTTGAAGTTGCCTTGTAGTTATTTAAAAATCAGCGCTGCTCCTGAAACTGTCGTCTGTTAGTAGACGACTGTATAATTTCTAGCAAACTGCGTCATTTAGTTGATAGTATGACAGTCATTGAAATCAGACCACTTCAGGAATTTTTGCAAAAATCGGAAAAATTGAATTTCGAGTGCTCATAAAATATTGTTTTTTTTTTGCGAAGAAAAAATCATCAGCGAATGCAAGGAAAGGCTTAATAGTTTCTTGGGATGTATGCGATGTCATTCACATTGATTACTTTGTCTAGGGTAAAACGATTACACAAGCCAACAAGGTTTTGGACTGGAGCAACCAAATATCTTTCCTAGGTTAATTTGGTGGGCTGAATTCGAATTTGCAATTGGGTTTTCTCTATCACGTCAGGTTTTTGAGATACAAAAAAAAATGTTTTTATTCGTTTTTTACATAAAAAATCATTAGTTTATTTAAAATTCAATGAACGGCGTTATTTAAACGTCGGTTGTATTTTGTTGTTTCGGATTCACGTATTAGAGTCCAGCAATAGTCTTCCAACATGCTTCGGTCCCAAAATTCTTGACAATTTCTTTAAATTTTCATTAAATCTTGGTTAGCACGCTCCCCTTGTTCGTCGCTTACCGCATCTAGATTTTGTGAAAAAAAATCTAAATGCAAATGAAGAAAATGCCTTTTGAGTGACATTCGTGCACCTAATTCGTGATAATTTTTCAAGAATTCAGCAACAATTTGTGTGTAGTTTTCACTCTCATTGTTTCCAAGAAAACTGTCCACGATGTTCTTCAAAGATATCCAGGCTGCATATTCTTTCTCCAATAAACATTCCGAAAAATTGTCATCATTCAATACCTTCCTGATGCGAGGGTCAACAAATATGCCTTCTTTGATGTTAGCATATGAAATTTTAGGAAAAACCGCTAACAAATATTTAAATGCTGCACCATTTTTGACCAGAGCCTTGACAAAGTTCTTAAAAAGGCCCAATTATATGTGCAGCAGCGGAAGAAGAACGTCATTTGGATCAATTAAGGGTTTATTTGAGATGGTTTGTTTTCCTGGTGAATGCTCAGTTCTTTTTGTCCACTCTGTTCTGACGTAATGATGATATGTAGCGCTACCATCCCATAGACAAAGGAAACAACAATATTTTGTGAAACCTCCTTGCATACCAGTCAACAAACCAATGATCTGAAACAGATTCATTTACAGTTATTTACGATGGTCAAAGAAATTTAAATCACACGCCTTAAGGCCACCACAGATCTTCCATCTATGATCGTTGTTTTGAGTAATGTCAAAATTTCAGTCATTGATTCGTAATTTTCCTTTATATTAATGGCATGAGCAATTGGTATGGATGGTTTTTCATTCCCATTATGCAAAAGAAGAGCCTATAAACTGTACTTGGAGCCATCAATAAATAATATCCATTCAGTTTTGTCATATGGCTGGTTCATTTTTTGAAATATACCAACATCATCAGTACAGTATGGAATCGAGTTTTTCTTTTCAAAATATGCAGCCAATTCCAAGCTTTTATCTCTATAGATTGTTACTTTTGTCCCAACTGCAAGATGTTTCCACTGCTGCATGCGTGAAGCTAGTAATTCCGCGTCTTGCTTCGTTAAATGTAAATCCCGAATTCAATCATTCAGCTCAGCTTGAGTCACTAAATGGCGTTCATCATCAGCCTCATACAAAGTACCACTGCTGGTGAGAGATGTTTCGGACTCACTGCTGGTAGCGCTGGAAATGACTGGTAACGGATCATTTGGTGGACGTTTAACTGGTTTAGAAACCGATGGGACATTCGCGTAAATAATAGTTTTTCGATTTTTCATATTGAAGCCATCAACTTTTGTTAAACAGAAATAACAATCGGTTTGGTGGTTACTTGACTCTCTCCAAAGTACTGGAATTAAAAAACCAAATAGATCTTCCACTTTGACCACTTGTATTAAATAGTTCTGCAACTATTGCGAAAAATTGTCGGTGTGCAGGTTTGTCCAAGTTTCTGACAGCAAAACCAAAATAATGTAAATATGCATGTTTTAATGATTTTGATATTGCATAGCCTCTTTTTCCAACCAAGCATTTCAACTGGAAACTTTGTTTCCTGTATGAAAATATTGATGCTGCTGCGAAAATGGTGGAAAAAATAATAGTGCTTGGTATGCGATTATTCATTCCATCAAAGCACATTTCGGCTAAACCTAATCAAAAATTATGGTTTAACCAGACTTGCATAGATGCAGTCAGATCCAGAGAGGAAGCATTCAGATATTGGCGTGAAAATAAAAATTCCGCCACTGAACTGCAACGCAAACACGCGAGAACTGAATGTGCTAAAACACTAAAGTTTCTTTACGATCAGCGTCTTCGTGCTAAAGTTCTCTCTGCTCCTCGGGGTCATTTGTTAAAAGGGTAAAGAATAATGGTAGTTCTGCTATCCCAACTCTTTTAATGAATGACCAAATATTCACTCAACCGGTTGATAAGGCTAACCTATTAGCTGAACTTTTTGCAAAAACTCCTTTTTGTCGGATAGCGATCAACCTCTGCCCGAATTTGAAAGTGTATCTTGTACTATGCCTATTCTTTCGATATTCTTTCGAGCACGTGCAGTTAAAAAGGTCCTTTCGGATCTCAACATTAATAAGTCTTCTTACCGGATGGTATACCAGCACTGGTGCTGAAACAGTGCTCTTCGATGCTAGCCAGTCCATTGGCCAACCATTTCAGCCTTTCGTACCATGCGGGGGTCTTTCCCTATTGCTGGAAAGTTGCAATCTGCTCTGCGCTCTCGAATGTGATGGAGAGCATGATCAATTTCCATCTTGTGAACTACCTAGAGGCCAACTCACTTCTTAATGGTCGACAGTATGGCTTCCATTTAGATCGTTCCACGGGAGACCTGTTAGCTCTGCTTCCTGAGCGCTGGAGTCGATCCATTCGCAATTCAGGCGAAAGTAAAGTGGTTGCTCTGGATATTTCCAAGGCGTTCGATCGTGTGTGGCACGGTGCATTTATATCAAAGCTTATTGCATTTGGGGTCGGTAATGACTTTTCTCGATTTATATCGAGTTTTCTCAGAGACCGAACAATACGTGTTGTTATTGATGGGGTCTCATTTAATGAGTTTCAGCTTAAAATAGGGGTACCCCAAAGTTCCGTTCTTTCTCCTTTTCTTTTCCTTATCTTTCTGAACGACCTTCTAGGTCAATCCACTCGCAATTGAGGCGAAAGTAAAGTGGTTGCTCTGGATATTTCCAAGGCATGCGATCGTGTGTGGCACGGTGCATTTATATCAAAGCTTATTGCATTTGGGGTCGATAATGACTTCTCTCGATTTATATCGAGTTTTCTCAGAGATCGAACAATACGTGTTGTTATTGATGGGGTCTCATCCAATGAGTTTCAGCTTAATTCAGGGGTACCCCAAGGTTGCGTTCTTTCTCCTTTTCTTTTCCTTATCTTTCTGAACCTTCTTGGTCAAACTTTTAATTCTATTTACTCTTTCGCAGATGACAGCAGCATTTGCCATTCATTTTGCTTTAATAGAATCCAAGCCTCTTGGAAGTTGAGGGGGGGCAAAAGGCAGACAATGAATGACACACTCAATCAAGACATGTTAACAATCTCCGAGTGGGGTAAAACGAATAGAGTTGATTTTAATGCCTCCATGTTGTCTGTTGACCCATAGGGTCATGGAATCAATAATGTCATCTGTATATATGGGTGGTATAGGTATTGAGGAATCGGATACTCTTGATGTTCTAGGCATGAGAATTCAATGTGGTGTTCGTTGGAATGAACATGTTTTTCAAATGTCGAAAGAAGCATTCAAGTGTCTTGGTTTTCTAAAACGGTGTAAAAATTACTTCACTCCTTCTGATCTCCTTAAAATCTATACCACTTACATCCGACCGAAAATGGAATACAACTCCCATATATGGGCAGAAGCTTCAAAGTCTATTTTGGAGCTACTGGACCGTGTGCAAAGGAGGGCATTGGCGCTCATCAATGACAGTAGGGTATCCAACTCTATTGATTCATTGGAACACCGTCGGAATGTGGGTAGTGTAGCACTGTTCTATAGATATTACCATGGGAAATGTTCTTCTGAGATTAGCGAACTTATTCCAAGTGCCCGAGTTTCGGTTCGCTCTACCCGCTTCTCTAGTAGATCACATCCGTTTGTAGTCTATTGTCCAGTTGACCGCACAACGCATTACAGAGAGAATTCGTTTAACAGTAGATCCAGCCGTATGTGGAACAAACTCCGCGCAGAGGTCTTTCCTGACAGTTATAATCTAATAAAATTTAAGTCAAATATCCACAAACACTATTCCCTCTCTCCTCCTTCCCATAACCTGATTTCCTGAAATCAACATAATGCACTGCAATTGTAGGGGGCATCCAATGAGTGTTGGTTAATATATAAAAAAAAAAAAAATATTCACCACACACAAAGCAAAAATAGCACACGATCTCCCTGACATGCTCAAATTAATAATTGTGAAATTGTAGTGTCAGTATTGACTGTTTTACAGAATTGCCAGCATGCAATAAAAAATTAACAAGACGTGATAGCCCAATTCCAGTAGCCAGATTCGAATTCAGCGCACCCAGATTAGTTAAAAAAAACAAGCTTCGTTTCTGCTGTCAATTTTTTTTTTTTTTTTTAATTTTTAGACCAGTGTTACCGGCGAATATTATTTGAAGCTAAAACGTCAGCATTTGGCAAAGAAAAAAATACTCTTCCACTTGTATAGTTGCTATGACAACAATCCATAAATTCCGCTACGAATTAGACCCCCCCCCCTGTAACTATTTCCTGTTTCCTAACCTTAAGAAATGCTTGGCGGTAAGTAATTTGGATCGAATAAAAAGGTCACCACTGAAACAAACGTCCATTTTTAGGACATTTTGCAAACCTCTTATTTGGAAGGAATTAAATAATTTAAAAAAAAAAAAAACTGGTCTAAATTTATGGAGATAAAAGCAGACTATGATGATGAAATAAAATCCTTCTGGCGAAAAATATCTTATATTCCAAAAATTACTGAGATATCAATCCGCCCTCGTAGAATTGTATAGCTTAGTACTTGTATTAATTTCGAAAAACTTGCGTGAATGATATCATTAAATATTACATTAACACGTTTTTTTTTTCGACCACTATTACAATTGAGAATTTTTTTTTTTTATTTATTTACAATTGATTAAAAATTTATTAGATTTGACACCAACCTTGTTTAAATTGAGCAAAAACAAAGCTTAATTTCACAAATACCAGCAATAATTAGGTTTCAGCAACAATGTTGACAGAGAAAATGTTTACTTTCTCAATATATAAATTAAACCAATTTAACTAAATACATATAAAACTTTAAATCAAAACAAATGAGATTTCTTTGTATTTCAAAAGGATTTTTTTTTATATTTTTTTCTTTTTAAAATATTAGGTTGATTTTTATTCAATTAACTTTTATTAAATTAAATTCATTTCAATTGATTGAAAGGAATGACTTGCACTTTCTTATCTCTGTTTCTCTTTATTTCTTTTAGCCACCACACACACAAACACTTAACGAAAACACTCATCAACAGTAATTAGCTGTTGTATTATTTGTATGGCTTTTATTTTCTTCTTAATCAACCTCAAGTTGACTGGATTGTTTTCTTTTCTTTTATTTAAGTTAATTTCTCTTTTCGTTGATTTAATTATTTACTTTATCACCACTTCTTGCCAATTACAAACTAATTTGCAATAAACACACACACACAAAACCACAGTTTGTAATTTCGTAACCGCACTTGATACAACCACGCATTAAATTAATTTTGACATTTGACAAGTGATTGACAATAATTAAAAGAAAATAGCAAATGATAAACTTGCTAGAGATGATAAACAAGAAGATGGGTTGCCAGATAACAAGCAAAAAAGTTGTCAACAAAGATATTTAAGTGATACGGCACATGTATCTATTTAACAATCATTAAATTTAAGTCCTTGTTTGTGCACTATTTCGTGTTTTTCTACGAATTTATACTGCACCAAGATGTGAGAGAAAACAAATTTTTAAAATATACATAATATTGTACAATATTTCTATAATATTTGCTAGAATTTTCTTTATCGAAAATTTGGTTTCCAAACATTATTAATTTCAAATTGTACTAAATTTTTTTTTTGTTCTTATATTTACCGTTATAAATATTCCCATAAAAAATATAAGAATAAACTAAAGCACAATTTGTAAACATAATGATTTAATATGTACTCGTAGTATTATTTTTCTATATGTTGTTACCAGAAAGAACTATTGGGAGTTTTATATGTCTGTTTGTAGCTTTTCCTGGTTGTAACTAATCTATTAAAATCACTTTTAACAATCGTCTTATACCGTTAAAATAATTGTGTAAAGATGGTCAATTACCTTGTCGCCATTAAAAAAAAATGGCTAAGTAAAAAAGAAAAGCTTAAATTTTCTTGTAGTTTTTCTTTTTTTTTTTTTTCTTTTAGAGAAATTTATGTGAACGGAAATGAAAATTTACGAGTTTAGAAAATAAATAATAATAAGTCGATTTTCTCTTCTTAATACGTACTTTATGCACAAAAACTAACTTTTACAGTTACCAATTTTAATTTATTTTTTTTTCTTTCGTTTTTACAGAATTAAATCAGCTAATGCTAATGGTAAGTTTTTTTCATTTATTTATCTTTTTTTTTTTGTATAGAATTTGTAAAATTACATACATTATCTTAAGTATTTGCTTAAACACACAATATCTGTTGAAAATGTTGCAAAAATGAGGAAAGACATTATTATCTTGAAAGTGTTTGTTCAAAAAATAAACTGAAAATGAATTTGTTAAAAGTGTGACACAGACGTAGGATATTGGATTTGCTAAATAGGGGAATTTTTCAAATAAATAAATTATAAAATTAGAAAAATGTTAATTTGTTCAATTGAAACAAAAAAGAGTTTAAAAAAATTACGTCTTTTGGACGAGTATTATTTAAAATCGTGTTTAACGAGTATCTATAATATTAATAGGCTAGGCGATTCCTTGTGACTGATGTTTTGTTCTACCGTTTTATCCCGATTTTGTCCAAACGTATATTATTTGAAAGGTAGTTCTTTTTCACCGTTTTGCAGATTTACAGATTTTTTACTTTTCATTTATTTTGAGTAAATTGAGTAAATTGCATTGCTACTAACACATACGTAAAATTATACATATTCTATGTGTGTGTTTATTAAATCTGTTAATGTGTTTGTTAATGAGTTTGTTAATGAGTTTGTTTTCTTCATTCGCAATAAAAATAAACCAAAATAGTGTGGTTTGTGAATTGGCTAAGTTGAAAAATAAAGTTGTCTAGAAATTACAGTCGAATTTCGAGTGCTCAATCTGCTAGTTTTATCATTTTTTTTTTTTTAAGCCTAGTTCCGCGAAGCCGAGTGGCTTGTCTGCAGATTCTAATTTGGCTAGTTATTTTTTTTTATTTTTTTTTTTTTTTTTTTTGCAGCGACAGACCAAAGCCTCTGGTGGGAATCGAACCCACGACCCCCGCATGATAGGCGAGTACGCTACCAACTGTCTAACTTTAAATGCATTGACGAGATGTTGTAAAATATTTCTTTTTATAAATATTCGACGAATTACTACACTATCTATTGAAAATGTTGCAAAAAAGGAGAGACATTATTTTGAAAGTTCCTGATTAGACTTCTTGTCATTTAAGATTATCATTTAAATTCTTAAAATTTTTTGAAGAGTTTTTCGACCAATTAAAAAAAAATATAATATTTAAATATAATTCGACAATATGCCATTAAATAATCGAAAATCATTAATTTAATTTTCATATATTTTCGACGAGTTCCTTTATTTCTAATTATTTCTCTTTATAACAACCAATTTTAAGGTTAAAATTGATTTAACGACTTCCTACTGTAAATTGAATGGTCACTTTAATTATATTTTCGACAAGATTTTCGTATAAATATTTACGATTATATTCGAAAATTTTAATTTGTTCAATTGAAATAAAAAAAGAGTTTAAAAAATGTTCGTGTTGTTAAACTATGTCTTTTGGACGAGTATTAATATTATTTAAAATCGTGTTTAACAAGTATTTTATCATAAAAGAGTCTAACTTTAAATACATCGACGAGATTTTTTTAAATTTTCTTTTTATAAATATTTGACGAGTTACAACACACTATATCTATTGAAAATATTGCAAAAATGAGGACAGGACATTATTTTGAATGTTTCTGATTAGATTGTCATTTAAATTTTTAAATTTTTTGAAGAGTTTTTCGACCAATTAATAATAAAATATTTAAATTTAAAAAAAAATTTCTACAGTATTTTTTTTGGCCATCGAATCGAAAATCATTAATTTAATTTTCATATATTTTCGACGAGTTCTTTTTTTTTTTTCTAACAACCTATAAAATTTCAACCCTAAATATATTTTCGACTAATTATTTCTCTTTATAACAACCAAGTTTAAAGTTAAAATTTTGTTAACGAGTTCTTACCTACTATAAATTGAATGGTCATTTAAATATATTTTCGACAAGATTTTCGTATAAATATTTACGATTATATTCGACGAGTTTTTCATGTAACGTTCTACAATTATTTTCGACAAGCTTATCTTACATAAAACTCATTTTAGAATCAACAATTATTTAACTTTAAACATTTTTCTAAGAGATTTTCATTTAAAACAGTACAATTATTTTCGACGAATTTTTCATACAAATTTCCACAAGTTTTTCTTAAAAAATTTGCCAATTCATTTTCGACGAGATTTAAGTTAAGAAATTTTTCGACGGGTTTTTCTTACAAATTTGAGATTATTCATGTAACGAGTTTTTCATGTACAACTACTACAACTATTTTCGGCAAGATTATCTTACATAAAACTCATTTTGGAATCAACAATTATTTAACTTAAACATTTTCGATGAGATTTTCATTTAAAACAGTTCAATTAATTTCGACGAATTTTTCATACAAATTTAACACACTTTTACAACGATCATTTTCCACAAGATTTTCCTAAAAAATTTACCAATTCATTTTCGACGAGATTTAAGTTAAGAAATTATTTCAACGGGTTTTTCTTACTAATTTGAGATTATTCTCAAATTATTATTACCACTTAACTTCTTATAAACGTTCGATGAGTTTTTAAGCACAAGGTCTATTGAAAATTTGGCAAAAAGGAGAAGAGAATGTAAAATTTTTAAATTTTTTCGAACTATTGAAAATGAATTCTTAAAATCTAAATAAATTTTCGACTATACCAATTTGGCCATTAGATAATCGAAAACCCCTCATTTACTTTGCATACATTTTTGACGAGTTTTTTTTAATTTAATATTTAAGGTCACAAAATTTTAATTCTAAATACATTTTCGATGACTGATTGACGGTCCACAGACAAACATTTTTGTTTTAGAAAATATAAACTTTCGACAAGTATCTGAACTACTTCTTTGGCACTCTAAGATTATTTTACTTTAAATATATTTCTGACTTATTTTTTGATTTTAATTACAATTCTACTTGCAATAAATATTCGACAAGTTTTTTTGACTAGATTTTGTTTGGTTTTAAATATTTTTTGATGGGATATTTAAGTCATTTACCAATCAATAATTAATTTATTTCAAATGTATGCATGCTTAATAGATTTTTTTCTAGTAGTTCTTATAATCTGTAAATAAAAATTTCGAGTTCCTGTAATAATCATTTATCAAACTACAATTAATAACTCTAAACACATTTTCGTCGAACTTTTCATAGACAAGGTTTTCCTACAAAAACCTTATTTCACAATCTACGATTATAATCTACGATTATTTAATACAATTTCCACGAGATTTCCAGAGATTACAACTATTTTCGAAAAGCTTTTTCTATAAAAACCTCATTTTACAATCTGCAATAATTTAACTCTAAATACAATTTCGATGACATTTTTATTTAAACGTCTACCATTACTTTCGACGAATTTTTAACACAAATTTGATCAATTTCTTTAACTCTATATTCTCAACGAGTTTATTCACTAACTCGATGGTCATTTAACTATCTACAATTATTTTCGACAAGTTTTTCCTACAATTTGTTTGTTTTTTTAACTATCTAAAATTATTTAACGCTAAATACATTTTCGACAAGATTTACGTAAACAAATTCGTGTAACTATTTGAGATTATTTTCGACGAGTTTTTCCTACACCTTGAATGATTATTTAACACTCTACAATCAACTCAAAAATGTTGAAATCGGTTGATATTCAACAGAGTTACCGGCTTACATGTAGAAAAGAGCCGAAGAACCAGTTTTATACAAGTAACTCAAGATTTTGGAGGTGTACTCAAAAAGACCTACCAGAAAAAAGTATCACATCCCAGGTATTATTTTCTGTATCACAGTCTTATTTTAAGATAATTTTATTTTTAATGATAGTGGACAAATTCATTTTCATCATTTTATAATCTGCAAATAATTTACAATGAATACATTTTCGACGAGTTTTTCCTACAACTTGAATGAGTGTTTAACAGTCTACAAATATTAAACTCAAAATAGATTTTCGACGAGATTTCATAAAAAGTCTCATTTAACAATCTACAATTATTTTAGACGTGTTTTTCCTACAAATTAATTGTTTATTTAACAATTATTTAACGTTAATTACATTTTCGACGAGATTCCATAAAAAGTTTCATTTAACAATCTACAATTATTTTAGACGAGTTTTTCCTACAAATTAATTGTTTATTTAACAATCTAAAATTATTTAACGCTAAATACATTTTCGACGAGATTTCATAAAAAGTGTTGGTTAACAATCGACATTTATTTTCGACGAGTTTTTCCTACTACTTGAATGAGCATTTAACCGTCTACAACTATTAAACTCTAAATATACTTTCGACGAGATATCATAAAAGTTTCTATCATTTGTGACAAAAGCTTCCTTCCTATAATAAATTTAATAGTCATTTTTACCTACCTATATTTTTCAATGATTTTTTCCTCCAAATGGACTAATAATATCACAAAGCATTTTTGACGAAATTTTGTTTAAAAAAATTTCATTTTCACTTCTATTGAAAAGAATTTTTTTCACAATTTTTTGGTAATTTAAAAATGTAAGAATATTTAACAATTCGACAATATTCTTTTCAGCATTTAGGAATATACAATTATTTTAATTCGAACACATTTTCGATGAAATTTTTTATAAGATTATTTTAATCTAATAATTGTGGACAAATTCATTTTCATCATTTAATAATCTGCAAATAATTTACAATGAATACATTTTCGACGAGTTTTTTTTTCACAAACTCGACGGCCTTTAACGACTACAAATATTCTCGACGAGTTTTTCCTTCAACTTGAAAAGATTTTTTGTCACAAATTTTTTGGTAATTTAAAAATGTAAGAATATTTAACAATTCGACAATATTCTTTTCAGCATTAAGGAATATACAATAATTTTAATTCGAATATATTTTCGACGAAATTTTTTTTAAGATTATTTTATTTGTAATAATTGTGGACAAATTCATTTTCATCATTTAATAATCCGCAAATGATTTACAATGAATACATTTTCGACGAGTTTTTTTTTCAACTTGAATGAGTATACAATCTACAATTCATTTTCATCGTTTAAGAATCTGCAAATAATTTACAACGAATACATTTTCGACGAGTTTTTAACAGTCTATAAATATTGAACTCAAAATAAATTTTTGGCGAGATCATGAAAAGTTTCATTTAACAATCTACACTTATTTTCGACGAGTTTCTCCTACTAATGAATTGTGTATTTAATTAACAATCTAAAATTATTTAAAATTAAATACATTTTCGACGAAATTTCATAAAAAGTTTCATTTACCAATATGCAATTAATTTCGACGAGTTTCTCCTTCAACTTGAATGAGTATACAATCTACAACTATTAAACTTAAAATAAATTTTCGACTAGATTTCATAAAAAGATTCATTTGATAATCTACAATTATTTTCGACGAGTTTTTCCTACAACTTGAATGAGTATTTAATAGTCTACAACTATTAAACTCTAAATAGATTTTCGACGAGATTTCATAAAAGTTTGTGACAAAGCTTCCCATAAATTTAATAGCCATTTTACAACCTACCATAATTTTCAATGCTTTTTTTCCTGCAAATGAAAATTTCACAAGCGAAAAATTAGTCACAGTATATTTTCGACGAAATTTCAATTTAAAAAAATTGCATTTAATTCAACGATTTTTTGTGGTAATTTAAAAATGTAAGAATATTTAACAATTCGATAATTTTTTTTATCATTTAGATATACATTTTTATTCGAACGCATTTTCGATTTTTTTTTTCGGATTATTTTATTTTTATTAATTTTGGACAATTTATTTTTCTTCATTTAATAATCTGCAAATAATTTATATTAAATAAATTTGCGACGAGTTTTTTTATTAAAATAAATCAAGGATATTTTTCCGGTTTTTTGATTTAGTTGAGTTGGAACATTTATCTACACTCAAATTTCTGTGGTTTTCTAGAATAACCGCGAACGTATGTCATGAAATCAAAATGTTCTGGGGAGCCAAAAAACGTTATATTTGAAATTATGGGCTCGATATAAGGATTTTAGAGCTTTTTATTTAATAGTCCTCTAGATATGGGCAATAACTACTTTATATAAAATTTTAAGTCAAAAATCTTCAGAGAAATAGATCCGAGAGAAGGACGAAAAAAAAACAATATGTAAATAACACTTAAAGTGTGTGCAGATAAAACAACTTATGTCGGCAAACGTCGTTTTCTTTGAAAAAGAAAACTACCAATGCAACCACCCATGTAGACATAAGTTGTTGTTGCTTCAAAAATGGATTTTTTATCGTCAACAAAAAGTTAACGGGACTTACGATGAGAATATAACATATCAAGAATAATAGTGACAAAAAATAACAGAAATAAACACACAAGTTTTTACAAGTGGTTATAAACTGAAAACTAATCCAAAATTATTTTGCATTTTTTTTTTTCATTAATAACAACGTATGTCGCTATGTGTCGTTTTCTGAGAAAATAATTTGTCAGCGATCAAACGTAGGTTGACATACGTCGTTAGTGTTGCAAATTAATTTAATAAACATTTAAGTTACGTCGTTATTTAAAGAAAAAAATCAGAAATGGTCAATACTTTTTTTTTAAATTTAACACATGTAAAGAGCGTTAAAAATTAATATAGTTGGCATCGTTAACTCAAAACTGACAAAAATGGACATACGCGGTAATTCCAGAAAACCACAGATTTAATTATTTATCAGTCTAAAATTTATTTTTCTCCTAAAACAAATTAAGCTTTTAATCGCTGCATAATAAGTTAACAATTCATTTAAACTCTAACCTAGTTTTTTGTTTTAATATTTAACAATATACTTTTATAAAAACTAGCAGATTCCAGCTCTCGAAATTCGAGTGCAAATTCTAGTTAATTTTATTTTTTCATTAAATAAAGACCATAAAAGCATGCTAATCAATTATAGCCAATATACAAATCAACACGAAAAACAAACTCATTTTTATTACAAACACATTAACAAATTTAATAAACACGCACATAGCATTGTATAATTTAATGTTTGTGTTAGTAACAACTTTAAATGCAACTTACTAAAAATAAAGGGAAAAATTTTAAAATCTGTAAATCTGCAAAACAGCTGAAAAGAAATACCTTTCAAATAATATACGTTTGGTCAAAATCGGGACAAAACGGTAGAACAAAACATCGGTCACAAGAAATCGCCTAGCCTATTAATATTATAGATATACTTCCCAAATAAAATTTCTCTCGCAGAAAATTGAAACAACAAATTATCTATCCCATTTCCAATTACGCCTCTGGTTGTTAAGTAAAACTATTTTGTGATACATTATCATAAATGTTGTCACCTATTTGAACATGACCACTTGCTTGGAGGCTTTAGCAAAAAACACAAAAAAAATAATACAATAAAATACACAAGCCGATTAAAAAATTTATTGTATTTTCGTGTGTCTTAACAAGTAGATAAATATAAATTTCATATGGCCATGTGCAGCAATATCTGTCCAATGCGTAAAAAGTTTTTGAATTTTGTATTATGCAAATTGTTATTGCAGCCGGAAAATAAAAAAAAATAAAAATAAAACTTAACCAACGAACCCCCATAAACATTTATCAGTAACCAACAAAAAAATAAAAATTACTTAGTTTTGAAATCCCAACAGAAAAAATATGTGAAAAAATGTTTTAAAAAAAACTGAAGAGATTGTATGTGTCAAAATGGTAGTTAGTAAATAACAACTTGGTTGGAGTAGATTTTGTTTTCAACAAAATTTATGGTAGATAACAAGAACCAACCAACCAACCAGTAGCTTGAAATACTGAACCTCTTAGGAATAAAAATAAAAGTAACAATAAAGTGACATATAAAGAGATATACTCGTATTTAAGAAACACGTTTAATTTGAAGAGTAAAAACTTTAATCGTTAAATTCTTAAATATTATTGTGAGAAGGTGCCGTACGTTAGGCAGGCATAAATAGTGAAATAGGTTTGAAACCTCTTAGGAGAACAAATGATATTTCTAGTTGACGTCTTGAGAGTATCAAATTTTCACAACTTCATTATGAAAAACGAAAAGTTTCTAATCATAAATAACTGAGAGAATTGATCACAATGAAATTTTTCATGAAAACAGAAATTTATTATATCTTAATATCGCCAAAATAACATAAGCGACAGTTTTTTCGAAATTGAAAATTAATAATAACTAGCTGATTCCAGCCCTCGAAATTCGAGTGCAAATTCTAGGAAATTTTATTTTTTCATTAAATAAAGACCCTAAGGGTGTGCAAATCAATTATAGCCAATTCACAAATCAACACAAAAACACAAACTCATTTTTATTACAAACACATTCACAAATTTATTAACACACACATAGCATTGTATAATTGTATGTATGTGTTAGTAGCAACTTTAAATGCAATTTACTCAAAATAAAGGATAAAATTTAAAAATTTGTAAATCTGCAGAACGGCTGAAATGAAATACCTTTCAAATAATATACGTTTAGTCAAAATCGGGATAAAACGGTAGAATAAAACATCGGTCACAAGAAATCGCATAGCCTATTAATATTATAGATTAAATGTTTATATACGAGTATACAAAAATAATGCAAATTTAATTATATCGTAAGCGACACTCGATTTTTTGCTTTGTCATGTCATTTAGAATTTGTCTGTATCCAAGTCCAATTTGAGTACCTTTTACTACGTGAATTGTACCCATACCTTGGCCCAAAAAGCAACCCCATACCATAACATTACCACCGCCAAACTTAACAATTTTATTAGTATATTTTGGGTCTGGACTTTTTCCCTTTGGTCGTCGTACAAACATTCTTTCCAAAATGTCTTCTAAAATTAAATTTGAGCTCATCTGAAAAGAACACAGTATTCCGATTTTGTCCGGCCAGTTCATTCGTTCTTTAGCAAAATTTATGAGTACTAGACTTTTTTTTCTCCAAGAACAGCCTTAATTGATCTTCAGGAAAAATTCGAGCACATATTTCTACCCTATACCACTATGTGGTTAGGTTATAATGAGTTTGTGCTAATATTTGCAACTATCAAAAATATTTTATTATATCGATTATACTCAGAATCACTTTCTAAGTTGATTAAGCGATGTCCGTCCGTCCGTCTGTGTCCTTGTAATCAAACTACAGGTCGCAAATATGAATAAGTTCTCATTAACTTTGGGGCATAAGCTTTTATCGGCCATAGGATGAACACTATTGAAATTGGTGAAATTTGGTCCATGTTCAGACCTAGTCCCCATACAAATGACCCCTATGAAATCGACATAAATTGCCATAATATCCAAATTATCATATAGATCTCAGTCAAATTGGGTTTGCATGATATATTCATTAATCAGTAGTCTAAAAATAATACCTATAGACATATGCCCCATATAGAGCTGCTTTACGATCCTCACTTAAATCTACAAAAAAAAAAAAAAATATTGCACAGATTTTTCTCAAATTTGGTTTGTATATATTTTTTCCAAAATATAAGTGACTTTATCAAATATGGGTAGGTTTGGTTCATTTTTCGACCTAATCCCCAGATATAAATATAGCATCCGATATGAACTTTTTCATATCTACAGCCAAAAAAATAATAAAAATTCCACTCAAATTTGGTTTATGCTTATTTTCTATACCCAATCTCTAAATCCATGTGGTAAAAGTATCGCATAGTCTAATTTGTTTTAGTTTGAGATTGTTAATGACCTCTTTAGGTATCATTTGTGGACATTTTTTAAACTCTCTGGCTTTTAAATTATCCTGTATTTGACTGGTTTTACGGGACCTGTCTCTTAAATGTTAAGTCGTCACCGTACCTCTTTCACGATATTTCTTGATAATTTTTTAAGTTATGGTTTTATTCATAGAATATTTTTCACAAATTCTCTTTTGCTTAAGGCCAGCAGTAAAATAATTTTTGTCATTATTTTATAATAATTAATCTAAAATATTAGTAGACAAGGCTAATTCTTGTGAGATATTTTAGACCTTCAATTACCAACTGATTTTGACAAAAAATATACCATTTGAAAGGTTTTTATTTGCAGATGTCCACCATATTTACAGATGTGCTTCATCTGGTAAATTTTTTTGGAGTAAAATTCAATTAAAGTTGCCACTAACAAATAAAAAACTATACAATGCTGTGTGTGCGTTAATTAAATTCGTGTTGAATTGTGAATTGGCTAAAATTGATTAACGTACCTTTAGCCTCTTATAACATTATTTATGAATGAAAAAATACAATTTTAGATTTGCACTCGAATTTCAAGGGCTGGGCTCTGCTAGTTATGCAAAACTACAATTGCGTTTATAAAAAAAAGATAAAAGAAATTACAGAAACTATTAATATTTAAAGAACGGTTAAGATTTTATGCATTTTCTTTCGTATCATCTTTTATTTTTATTGTTTTAATTAACTCTGGTTCAGAAGTTTAAAATTTACATTGTTTTGGCATTGTAATTTTTTTTTATTGTATTTTTTGTAACAAATTTACGATAGAGAACACACCAAAAAAAAATAGATAATTTTCAGACTTAACGTAATATTATTTAAAAATAAAACAAATCATGTGAGTCCGATCACAGGGTAGATCTGTAAACACCTAGTAATTAAAGATGCTTTTGTGGCACTTTTTTAAAATCAAACAGAAAGCGTCATCTATGTATCAGCTGCAGGGGCTCTGCTGATATAAAAATATTTATTATTATTTCAACTTTTTATTTTTCGTTTTTCATTTTTCATTTTTTATTTTCCATTTTTAATTTTTAATTTTTTATTTTTCATTTTTATACGCTCCACACCTCAGTGGCAGAGGGTATATATAAGTTTGTCATTCCGTTTGTAACGCATCGAAATAAATTCCTGAGACCCCAAAAATATATATTTTCTTGATCCTTATAACAAGGGAAGTTGATTTACTGATGACCGTCTGTCCGTCTGTCCTTCTGTCTGTGGAAATCACGATCACGCCGTCAATATCTAAGCTAGACCGTTCGTTTTTGTATAAAATCGTTTATTAACATCCCAAAGAAGTTGCTATTTAAATTCGTCAAAATCGGACAAAGGGTTCACGAGCTATGCATGAAACTTTGAAAAAACTCTTGAAAAAATAAAATTTTTCAGTCTGTTTGTTGTTTTTCTTAAGATATGTTGTATATGTTGTAATTCTTCGTATTGTTGAAGTCATTACAGTTGTGTGTACATTAATACTGCACGTGTCACATTGGCCTAAGCAAGTTTTACCACATATTTATTTATCATTAAAATTAAATATTAAAAATTAATAAAAATAAAAAATGGAAAATGAAAAATGGAAAATGGAAAATGTAAAATGAAAAATTGAAAAAGGAAAATGGAAAATGGAAGATGAAAAATGAAAATTGAAAAATGAAAAATGAAAATTGAAAAATGGAAAATGAAAAATGGAAAACGGAAAACGAAAAATTAGAAATGGAATATGGAAAATTAAAAATGAAAAATGAAAATTGGAAAATGGAAAATGAAAAATGATAAATGGAAAATGGAAAATGAAAAATGGAAAATGGAAAATGAAAAATGAAAAATGGAAAATAGAAAGTGAAAAATGGAAAATGAAAAATGAAAAATGAAAAATTAAAAATTAAATATGAGAAAGAAATGAAAAATGAAAAATGGAAAATGAAAAATTTAAAATTAAAAATGGAAAGTGGAATATGGAAAATGAAAAATGAAAAATGAAAATTGAAAAATGGAAAATGAAAAATGAAAAATGAAAAATCGAAAATCGAAAATGGAAAATGGAAAATGAAAAATGAAAAATGAATAGTGGAAAATGGAAAATGAGAAATTAAAAATGAAAAACTAAAAATTAAAAACGAAAGATACTCTAGATTAGTTTTTTTTTTTTAAATATATTATACAACATATTCACAAATTTTTATGATGAATCGCTATCAATGCTGCTGGAAGAATATTCTTCAAGATCGACTTCATCATCCTTAGAAAACCGTGCATCTGCCACATTTATTATGCTGTGAGACTGGACAAGATATTTTAAAATATCTGGAGAGATTTGTCGAAAATATTTTAAAGGGTTTTATCTATAAGAATTTATAAGAGGATCTGAAGATATGAGTAACATATTCAGCAAGTCTCTATTCGTATCGACTCTGGATGTTTTTCGAGTGTGTGACATACGAAAACGTCTGCAATCATTGTTGCGAACCTCTTGTGACTCTTCAGACAATTGTCCAATTGGGACAATGCACGATTTAATAATTTCACTACCATGACAAAGAATTTTATGCACGCTAACAGTCATACAATACCAGCTATATTGCTCCAAATATAATTCCTTCGTTTCTTTCAAGAAGAATTCAAATAAGGGCAAATTTATCTCATAGCCGGAAGAAATGACAAATAAATATTCGTCAGTTCTACCTTGTTGCTGGAACTTTTGCTTGTATGTGCTATGTCCTGAACTGCCATCACCACCCCATTTACAAACAAAAGTCAATGTGCTGTAATTAGGGACATTGTCAGCAATGACAGGCTCTGGCACTTTTAACAAACGAGCACTGGTCAAATTTACAATATCTTTTACAACGATACTTGCATGGCTTTCGTCAACAAATACACTGTCTTCAGGTGGAAAACAATCTTCCTTCGCTTTTTTTAACCCATATGCAGAAGGATAAAGTAAGTGACCCACTTTCATTGCTTGTTTCCGCAGAGTTTTGTTGCTAGTTAATTTTGTATCAATATATAATGCAAGTTCTTCTTCTCTTGTTAGTGACCGTTGCAGCTGTACCTCTTTTCTAGCTTTTAATAATTGAGTTGCCTCAACTTCAGATTCCGCAACCGATTTTATTACATCTGCTGCGATACGAAACCCATCTGATCCATTGGTCATCTGACCAGCAAAAAGTAATTCAGCCGTAGATGTTGAGTTCACCAGCCCACGGATTTTATTTCTCTTAGATGTCTCGGTACACAATTCAAAAGGCTTAGGTGGCCGTCCTGCCCTTGAAGTACAAGGCAGTTCTTTCCGATTTTCTTCAAAGTTGAGGTCTTCACTTGTCTGACTAAAACCAAAATAGCCCTGAGCTAACCACTCCTTATGTTTCGTTAAAAACCTTAAAAATTAAATTTCAAAAGTGACAACCAAAGATATACGAGTATGTAATATTATATAAAAATCTACCGTTCTTTCCTGCAGCCACTTGTTTTCCACTTTTTCTATGATTTTTGAACTTAAATATATTTCGTCTTTTACATTTTTTGTATCTGCATAAACGTGATCAAAGCTCATTCGTTCAGAAACAAAATTGAGTAGTGCATTTTGTCTCTCTGATTTGCAAACTGAAGACTACACTTCAAAAAATTCGGCACGGGTAATCAAAGTCGCATTTTCCGGGACATTTTATGATTTTATTTAATTAAATTTTGCAAAAATACTAAGAATGTCAGAAACCACGCTTATTTTTTTATTAAAAAAACTTTTAAGATAACTGTAAATACTGGACAATTTGCCACCTCATCAGCATAATTAGTGATGCCACTTTATTTAGAAGTAAGTTATATTTAAAATTGACATGGTTGTATTTTCAAGTGGAAAAATACAGAGTGCAGTAACTTTAAATATTTCTGTAAAAATTGAAAAGTGAAAGTGAAAGTGAAAAATGAAAAATGATAAAAAAAAAAATTAAAATTGAAAATGAAAAAGGTGGAGGGTATCAAAGATTCGGCCCAGCCGAATTTAACACTCTTACTTGTTTATTTTTAATTTTTTATTTTTCATTTTTTTATTTTTCAATTTTCATTTTCATTTTCCATTTTTCATTTTTCATTTTTTATTTTTCATTTTCCATTTTATATTTTTCATTTTTTATTTTTCATTTTTTGTTTTTTATTTTTAATGTTTCATTTTTTATTTTTCATTTCTTTTTTTCATTTTTTATTTTTCATTTTCTATATTTCATTTTTTTATTTTTCAATTTTCATTTTCATTTTTCATTTTTCATTTTTTTTTTTTCATTTTCCATTTTATATTTTTCATTTTTTATTTTTCATTTTTTTGTTTTTTATTTTTAATTTTTCATTTTTTATTTTTCATTTCTTTTTTTCATTTTTTATTTTTCATTTTCTATATTTCATTTTTTATTTTTCAATTTTCATTTTCAAATCTCATTTTCATTTTTTATTTTTCATTTCTCCTTTTTTATTTCTCATTTTCCATTTTTTATTTTTCATGTTTAATTTTTCATATTTCAAAATGTTTTTATAACGCTATTCGCTCCCTCATTTTATCTCCAAACACTTGCTAATGAAACCGTGCCTTCATTTTTTCTCCAAACATTTTCCAATGAATTGTCCTTCTTACTGTAATTCGTTTAGTTTTTATTTTTATTTATTTTTTATTTATGTTTGATTAGTATTAATATTAAACGCAGTGATAATTGTGTTATTTATATGGCATAAATTAAAACGTTAAGAATACTTCTAAATGATTGAGGAAATTAATTATAAATGTTTATAAAAAGTGAAGAAATATACTGCAGAAAACAGAGATAAAAAGTTATAACATGTCATTTTATTTTCACCAATGCAATCTTAAGTCACACCGATATAGTCTTACGTCTTACATCTTACATCTTACGCTGTTTTTGTGATTGTATTGTGAAATAGATTTTTACCCCCTGCGCGTATACATAGATGTTTACACATCAAAAATTGAAAAACTTAATATTTTTTAAAAGTTGCCAATGTATAATTGTCACCCACTCTATATAAAGTTTTTTCTTATTTGAAATTTTTTTTTTTTTTTCATTAATTTTATTCATTACCTGAATGTAATATATATTATTTAAGAGAATAAAATAAATTAAAACTTTTAAAAAAAAAATAAAAACAGTTTTATAAAAAACATTCTTCATAAAATAAATGAATTTTTCAAAATTCAATTATTTTAATGAAAAAAGTTCATGGGCTGAATAACTGAAACGTAGTGAATCATTTATTCGTTTAAACGAACAAATTTATTTTTCAATTTTGTATAGATATGTTGGCTAAAAGCTTAAGCATTTGAAATTAATTGATGCTTTAAAAGTGATAAACTTTTTTCATTAATTTTCAATTTGCATATAAAAAAAGGCAAGACAGAAATAAGAGGGTAAAAAAAAAACAAATTTGGAAAATAAATATCAACAATTTTTCATTTAACAAGCTTGTTTTACATTAAAGTGGCAACAACAGCCAACCAACAACATACACATGTGGGTTGTGTTGCACCATGCTAATTTAAGACTGTCTGTCTGTCCGTCTGACTGTCTCTTTGTTTATCTAAACTCAAAGAGTTTTATTTTAATTTCAACAGGAAACTATTTTAAATTTATTTTTCAGTTTTTATTTATACAGCAGCCACTTATTTTTTCTTTTTTTTTTTGTTTTTCTACGAAAATTTTGACTAATTTTACACTTGTTGGCAAATGCAGTATGTGCAGCATTTACACTGCAACTATGTGTTACCACAGCATCCAACCATGCATCCAATCATCCATCCATCCTCCACGCTCTCTTTGACTTACTAAATAATGTTACGCTAGTCAATATGGCTTTAGCCATGGCAACATAACACAGACACTTTCGAAGGGGAGAATGAATAAGTATACGAGATGAAAAGCAACAACAACCAATAACAAAAAATAATAATAATAATGTTGCAATTCATAAGTTAAATGAAGCTTAAAGTTTAACTACACATGACATGCTGATGGTGATGGTTATGGTGGCTGTGAGTGTTGCTTGCAGTTTCCAACATACTAAAACAAAAGCACAACATCATGCACATCGACAATGACTGACAGGAAAATATTAAAAGAAAAAAAAAATAAATAGAACTAATAGTAAAAAGCCTGCAGCCTAATTAAGTGAAAGTCTTGCAATAATAAAATTAGGGGAAAATGGAGGTGGATATTATTCTCTAGTCTTCTCTTGCTATTTATAACTTCCAAGGAGGCTTATTCGAGGTCTAGGGTTAGCAACCTAGAATTTAAGTCTCTCCCAACATTTTTATTCTACAGGCAATAAAATATTTCATAATATTTCAGTGATTTTTTTTATTCTTCCAGCAACATAAAATTAAGTCATTCTACCAGACCGTTGCAGTGTTTTCCATATAAAATTGACTTAAAAATCGTTTATCAATTTTAGTTCAATGCGGAGTTTTTTATATTCTCATTTTTCAAATCTCAGAGAGAGAGAGACTCCAATGTTGCCATATTTTTACAAAATTACTGTCGTGAATACCAATTTTGTAAACAAATAACATATGTTTTTGAAGTTTATAGAAATTATTGAAAAAAATAAATTATCTTGAATTCAATTAATGTAATTCATTTAATTTCACTTGCAATAATATATTTTAACGGAAGAGAAAAGATTTTTTTAACAATGCGACTGTACCGAATCTTTGATACTTTGATACCCTTCACTTGTATATCTATAATATTAATAGGCTAGGCGATTTCTTTTTATTTATTATTTGAAAGGTGTTTCTTTTTAACCGATTTGCAGATTTACAGATTTTTAAATTTTTTCCTATATTTTGAGTAAATTGTATTTAAAGTTGCTACTCACACATACATAAAATTATACAATGCTATGTGTGTATTTATTAAATTTGTTAATGTGTTTGTTATATAAATGAGTTTGTTTTTTGTGTTCATTTGTGAATTGGCTATAATTATATAGCATACCTTTATGGTCTTTATTTAATGAAAAATTCAAGTTCCTAGAATTTGCACTCGAATTTCGAGGGCTGGAATCCGCTAGTTACACTAAATATTAAAACAAATGTTGGATACGATTCCCATTTTGACCCTCCGATTAGTGAGTCTCCCGTTAGCCTTAAAATAGTAAAAAGATCCGCAGGGACCTATAACAAATTGTATGGTTTCTTGTTTGATGGGCTGTATTTTGATGATTTTTATTGTTAATTTTGGAATATCTAAAGTAATAAAAAAGCACAGGAAATGTTTTTTTGATAATTTCAGTATTATCTATATTTATAATATTAATAGGCTAGGCGATTTCTTGTGACTGATGTTTTATTCTACCGTTTTATCCCGATTTTGACCAAACGTATATTATTTGAAAGTATTTCTTTTTAGCTGATTTGCAGATTTACAGATTTTTATTTTTTTTTCCTTTGAGTAAATTGCATTTAAAGTTGCTACTAACACAAAAATTAAATATTTTTTTTTTTTTTTTGCAAACAAATTTTATTTTTAGAAATTTGTTTATTCATTTTATATTCACTAAATAAAAATGGTTAAAGCATATTTGAAGAAATTTTTAGAATAATGTTATAAAATGTTTTTATACTACGTTATTATTTTATTGAATTTCCTCTTGCTATTTTATAAAAAAATAAAAAATCATCTTTACATGCTGAGGTGAATAGCATATTTGCGTACACCTAAAAAATGTAAAGCATAAACATTTTATCAAATATCTTGTACCCAAAAATTTCAAATTCGGTAAAAATTTGAAATGTATTTTGTATTCACATGAAAAATCTGGTCGCATGAAAATTTTTCTTTTAGTTCAAATTAAGAGTTCTTAAAAGGGAAACTGCTTACATCTAAAGTGTTGCTAAAAAGTGATGAAAGTCCGATTAATATTTTTTTTTTATTAAAATCTATAAATAGTTATATAATTTTGATGCATAATTAGGTACTCTTTTAAGAATATGTACTTTTTTGTTATTATTTTTCTTTTATAAATAATAAATAAATAAATAAAATACTCATTAAGCAAAGGCTACAAACACAACGACCACAACAACAATTACAGCTATCACACACAAATTGCAAAATATTGACTAACAAGAACAGCATTGGCAAATCATATTCTTTTCAAGTTTTTTTTACATTTTCGTTTAATTATCGGGACCTATTAAACCGATTTTGATAATTTTAAATGGCAACCTGCTCAGGATGTCCGTGAATCATTTTTAGGAAAAATTAGCAAACCAGTAGAGCCATTTAGGGCGTGATCATGATTTTCACAGACGGACAGACAGACATCGCTAAATCAGCTCCGCTTATTATAATGATCAAGAATATATACATTTCATGGCGTCCAGACTTTTTTATTTCATTATTAAAAACGGAATGATAACCACACTGGTTTTAAGTCGTGTTTACCGTCTCACTGTGGCTGAAATTTTGATTATTGGCCAAAAGTTAAATTTTTTTGTCACCGATTTTTAAAATTTTAGCGCCTTTTTGTAGCTAATATATCCAGATTAAGGTAGCCAAAAAATTAGGTTAAACTATTGTGGTCTTGGCATGCTGTCAAACTCAACTGTTTTTTTAATTTCAGAAAAAGGTGATTTTTTTGTTTTTTATCAAAAATAAATGGTTACTACTCGCAAGCTATCATCGATAATGACCTACGGTCATTATTTGTTCCATTACCAGTATATATTTGTAACTAAGAATGTCAATACACAGTCTTTAGTTATTGTAAGTGGTAACAGCTCCACCGTTTAATATTAGGGGCGTTATGAAATATTTATGAAACTACTATATTTTTCTCAAATTTCAACTTTAGTGAAATAGAACTTCTAGGGAACAAAAGGGAACAAGAAACGTATACCACCCGAAGAAAGGTGAAAGTATCCTCTTTAACCGATTATATACTTTTGCACCCGTGACGACCCGTGAGTAGAACACTTCTTTCATTTTAATGAAATTACTCTAAAAAAAATTCTAATTACGATAATTTAAACAGCCCTATAAATACAATTAAACCAAGTCCCGACAAAATCATTAGATAATACCGATGCATATGAATTTGGATTATCACCACTACATGCAAGAATACGACTTATGGAACGCATACTAAAAATCAGTTATGATTTGGATTTCGGGTCTTCAGGATCAATAAGGAACAACGAAAGGAGTGGATTTAAACCTTATTTTCAGATTTAAAATAATCCTAGATATACTTGCGTGCAACGAAGAAATTGTATCCAAAAAATTTGGAGATTATGCTAAGGAAACTGCAAAAATATATACAACCAACTACCCATATGTCTGCAAAAGTTCACAAAATCCTTAAGCATGGAAAATATGTCATTAAATATCATTTGGTGCCACTTGGAGATCTATCAAAGGAATAAGGATTACAGATTTTATAGAAAGCACAATACTAGAAAAATTTCACGAAATTCCACAAATGAAGATCTATTTAATATATTATTGGCAACCGTTCATCTCCAGTCTCGAAATTAAAGGAAAGTGGAACATCGGTATTTAGATGAAGAAGTCAAAAATTTCTAAAGAACAGAAATAACACAGAACAGAATATGGAATATTTGCTATCAATATTTGAATCAAATGAATAATCTATAATATTAATAGATGAGGCGATTTCTTGTGACCGATGTTTTGTTCTACCGTTTTATCCCGATTTTGACCAAACGTATATTATTTGAAAGGTATTTATTTTTAACCATTTTGCAGATTTACAGATTTTTAAATTTTTTCCTTTATTTTGAGTAAATTGCATTTAAAGTTGCTACTAACACATACATAAAATTATACATATGCTCTGTGTGTTTTATTAAATTTGTTTGAGTTTGTTATCTTCATTCACAATAATAATAAACCATAAAAGTGTTGGTTTGTGAACTGGCTAAGTTGATAAATAAATTTGCCTAGAAATTGCACTCGAATTTCGAACGCTGGAATCTGTTAGTAATTATAAATGCCCTTCAATGTTATTTAGGTACGAAAAACATAGTATTAGTAAATAATAATAATAAACAGAACCTACCATTGTTACAAATGCAATTAAAATCTATTGCAGTTTTTATTTTTAAAACGTTTTCTTACCCACAATGTATTAAATGCTTTTATAAGTATGAAAGATCCAAAAATAAAAGCCCATATTTTCATATCAAAATTCTAAAAAAAAAAAATCTGAATCATTGCGCTACTGTTCAGCAGATTTATTTTGCTAACATTAACAAATTTGACAACAAAAAATTACAAATTTTTCTGTAGTAATAGCAAGACTTAGATAATATTACTAACGTTTTTTTAAGTGTAAATAATCTTTGAGTGAACAAAAAATTTGCAAATTTGACAACAAAAAATTTTTAATTTTTCAGTAATAATAGCAATATCTCCAGTTGATTTTACTATTTTTTTTTTTTTTTTTTTGAGTGTAAAATTTGTTTTTTAATTGAACATTGAAAAAATCCCATTATTACAAAAAATGTTTATAATTATTATTAAAATCCAAATATGTATTAAATTTTGTAATAAATAAAAAAATAATAAAAATTACAAAAAATCAAAAGTTCAACTTTGACCTAGAATTCCTTAAAAAGTCCTCAATCAATTTTAATGTAATTAAAACTGAGTCAAGCTGAGCTAAATATCTATGCATTAAAAAAAATTATTTAAATATTTTGGTCGGTTCAAAAATTACAGAATTTTGGCCAATGAAAAACGATTTTCAGCCACTGTGCGTCTGTCTAAGTTTGGTTTGTGCTCTACTTTCTGGCTATCAATAGTTTTTCTATGCTCTTTATACTCTACTAGCAGATTCCAGCCCTCGAAAATCGAGTGCAAATTCTAGGAAATTTTATTTTTTCATTAAATAAAGACGCTAAAGGTATGCTAATCAATTATAGCCAATTCTCAAATCAACACAAAAAAAAAACAAACTCATTTTTATTACAAACACATTAACCCTTTGATCAGGGGACATATGTGTCCCCAAAAAGAAAAATATGCGTTAATTTAAACTAATGCTAAAAGTATTGATATTCTTAGCTTAATGCAAAGTTAAATGATGGGGTTTTAAAATTTATAAAAAATTTGTGTGAAAAAAAAAATTGATATTCTTGCAATTTCTTACTGCGGAAAATAGCGAAGATGAAGACGTTTTGTGTCTAGATGAAGAAGACCAGGTTTTTCTTGAAGGTGATGTTGGTGCAGGTGCAGCATTTTATGAAATCGATGATAATGCGGTTGAGACAACAGAACAAGTCGTTGAGATAATGGAACAAGCGCCTCGTATTCCAGAAAATTACAAGAAAAAAAACGACAGAAAAAAGTGAACCAAATTTTAGATGGAGAAATTCATACACTGCAAACGTATTCCCTAACAGTGACTATGAGTTTGGAAAAGTGCAAATCTGCGATGTTGGGGAACCCAACTGTAATCTATCCGCATTTCAGATCTTTTTATTGACTACGAACTTTGATGTTTTGATAGAACTCATAGTTCATGAATCCTGTAGATATGCTTAGCAAAATGGAAGAGTTTTTGATGTTACTGCTGACGAAATGAAAGCATTTCTTGGTATCAATCTGGTAATGACATATAACGTTTTACCATCCATTCGTGATTATTGGCCAACAGAACATGATATGGGTGTACCCTTCATAATGTAATGACAAGAAAAAGATTTGAAGATATCCGTCAAAATTTGCACTTCAGCAATAACGATGAAGAAGGAAACAAAAATGATCGGGCTTTTAAGATCAGACCTGTCATAAGTCATTTCAACAAAGCATTTCAAAATGCAATGAACAACACATACAAACAGGCTGTCGATGAACACATGATCAAATTCAATGGTCATAATGTTAGGAAACAGTATATCAAGAACAAACCAATAAAATGGGGACTTTGGTTCCGGATATCCCGTCTGCGGAAAATTTCCCGAAAACAATTTCCCAAATACAATTGCCCGAAAACAATTGCCCGAAAAAACAATTCCCCGAAAAAACAATTCCCGAAAACAATTTCCCGAAATTACAATTTCCCGAAATTACGATTTCCCGAAAAAAATTTCCCGAAATTACAATTCCCTATTTTTAGTTTACAACTTCCCATATATTCTTGATTTCCCCCATAAAAAAAAATTGCTGCATACGATTTCTTGAAAAAACAATTTCCCGAGTATACGACTTCTCGAAAAACAATTCCCCCATCCCGCACCGCGCCCTTCCTCTTCCACCCTCCCTCGTCATCCGGACCTATTTATTGGAGTGTCATACGCTTATTTTTTCATTGTAACTTTGAACACTTCGGTATTCAGACTTCCAGACGGATAACGCTCACTCCATCACATCCTGCCCATGCAGTAGCTGCTACGGAATCGTTACCATCTTGCATAGCGAAGTTTTTGAGTTATTTGGGTTGTAATACTCAGTTACTATGCCACTCGAATTACTGGATAGCGAAAAAGGTAAGCCGAGGTTGCTTTTGAATGGTTTCTTGTATCATGACGACGGTCAGTCCGTTGATAGCGTTTATTGGCGTTGTATCCTTTATCGAGGAAAACATTGTACCGGTAGGGTCATAACAACGATACTATAAAAAAAGAAGCTCTTCACAATCACAGTGCCGAAGCGGCTTTCGTTGCTAAAGAAAAAATCGTTAATGAGCTGAAAGATCTTGCTCGGACTACTACATCAAGTGGTCATGAGCTGATTGCTCGCGCTTCGGCCGGAATTTCTGATGGTATTGTTTCGGAAATGCCATCAACAAGCTCTTTGAAGAAATAGTAATTTCGGGAAATTGTGTTCGGGAAATTGTATTTCGGGATATTGTAATTTAGGGAAATTGTAATTTCGGGAAATTGTATTCGGGAAATTGTAATTTCGGGAAATTGTGTTCGGGAAATTGTAATTTCGGGAAATTGTCATTTCGGGAAATTGTGTTCGTGAAATTGTAATTTCGGGAAATTGTTTTCGGGAAATTTTCCGCAAATCCGGATATCTTTTTGAATTTGATCTATACAATGGAAGAAAAGAGTATGGAACTGAATATGGGCTTGGGGAATCAGTCATGCTTCAGTTGACAGAAAAACTCACAGGTGGGCTCCGAGGTCTACATTGATAACTTCTTCAACTCGCCTTTGTTACAATATGAGTTAAAAAAATGACAAATAAAGACCTGTGGAACAGTTAGAAGCAACCGAAAAAATATTCCAAAAAACGTGCCTCTCGATAAGAATATGAAGCTAGGAGACATTCACACATCAAGCTTTGAGGGCATATCCTTTGTGAAGTGGATGGACAACAGAGCTGTGTCTCTTCTCACAAATTTTCCGTCGCCAGTGGAGACTGACACCGTCAGACGTCGCATAACTGGTAGTGCTGAGAGAATCAACGTAAAATGCCCGAAAGCTATTATGCATTACAACAAAAATATGGGTGGAGTAGATTTAATGGATCAGCGCAAGTACTTTTATGAACTAGACCGCAAATCGAAAATAAATATTACCTCCGGTTATTTTTTGACTTACTTGATATAAGCGTAAACAATTCCTACGTTATATACACCGAATGTAAAGCAAAAAATCTTGTTGAAGGGACTCAACTTAACTCCCTTGAGTTTAGACGATTGGTGGCCAGAAATATAATCGCTGTTTATTCTTCGCGTCAGAGAGAGTTTCCAATATTCCAGTCATCAAAAATCACTGTCAGCAAGAGACCAGCTTCTTCGCACTCTATGCTCAAAACCAACGTAAGAAAGAGATGTGTTCAATGCGCAAAAATTAATGTAGAAAATCGCACTTATAACTATAGTAATGAATGCAATTTTACTACTAACCGTAATTGTTTCGCAGAACATCATAATTAACCATAATTTATCGCAAAATTAAACATAAATTTTTATTAAAAGCGTATTATAACATTAAAAATGTAACTTTTATTGAAAAACCTATGTATAATAAAAAACGACCACAGGGACACACGTGTCCCATAAAAAAACTCGTATACGAAAAAAATTTTTTTTACATTTTTATTCATATCAAAGGGAAAGTCCCCACAAGCGTATGGTCCTGAAAGGGTTAACAAATTTAATAAATAATTTTATGTACGTGTTAGTAGCAACTTTAAATGTAATTTGCTCAAAATAAAGGAAAAATTTAAAAATCTGTAAATCTGCAAAATGGCTAAAAAGAAATACCTTTCAAATAATATACGTTTTGTCAAAATCGGGATAAAACGGTAGAACAAAACATCGGTCACATGAAATTGCCTAGCCTATTAATATTATAGATAACACTATGTGGTGAGGGTATAATGAGTTTGTGCTGATGTTTGTAACTACAAAAACTATTTGACTAGACCCATCGTTTATTATGCCGATCGATTCAGAATCACTTTCTGAGTCGATTTATAACCTTGAGAGTAATGGATAATAGCTTTTTAGCCTATATTGGGAAGATTGATTAAAGGAGTCTATATGTTGGACGAGCCCGGCAATATTGGATAAAATACAGTGAAAAAAAATTTAAGTTCCCCAAAAAACAAAACTCATACTTAGACTGTCGAAACTACGAGTAAAATTTCTTTAAAAACAATAAACGTTTTCAATTGCATCATGCTGAAAAACATTAATCTCTTGATGTATCCACCACATTGTTTGAGTTTACAATCAAAGTTTCCCTTTTTTACCTTATGTCACACTTAGCTAATTTTTTTTTTAGGATTCATGGAAAAGACCTTTGAAACGCACCTAAATGTTTGGGCTCAAAGCAAAATGTTGTAATTTGTTTTTTGTTTAAGTTTTCTAACAACACTTTACAAAACGAAAAAAAACGGTTTTCTGTGCCATTTGTCTTCTCGTGTATAATGGATTGTTTGTTTGTTTTTTTGATACTGTGTAGGGAATTTCATTTAAAATTTTGGAGGCGCCACTTTTTCGCCTACATCTCCTGACTTGTTAAAGTAGAAGTTTTTGTTTTTAGCGAATTTTTTGTGTTGTTGCTTTTTTTTTGGAAAAGTTTTTTAAATTCAAGTGTGTGTGTGTTTGAGTTTTTGTTTGTGTTTGTGTGAGTTCGTAACACTGCCTTGACAATTTAACGATTTGTAGCGGTAATTCTTGTTGTTACAATGTTGGATTTGAAAACATCGCAAAAAACCTAAAAGATCTCTTATTTCTTGGTGTATTTTTTTGTTCCGCTTGTCTCGAAATTACACCAAAAGCTTTTGATCATTTAGGAGATTTGTTTCTTTGCTTAATTTTTTTTTTTCTTTCTTTCATTGTTGTTGTGAGATTTGTTTTTGTTTGTATCTTTTTCTGCAAATTGTTTTCTTTGGACATCATTAAGTGCTAATTGATCTTTTGGTTGGCAGAAAAGAAAAAAATATACTATGGCAAACACACCAATGCAAAAGGTTAAACATCGTCTGCTCCTCAGATGATCAAGGAAGTTAAAAACATTTTGCGTGAGATGACTTGACAAAAAAAAAATTGTTGTACAAAGTTTTTTCTTTCTTGATGTTTTCGTAGTTTAGAAATGTGTTGGAATTTTGTTTATGAATTTGGGGATTGGTTACTTGCAAATAAAAAGAAAACGATAATTTTCTGGTTGAAGAGAAGTTTTTCACAATACATACATACATACATATTTTTGTGTTAGTTCTTGTATTTGATGAAGAATGAATTTAAGGAAAATCAATTTAGGTAAGAAAGAATTTAATTAAATTTGAGTAAACTTATGCCATTTTCTTTTCTGACAAAAAATGTTGCATTTTATTTGCACTTTTTTCAAAAAGTGTATTTTTTTATATATTCGGAATTAAGAACAACCTTATCTTATACATCAATCGAAAGGCCCCAAAGTCGAGCTCTCGTAAATCGCAAAAAATTGCAGCCATTGACTTCTTTCATTTCATTTGCTCCCCTTTTTTGAATATTTTCAGCCTATGACTTCAAAGAGGACAATAATCAAAATTTTGCATTTTATGAACACATCACTTTGACACCTTTCGATTTATGTACAAGATAAGGTTGCTCTTAATTCAGATAAATATAAAACAAACACTTATCGAAAAAAGTGCAAATAAAGTGCGACATTTTTTGTCAGAAAAGAAAACATCATAAGTTTTAGAATTTTAAATTTGTTTAAAATAATTTTGAAAAAAGAAAAGTTTCAATAAAAAAATAATTGTTAATGAAATAATTTTAAATTTAAAAAATATTTTAAATAAAATAATTGGAAACTAAACATGAGAAAGTAAAAATGTTCCATTTTTTAGAATTATAGATTTCAGGAATTGAGTCAATAATAAATAAAAATACATGTATATATATATTTAATGAAAATTTTAAAAAGATAAACAAATTTTAAAAATCAATAATATAATTTTGATAAATTAATTAAATTTAATTTTTTAATTTTTAAATAATAATTTTCGAGTAAAAAAAATTATGCCTAATGAGATTTATGTTTAATGTAAAAAACTGTTTGGGTAAAAAATATATGTACAGTAAAAGCCCGATTATCCGGCATCCAATTAACCGTTTCACTTAAGAATTTTTTTTCTTTTTTTCTCCTTGACAAGAAAAATTATTTTTATTTTTATTCGGGGCTTACCAGAAAATAAAATGCAATAAACTGATGTATAAAAAAAAATCATGTGAGTCCGATCGCAGGGGAGATGTGTAAACATCTAGTAATTAAAGATTTTTTTATAGCACTTTCTTAAAATCAAACAGAAAGCATATCACTTATAGCAATCAACTGCAGGGGCTCTGTTAATATAAAAATATGTATTATTATTTATTATTTTAACCGGTTAATTTTTAATTTTTCGTTTTTTATTTTTTATTTTTAATTTTCGTTTGTCATTTTTCGTTTTACATTTTTAATTTTTTTTTTTTTTAATTTTTAATTTTTTATTTTTCATTTTTTAATTTTAGTTTTTCATTTTTCATTTTTAATTTTTTTTCTTCATTTTTCATTTTCCAACTTTTATTTTTCTTTTTTCATTTTTTATTTTTCATTTTCTATTTTTCAATTTTCATTTTTTATTTTTATTTTTTTTTTTTTTCATTTTTTATATTTAATTTTTTATTTTTTATTTGTTATTTTTCATTTTTTATTATTCATTTTTAATTTTAGTTTTTCATTTTTCATTTCTAATTTTTCATGTTTCATTTTTTATTTTTAATTTTTTAGTTTTAATTTTTTATTATTCATTTTTTATATTTTATTTTTAATTTTTCCTTTTTATTTTTTTTATTTTTTATTTTTCATTTTTCATTTTTTATTTTTCATTTTTTATTTTTCATTTTTTTATTTTTCATTTTTTATTTTTCATTATTCATTTTTAATTTTTTATTTTTCATTTTTTATTTTTCATGTTTCATTTTTCATTTTTAATTTTTCATTTTTAATTTTTCATTTTTCATTTTTAATTTTTAATTTTTCATTTTTAATTTTTAATTTTTCATTTTTAATTTTTTATTTTTAATTTTTTTTCATTTTTTTATTTTTCATTGTTAATTTTCAAACAGGTTATCATAATCTCATAATTTTTTCACCAATACAATCACACTTTGTCTTACGACTCACATGTTACGCTTACATGTTACGCTCACATGTTACGCTTACATGTTAAAAATTAAAAATTAAAAAATTAAAAATTAAAAATTAAAAATTAAAAATTAAAAATTAAAAATTAAAAGTTAAAAATTAAAAATTAAAAATTAAAAATTAAAAATTAAAAATTAAAAATTAAAAATTAAAAATTAAAAATTAAAAATTAAAAATTAAAAATTAAAAATTAAAAATTAAAAATTAAAAATTAAAAATTAAAAATTAAAAATTAAAAATTAAAAATTAAAAATTAAAAATTAAAAATTAAAAATTAAAAATTAAAAATTAAAAATTAAAAATTAAAAATTAAAAATTAAAAATTAAAAATTAAAAATTAAAAATTAAAAATTAAAAATTAAAAATTAAAAATTAAAAATTAAAAATTAAAAATTAAAAATTAAAAATTAAAAATTAAAAATTAAAAATTAAAAATTAAAAATTAAAAATTAAAAATTAAAAATTAAAAATTAAAAATTAAAAATTAAAAATTAAAAATTAAAAATTAAAAATTAAAAATTAAAAATTAAAAATTAAAAATTAAAAATTAAAAATTAAAAATTAAAAATTAAAAATTAAAAATTAAAAATTAAAAATTAAAAATTAAAAATTAAAAATTAAAAATTAAAAATTAAAAATTAAAAATTAAAAATTAAAAATTAAAAATTAAAAATTAAAAATTAAAAATTAAAAATTAAAAATTAAAAATTAAAAATTAAAAATTAAAAATTAAAAATTAAAAATTAAAAATTAAAAATTAAAAATTAAAAATTAAAAATTAAAAATTAAAAATTAAAAATTAAAAATTAAAAATTAAAAATTAAAAATTAAAAATTAAAAATTAAAAATTAAAAATTAAAAATTAAAAATTAAAAATTAAAAATTAAAAATTAAAAATTAAAAATTAAAAATTAAAAATTAAAAATTAAAAATTAAAAATTAAAAATTAAAAATTAAAAATTAAAAATTAAAAATTAAAAATTAAAAATTAAAAATTAAAAATTAAAAATTAAAAATTAAAAATTAAAAATTAAAAATTAAAAATTAAAAATTAAAAATTAAAAATTAAAAATTAAAAATTAAAAATTAAAAATTAAAAATTAAAAATTAAAAATTAAAAATTAAAAATTAAAAATTAAAAATTAAAAATTAAAAATTAAAAATTAAAAATTAAAAATTAAAAATTAAAAATTAAAAATTAAAAATTAAAAATTAAAAATTAAAAATTAAAAATTAAAAATTAAAAATTAAAAATTAAAAATTAAAAATTAAAAATTAAAAATTAAAAATTAAAAATTAAAAATTAAAAATTAAAAATTAAAAATTAAAAATTAAAAATTAAAAATTAAAAATTAAAAATTAAAAATTAAAAATTAAAAATTAAAAATTAAAAATTAAAAATTAAAAATTAAAAATTAAAAATTAAAAATTAAAAATTAAAAATTAAAAATTAAAAATTAAAAATTAAAAATAAAAAATTAAATATAAAAAATAAAAAATTAAAAATAACAAATTAATGATGAAAAATTAAAAATGAAAAATTAAAAATAAAAAATAAAAAATGGAAAATGACAAATAAAAAATTAAAAATGAAAAATAAAAAATGAAAAGTGAAAAATAAAAAATGAAAAATTAAAAATAAAAAATTAAAAATAAAAAATGATAAACGAAAAATGAAAAATGAAAAAATGAAAAATTAAAAATGAAAAATAAAAGATGAAATATGAAAAACGAAAAATGAATAATAAACAAGTAAGAAAATTATAGTCGGTCTAGACCGACTATACGATACCCTATACCATGCGTTTAGAAACCCTATCTCTTAGGCCCAACTAACTGGACATTGAAAATAAGCAAAAACCAAATTTGAGTGGGATTTTTATTAATTTTTTTGGCTGCAGATATGAAAAAGTTCGTATCGGATGCTATATCTATAAAGGGACTAGGTCCAAAAATGGATCGATCCTGATCATGTTTGGTAAAGTCTCTTGTATTTTGCAAAAATATGTACAAACAAAATTTGAGAAGAATACAAACATACAAACCCAATTTGAGTAAGATTTATATGACAATTTGGATCTTATGGCAATTTATGTCGATTTCATATGGGTAATTTGTATGGGGGCTAGGTCCGAACATGGACCGATTCTCACCAATTTCAATAGCGTTCATCCCATGGCCGATGAAAGCTTATATACCAAATTTCATCAAAATATATTTATATTTGCGACCTGCAGTTTGATTACAAGCTTTACATGGACACACAGACGGACGGACGGACGGACATTGTTAAATCAACTCAGAAAGTGATTCTGATTCGATCGGTATAATTAAAGATGGGTCAAATATTTTTGGTTGTTACAAACAGCAGCACAAAGTCATTATACCCAAACCACAAAGTGGTATAGGGTATAAAAACGAAAAATTAAAAATTAACCGGTTGAAATAATAAGTAATAATAAATATTAAAGAAAAAAATATTTAATGAACTGAAATATATTAAAACAATTAAAAAAAAACTAGTGAAAAATTAAATATTAAAATATTAAAGACAATTTTCATATAATAAAATTATACAAAATTTTCAAATTAATTTCTCTTGTAAAAAACTTTTAAAAAAACTCAAAAAAATAATACAAAAATAAGTGCAAATAAAATAATTTCAAATTTAAAAAATGTTTTGAATAAAAAAAAATTAAAATTAAACATTTGTTCTATTTTTAAGAGTAAAAAATTTTCTTTCTGTTTTTTAGAAAAATAAATTTCAAGAAATTAAAACTGAGTCATTCACTAAAAAAATATATTTAATAGAAATTAAATTATGGATGCCATAAAGACACACTAACCCAATTTGAACGAGATCTATACAATAAATTGGATCTTATGGTTTTTTAAGTTGATCTCATAGGGGTCATTTGTATGTGGACTTGGTATGAACATGCGCACATTTTCGCTAGTTTCAATAGCGTTCATATTTGAGACCTGTAGTTTGATTACAAGGATTACATGGACACACAGATGGACGGACGGACATCGCTACATCTGAGTCGATCGGTATAATAAAAGATGGGTCTAGGTCAAAAATTTTTGGTAGTTACAAACATCAGCATTAACTCATTATACCCTGATACCAGAGGGTGGCATAGGTTATAAAAATTAATTATTTTTTTAAGAAAAAATTATGTAAATTAATTTTTAATTTTTTGTTTTTTTTTTTTTTGGGTAATATGTACTCATTTTTAATAAAAATATTTCTTTTTTCAAATTTTAATTTTTAATAAACTTTTGTACTACTCTACGTTTTACTGCCAGTTCTTAGGATATTAAAAAAATACTGAACTATTCCCAAGGCTGGCATTGCAAATGTTATATAATTTATTTCGTTCCTTCTCTATTGACTATTAAGCAGGGATTATTGCTCTATTATCAGCGCATAAAAAACTAAAAAACAATTGCATAAATTTGTACCACCAACAAATCTTCTTTTGTATAGAAAAAAAAAGGAGGAAATGTGCAAACCTACCATCCAAATGCAACCATAGCAACAACAACAACAACAATAACAACTGTAATGGCTTAACAATTTTACGATATGTTTTTCATTGTTAAAGCAATTGCTGCACAACAACACAAAAAAAACAACTAATACAACAATTACTTACATCCAGCAACAATGAATTGATGGAAAAAATAAAAATAAAAATAAAAACTAGAAACGTATTAGCGAACTGCAACAATTTAATTAAATTGCCCATGGAGGATGCGGTTGTAAACATTTTGCATGCACTTTGCACAATTTTAAATTTTTTTAGTTTAGTTTTAGCCAGACAATCATCATACACAACTACACACAATCAACATAAATACTTAAGCCAATGCCAAATTTAAAAAAAAGTCGTAAAAATAAAGTACATATAAAAGTTAATTTATATGGACTTTTTTAATACACTACTGATTTTCATAGATAAATAGGGCCGACAACTAATACTCATGGCATTTACAATAAATTTTTAAAATAAATTCTTGATGTTTTACGAATTTTTGTTATAGAAATATTTTGCGATTTTGATGATATAATCTCAACGGAGAGTCTAATAACTTTTTACTAAACCGAGACCCATTTAATTGGAGGAAAAACTTTTAAAATACTGCGAAATGATTTTGTTGTATACCGTGATGTTCTCAAATCTTGTCACATTTTTAATACATTTTTCTTGGACAATTCCTAACATTCTTTGATTTTTTAGGAATTTTCTATATATAGAAACTACTTATCGATCCTGATAACATAATTTTTAACACAGAGTTCGATAAATTTTACATAAAAAAACGATTTGAAAATAATTCCTTAAATTACCTTGACATTCTAAGATCTTTTCAGGTTCGTAATATTTTTTATATTACTTGTAATTTTTAAATTACTCTTATTGAAAATAACTCACTTTCTTAACATGTTTTCATTGTAAAATCGTTATCGAATTAAAAAATCATCTGGCATATCAAAAATTATGATCGAAATTGTTTCATTCGGTTTCATTAATGAGTAAATTTATAAAAAAAAAAAATGGTAGACTTTTAGGTTCTATTAAATAAAATACCTACTCATAGAGTATGTATAAGCACAATCAGATCGGTGCGGTGCTTTCTTTCGTTGCGTAAAAAAATCATGCGAGTTCGATCACAGGGGAGATGTGTAAAGATCTAGTAATTAGATTTTTTATAGCACTTTTTTAAAATCAAACAGAAAGCGTCATCTATGTATCACTTATATCAATCAACTGCAGGGGCTCTGTTAATATAAAAATATTTATTAATATTAATTATTTCAACTGGTTAATTTTTAATTTTTCGTTTTTCATTTTTCGTTTTTCATGTTTTATTTTCCATTTTTGGTTTTCGTTTCTCATTTTTTATTTTTAATTTTTCATGTTTCGTTTTTCATTTTTTATTTTTCATTTTTATTTATTATTTTTCATTTTTCATTTTTCGTTTTTCATTTTTCATTTTTTATTTTTAATTTTTCATTTTTCGGTTTTAGTTTTTCATTTTTCGTTTTTCATTTTTGATTTTTCATTTTTGATTTTTCATTTTTTATTTTGCATTTTTTATTTTTCATTTTTAATTTTACATTTAAAATTTAATTTTTTACTTTTCATTTCTCATTTTTTATTTTTAATTTTTTTGTTTTCATTTTTCATTTTGTATTTTTCATTTTTAATTGTTCATGTTTCGTTTTTTGTTTTTAATTTTTTATTTTTCATTTTTCATTTTTTTTTTATTTTTTATTTTTCGTTTTTCATTTTTCACTTTTCATTTTTTATTTTTCATTTCTCGTTTTTAATTTTTATTTTTAGTTTTTTACTTTTCAATTTTTATTTTTCATTTTTAATTTTTTATTTTTCATTTTTTATATTTAATTTTTCATTTTTTATTTCTCATTTTCTATTTTTCATTTTTCATATTTTATTTTTAATTTTTTATGTTTCGTTTTAATTCATTTTTTATTTTTTATTTTTCATATTTCGTTTTTCATTTTCCTTTTTCCATTTTTTATTTTTCATTTTTAATTTTTCACTATTCTTTTTTTTTATTCGTTTTTCATTTTTAATTTTTTATTTTTCATTTCTCATGTTTTATTTTTCATATTTAATTTTTAATTTTTTTTTTAATTTTCATTTTCCATTTTTCGTTTTTCATTTTTCATTTTTTATTTCTCATTTTTAATTTTTTATTTTTAATTTTTCATTTTCTATATTTTATTTTTCATTTGTTATTTTTCGTTTTTCATTTTTCGTTTTCAGTTTTCGTTTTCGGTTTTCATTTTTTATTTTTAATTTATCATTGTTAATTTTTAATTTTTCATTTTTCATTTTTTTGTTTTTCATTTTTTATTCTTAATTTTTTATTTTTCATTTTTTATTTGTAATTTGCAATTTTTCACTTTTTATTTTTCATTTTTTATTTTTAATTTTTAATTTTCAAACAGGTTATTACATTCATAATTTTTTCACCAATACAATCATAAGTCACACCGATTTTATCTTACGTCTTATGCTGTTTTTGTGATTGTATTGTGAAATATATTTTTACCCCCCTGCGTGTGTAGATGTTTATGCATAAAAAAATTCTTTGTTTACTTTTAGGGTATATTTTTTTTTAATTTTCTATAAATTTTCTAGTTTAAGTTATTTAAAATAAAAAACAAAATTCTAAAATATTTTCATAAATATCAATTTAGAGTTAATAAGTTTTTATGAACAACATTGAATTTCAATTTATTTATTCACACATTTCATTTTCAAAATAAAATATTTATTTATAATATTTAAATATTTAATATTATTTAATATTAATATTTATATTTATTTGCAACATTGAATTTCAATTTATTTATTCACACATTTCATTTTCAAAATAAAATATTTATTTTTTCAATTATTTCCTTAAACATCAAAAACAAAGCAATTTTGTAAAAATATGGCAACCATTAGAGAGAGAGACTTTGAGTTTAGAACTAAGAATGAGAGAGACTACGTAATGAAATAACATATATTTAAAAGTGTAAGCACAACCAGACATTTTCACTTTTTTTTGCGGCAAATATACCCAACACAACAACGGGCAACAATTTTTACCATAGAATGCTCTTCCTTTTTCGTTAACAGCAATTTGGTGTAAGTGAAATTAAATGAATAACATCAAATATAAATTTCCTTTTTCTTTTCGTATTAATTTTAATTTTCAGTCTTCGTCTTCTGTAATTGTCTAGATGGTTTCAGAATGTAAGCGACCAATACAATTACATTTTATTATAATACATTTAAAAAAATATCATAATTTTATAGACTTTCTATAATCCCCGCAAAAACTACTCTATTTCTCGCCTCGCTCAGGAGATTCCCTACATCTAATGGCGTTTTCTTTTCTGACAACAAATGTCGCATTTTATTTGCACTTTTTTCTAAAGGTGTATTTTTTTATATATTCTAAATTAAGACCAACCTAATTTTATACATCAATCGAAAGGTCTCTAAAATAAGGTTGCTCTTAATTTAGAATATATAAAAACTACACTTTTCGAAAATGGTGCAAATAAAATACGACATTTTTTGTCAGAAAAGAAAACGGCATAAGATACCAATCCACATCTATATATTATTAAGCCATGTTATTTCCTTTGTTGCTCTATTTTTTTTAATAATTTCCATAATTGAAAAAGTTTTATTAACCACAGCTATTTTTTTTTTTTTTTTTAATATGGAAACATTAGACTTGAAAATTGAGAATATGAGAAACTCCGGAAATAAAATAAATGCTTTTACAATGCGGTGACAATCTTTAATTTTTTATGTAAATTTTATAAAAAAAACATCTCAATGATATGGTTGTGTTTATACTCTAATTTCAATGCGGCGACGTTCTGTGATTTTTTATGTCAGTTTTATATGAAAAACGCCGCAACATACTGATGGCGATTATACTTGTACATGGAATTTTCTTTTTTTTAGATTTAAGACAGCTTTTATAGTGCGTATTATTAAAAAGGATTGATTTGGCGCTGTGTTACGCCAATATAAAAGGAGTTTTCAGTGATAAAGAGTTTGTAAATAAAAGTGAAAAACCTTATTAAAACCTTTGTAATAATTTAGAGTCTGATTACCTTTTCCAGCTGAAAAATGTAAAATTAGGAGGTCGAGGTATTGAAGTTCCCTAAATTAAAAATTATTTAGACATAATAACAACTCATGAACTAATTTTTTAATTGATTAATCTATAATATGTAATAAAATATAATTATAAATAACAAAGTTTTATTGTACAAAAATGTTCGGGTTGTTTCGCAGTGTAATTAACCTTTAAATTCTAATACTATTTAACTTTATAATTTCGTATTTATTGTGTTTTTATAAAAACAATGATGGCTTTTTTTATTTCTATCTAAAAATAACAATTTTCGGATTGTTGTACTGTTGTTAATTCGGCCCTTTAACTTAAAGGATTTAAGAGTGCAAATTTTGATCAGTGTATACCATGTAAAGGTCGAAATGTTATTAATTATTGCAAGAAAAAGAGTTAGGTCTAATATTATTGGTGAACAGAAAATGATTTTATGATTAATTTCGAAAAAAAAAAATTGATAACATTGCCAAAATAATAATAATATTTAGTATTTCTATTCCTTTAGATTTTAGATACACTTTTGAATACTTTCCCAATTCTGAAAACTTACATAATTGAGACGGTCCCAGAATAAGCCAACCTGACGTATTATGAAAAAATTGCCTTGGTGAAAAGCTACAACCTTAGAAAACCTATTATTTAGGGTTTTTTTTTTTTTGAGCCATTAAAAGTAAACGATATCAGGGAATTTGTAAACATGGAAAAAATTGGTCGCCATTATGTAGTTCAATGCTTTCATTTGAAAGGTCTCAGTCCAACCAATATTAAAGCCGATAAAGGTTCTACTGTTAACTGATAGAGTTAGAAATTAAATGAGGCTCAAGATCAAACGTTTTTACTTTAAATTACGCAAAAAAGTTGACACATTTATTTCAAAAGTTGATCTATATTCCAGAGTTGTAAATGAATAATTTTTTTTTTTTTTGATTTAAATTTATTACGAATTAGCTAAATTTTGAATTAATTCTTTTCACAAAAAAAAAGAATTGAATGAAATTTGAATCAATTCATTTGAATCTGCAAAAATGGATTGCAATTCATTTACAATTCAAACGAATTGGGCAAAATGAATTGCAATTCATTTTTAATTTAAATGAATTGACAAAATGAATTGCAATTCATTTCCAATTCATTTGAATTGAATTGATTTTGAATTAATTCAAATGAGTTAGAAAAACGAATTGCAATTCATTTCCAATTCATTTGAATTGAATTGATTTTGAATTCAAATGAATTACAAAAATAACTTGTAATTCATATTCATCAAATGAAAAATGAATTGCATTCAATTGAAGTAAACGTGGTGTTTAGAGTTTGTTTCTTCAAGTACTACTTATTTCGCTTTTGACATACGTTGAATAACAAGACATATTTAATATTTAAAATCTATTAATAATTTATGAAATTTTGTGAACATTCGATGACAAATACTTTGAATTAATTCAAATGAATTGGAAATGAATTGCAAATAATTTTCTAACTCATTTGAATTAATTCAAATTCAATTCAAATGGATTGGAAATGAATTGCAATTCGTTTTTCTAACTCATTTGAATTAATTCAAAGTCAATTCAATTCAAATGAATTGGAAATGAATTGCAATTCATTTTACCAATTCATTTTGCCCAATTCATTTGAATTGGAAATGAATCGCAATTAATGTTTGTTAAATTCAAATGAATTGATTCAAATTTCATTCAATTCGTTTTTTGACGAAAAGAATTAATTAAAAATTTTACCAATTCAGTGCAAGAGTGATTCGCGAATTAACTCAAAAATGAATGGTTCGTTTACAACTCTGCTATATTCTGCATGAAAGGTTATACAACTGTTTCGGGTCGAGTCACCAACCCTGATCAGTAACCAAAAGCAGTTTACGATTAGAAAATATTGGGTGGCAGAGTTTAAATGAGGCCGTATGAGCTGCGATTAGGAATATAACAAAATGGCATTGGATGGTCGTCGGCTGAAAGTGAGTGAGCTTGCTGAAATGATAGGCTTTTCAGAAAGTGCTACACATCCCATATTTACCGAAAATTTGGATATGACAAAACTGTCCGCAAGATGGGTGCTGCGTTTGCTCACACTAGAATAAAAACAACATCTATGGATAAGACATGGGTCCACCACCTCTCACCTGATACAAAGAAACAATCAAAACAGTGGTTTGAAATAGGAGAACCGTACTCAAAGAAGGCGACGACAGTCCATCTACAGGCAGGGTTATGGCATCTATTTTTTGGGAAGCGCGTGGGATAATTTTTATTAATGATCTTCAAAAGGAAAAACAATCAATGGCGAGTATTATGCAGCGTTTAAGTGATGAAATTAAGGAAAAAATGCCGCATTTGGCGGAAACAAAAGTGTTGTTTCATCAAAGCAATGCACCAGTTAACACATCTACTATTGCGATGGCCAAAATCCATGAATTAAAGTTCAAATTGCTTCCTCAGGCAACTTATTCGAATTATTTTCTATATCCAAAAAAATGGCTCGGTTGTAAAAGATTTTCCAACAGTGAAGAAGAGTGGAGTCTGCGGTTGATGGCTATTTTAAGGAGCTAAATACTTCTTTCTATAAACAGTTATTGAATAACGCTGGTAAAAGTGTATGGAGCAAAACGGAATCATGTTGAGAAATAAAGAAAATTTTCCCCAAATTTGTTGTCTTCTTCGTCAGATCGGGTTGTTCTGGAATCGCCTTCATGTTTTGGAGGACTTTCCTAACAAAAGAATTTTTCACAAAAAAAACAAAAAAATCCTGATTAAATTTTTTTTAGTACAGAAAATTAGTCCATTTTCTATATAAATTTCTCAGATATTTTTGATATTAGCATCTATTTTAATCACTTAAACTTAGATCTAGGCAGACACAATTTTTGAAAACTGGAATTTTTTTCAATTTTCAAAAAAAGCAATAGTTTTATTTCAAAGTTTCCAAGTCATTTGGATTTTTTTTATATATTATGTACCATCTGTTTCAAATTAAGATTTTTGAAATTTTTGTTGCGCCGTCTGTTTAAAATTTTAATGAACACAACCTGGATTTATTATATCTGAAGGGTTTTTCAACAGGGACGCTACAAAAGTAGAAAGACAGGGACAGCCAACGACGCCATATTTCTTGCCGCTCTTTTGACATTTCTCTTCAGTAAGGTTTGCCATTTCATGATGGAAAGATATACGAGCCAACAACGAGTCGAAATTATTAAAATTAACTACCGAAATTCGGAGTCGGTGGCCTAATCGTCCTAGCAGATCAACGATTGAGCGTCTAGTGGAAAAATTTGAATCCACAGGCACAGTACAAAATGTTCCCGTGGCAGTGAGACAAAGAAGTGCCCGTAGTGTCGAGAATATTGCTGCCGTTGAGGCTTCAGTTGAAGAAAGCCCAAATGTGTCTCTCACACGTCGTTCTCAAGCGTTGGTCATCTCTGTGACGTGGTTGTGGCGAATTTTGCGAAACGATCTTGGCTTACATCCTTACAAGATCAAATTGACGCAAGAACTGAAGCCGCTTGACCACCAGAAGCGTCGTATGTTCGTGAATTGGGCTGAGCAACAACTTGAAAATGATTCGGATTTTCATCGAAAAATCATCTTCAGCGATGAGGCTCATTTTTGGCTGAATGGCTTCGTCAATAAACAAAATGTGCGTTATTGGTCAGACAGCAATCCACACGTACTCCATGAGTCATGATTGCATCCCGAAAAAATTACGGTTTGGTGCGGTTTATGGGCCGGCGGCGTCATTGGGCCTTACTTCTTCCGTGATGACCAAGACCGGCACGTTACTGTGAATGGGAAAAGCTACCGTTCAATGATAACCGAATATTTTTGGCCCCAATTGGACTTGGAGGACATGTGGTTCCAACAGGACGGCGCCACAAGCCACACAGCGAATGTCACAATCAATTTATTGGAAACCAAGTTTGGAGAACGTGTTATCTCACGAAATGGTCCAGTGGATTGACCGCCTCGGTCGTGCGATTTGACGCCGTTGGACTATTTCCTGTGGGGCTACGTCAAGTCTATGGTCTATGCCAACAAGCCAGCGACGATTGATGAACTTCGTACGAATATCGAACGTGAAATTGCAGCAGTATCAGCCGATTTATGCTTAAAAACCGTCGAAAATTGGGTTCAGCGTCTGGACTTCTGCAAGCGTGCCCGTGGTGGCCATGCAAAAGCGATCGATTTCCATACATAATGGCATCGAACCTACTTTCACAGGAATAAAGAATTTCATTGATATCCGAAACCGTTTTTGTTTTATTTAAAAAAAACTTTTGTAGCGCTCTTATTGAAAAACCCTTTATAATACGGTGCCTCGACTACCTGTAATTCATGGCAATGTTCAAGTCAAAGGCTAGTGGAGACCGCTAATGTCATGTCATGACTTAAAAATCCATATTTTTACCATGACAGAAATTTTGCCATAAACCCTGCCATTAATTTGAAGATTCATTCGATTTTGACGTTGAAATATTTTAAAAAAGAGCAACTTTAATTAAATAAAAGCGAAATATTTAATTTCATTAATATATACTACTCGTATATGAGTATGAGTATGATGAATATGAGTGTTTATGGAACTGAAAAATTTAAAACTATAAAAGAACGGATTTAAAAAGAAAAGTAGCTCTTTTATATCATTGAGTACAATAACGCATTTCTGTTGTTTACGGTTCAAAGACATTTTCGAAATGAAATGTCTAGACATAATTTTCCCACTTCACGTGTTGACGTTATTATGTTTCGCTGACTTGAACATGAACATTGCTATGAATTATATGTAGCTAGTCGAGACACCGTGTAAGTCATTAGAAAACACAACTATTAATTTCTGCATAAATTTTCCAACTAAAACTTTCTATTAGACCTTACACAGAAACTGCATGAGCTGAGCAAAAATTCTTTTTATAAAAATTTTACATTTAATGAGTTAGTTTTTTAATATTTTTTTTTTAATAATTGTACAGTATTCTATTCGAATTAGAAATAAAAACAAAAAAATCCTTTCATTCAATTTAACCATTTCATTTGTAAACTTTATGTTAAAAAAATAACATTGAAAATCAACAACAACAAAAAACACTTACCTTTGATATCGTTTTCGTTTTCACAACACGGCAATTCTAGATGTTAACCAAATCTGTGTGCTCTCCTACTCTCACCATACTCAACATTGATTAACTAACACCTATTTAACACATTAATTCAATAAACAACACAAACATAAAATTTTACTTTACTCATTTCTAACAAAAACAACAACAAACACACAAACTAGCAGTAACCTCTCATGAGTTTGCATTTTACTTTGGAATGAATTGCATTCTTTTCATATTTAAAAACAATTGTTTCGCCAATATTTAACATATTTTCCAAGGAATTTTTTATAAACTATTAAACTAGATTTGTTAAGCTTTATTTTGGTGTAAATTTTTTAATAGAAAACTTTAGACTTCTATTGAAATTTTGATATTTAAAAAATATCCACAATCACACAAACACACAATCTAACAGTCAGAGAAAGGAGTTCTCTTTTGTTTGTTTGAAAAAAAAAAAGTTTTACATATAAAATTGCATTTAATTTTTCATAGGTTTTAAAACACTTTTTTTACAAAAGATTTTCATTTTTTCCGAACAAAATTTTATGCACTCGTAGAGTAGCCATGTTAAGCTTTCTTTTTATATAAATTTTATTATTGAAAGACTTAGATTTCTATTAATATTTTTATATTTAAATTTAGATTTAATTCACTAATATTTAACACTTGTTATCTCGTTTAAGTTTAATCGCGAACTAATTGACAGATGTCTGACAGGATTGGGATGTTAAAAAAAATTGTGATGACATAAGAATGATTACTAATCTAAATATAAACGTTAACTGGACAAGGAGGGAAAAGTGAAAATTAAGTTAAAATTTTTCAAAAAATACCCAAAAAAAATATTAAAAAATATTTTTAACTTACAACACTCAAATGACACTGTGGAACAAATTCAGGTTAGCAAAAGTTAGGTCGATTCTGAGAGTGAGGGGTGAAAATAGAGGCTAAATTAGAAGACCCGTATCGCGGCGTTTGTTTATCTTAGTTCGAATTTTTTTTTAATCGACCTTCGAACTTTGCAGTCAAATGCCGATTTTCAGCATATTGTTTATATGGTTTGTTGGCTATAACTCGTCGACTAATTGATATTTTTTCAATCTGTAAAAGCCAAATTATTGCTAGAGACCTGTGCAACAATTAAAATTTTTGTGGTGCTTATGAAGCAAAATGTTGGAAAAATTATTTTTTTCATGCTTTTTTCCTAACTTTTGCTAACCTGAATTTGTTCCACAGTGTTATGCGAACTCTAATAGAAGAATTGTCTTTCTTAAAGAAAAATGAGGAAGTTTTAACAAAAATGAAAAAAGATTTTAATAGGACTGTGGCGTATATTTGATTATTTTCCACTTTCGTCATAATCATATTTGAGATAAAATTTAAAAGCAAAAACTAAAATAATTTAGGTAAAAAATAAAATTGTAGATAAAAACATTTTGCATTGTTTTGAGTTAAAATATTGTTTTATAAGTGTCGTTTTCTTGAGCAATTAGTATACACAATCTAACATGTTGCTAGATGCAACATACAATTCATAACTACGAATTTCTTAAGTAGGGTACCCCAACTACCATAAGTAGTCAAATTTTATTCCCTTGTATTGATATCAGCAAACAACAAATTTTCACGATTGAGTTGCACGTTTGTTTATTATTGTAGTTGCTTTTTTGATGATGCTGTCATCCTTCCAGCCTGCCTACCGCTGCTAATGCCGACTTAAGTCTTCGTCTGCCTTAGTGGATGGATGATGTGTCGCTTGATTAAGTTTATTTCAGTTTTTATTTTGCATTTAACATCATTCTTCCTAACATAAAGCCGACTTAGTTTTTTTTTAATTTTAATTCCTAGTGTAGCTAGCATAGAAGATGGAGTCATGGTATGGTTTCTGGTTTTTTTTCCCCTCGTTATACAAATAACCATGATAAAGAAAAGTAAATCGAAAGCATTAAAACTCTTAATGAAAACATTTGAACTTTTTTATGTGCTTACCAAACACTTCATAATTTGTTTTATTTTCCTTTCCATTCCATTTTCTATCCTGGATTTTATTTGCAATTTCCAATCCCTTTTTTTTAGCAGTAGTGTTAGTCAAATGCAACTATTGAGTTTTCTTTTTTTTTTTATTCTCCTTTCCGGTACTTTTTCTTCTTTTTTTTTATTTTATTCTCAAGTATGCATGCATTTGAATTTGACGTTAATCAAATTTAACGGTTGATTCAAATGAATGTTAAATAAGCAGCAAATTCGGTAGCAGTCTTATTATTACTAATGACTGTAAGACTAAGTACAGCAGCAGCAACACAAGTGATTTTTAAGTAAGAGATTAATGGGATTTTGCTTTAAATTAAGTAATCAATAGATTTTGCATAGTGAAAATCTATTTGTGTATTAATCCTTTTGAAAATCTTTACGTACAAGTGAGTAATGAATAATCAATTGAAGTAGTTATGCCATCATGAACTTAATATATTGTCGTTAAAAATAAATTTGTATAAAAAGATATAATTTAGATTAGAAACAAATTCTTTGGAATCAATGTTAAACATTCCATTTTTCAATAGCATACGATATAGTGATGTGCAATATGAAAACATATGTTTTAGAGATGTGCAAATAGATAACATATTAATGATGGCAAGAGAGAATATTTTTATTTCAATTAATAGCATGTTCAGACGGCAAAATGAACCACTTAATTCGCTCTCTGAATCACGATTGCGAACCTTGGCGTTCAGACGAGTGTTCTTGTTTCATTTTGACGTTTATATTTTTTTGCAAGTATTTGAAGACATCGTTGAGCACTTTACGTTTCACTATTTAATTTTTTCCATTTTTATTTGATTATATATATGGGGGATTTCATGTCAAGCGCACCAACTTTTGAAACCGATGTCTTCCGATCGGGATGAAATTTGCACCAAGGTTAGTCCTATTGGATAGTAGTTTAGACACAATTTTTCAACAAGATCGGTCCAGATCTCTCTGAGTTAGAGGGGATCAAACAGGTGTTTTTTCTCATCCATGTAACTTATTACCTATTGTTCTTAGAAAATTTTCTCCCAAAGAGTTTAGATAGCTATTTCTTCAATATTTCGGAAAAAAATACTTAAAAAAAAAAAAAATTGTTGACTTTTTTTGCTAAATTAAAGCATTTTTGCTTTTTTTCAAAAAGGGCATTTTTTTTTTTTTTTTTTTTTCATAAGAAAGCTTAGAATTTTTCCTTTAAGAGCTTTTTGGTCGCTTAGTGGGATCAGAGTGGGATATCTATCAAAATAAATGTTTTGTAACTCAAGACAACGGTTTTTCAATTTTTCACAAATGCACTATTTTGAATTTATGAAAAAAAAAATGCCAAAAAAAGGCAAAAATGCTTTAATTTAACAAAAAAAAAAAGTCTAAAATTTTTTTTTTTTTTTTTTAAAGTATTTTTTTCCGAAATATTGAAGAAATAGCTATCTAAACTATTTGAGAGAAAATTTTCTAAGAACAATAGGTAATAAGTTACATGGATGAGAAAAAACACCTGTTTAGCCAAAATGTCAAATTTTGATCCCCTCTAACTCAGAGAGATCTGGACCGATCTTATTGAAAAATTGTGTCTAAACTATTATCCAATAGGACTAACCTTGGTGAAAATTTCATCCCGATCGGAATACATCGGTTTCAAAAGTTGGTGCACTTGACATGAAACCCCCCATATGTAAATACTTACTTTTTATTTGTTAAATGTTTCTATTTATTTTATTGCACACATTAATTTTTCGTTTTTTCTTTGTTTATATATTTTTGACAGCTAGTTCAGATAAACTAATGATAATTTTTTATCAAAATTGGAGATGACACTCAATGTTTCTACGTTCACAACTAGGTTCATTTTGAACCAAGTAGATTCGCTCTCAAAATTTTGTATGACGAATCATGTAGATTCAATCATGATTCGGGCGCGAACCGTGAATGAGAGAGCGAACCGCGAATCTTGCTGTCCGTGCGAACATAGCATTAATAGCATGTTCAGATGGCAAAATGAACTACTTGATTCGCTCTCTGAATCACGATTGCGAACCTTGGCATTCAGACGAGTGTTCTTGTTTCATTTTGACGTTTATATTTTTTTGCAAATATTTGAAGACATCCTTGTGCACTTTACGTTTCACTATTTAATTTTTTACATTTTTATTTGAATATAAATATATAAATATTTACTTTTTATTTGTTAAATGTTTCTATTTATTTTATTGCACACATTAATTTTTTGTTTTTTCTTTGTTTATATATTTTTGACAGCTAGTTCAGATAAACTAGCGATAATTTTTTTATCAAAATTGGAGATGACAGTTCATTTTTCATGGTTCGTAACTAGATTCAAAATGTAGGTTCGCTCTCAAAATTTTGTAAAGCGAATCATGTAGATTCAATCATGATTGGAGCGCGAACAGTGAATGAGAGAGCGGACCGCGAATCTTGCTGTCCGTGTAAACATAGCATTATACTCAGGTCCGTCGTGATACTACGGGGCGGATGGCTGTTTCTCTCAGTAAACAACGTGCTAACATTTAGTGCGCCTTATAATGCTATTGAGATTTTTTAGATCATAGTTAAGTCCAAAACTGGAAAGAGCCAGACAATGGTCAAGGAAATGTTCAATACTTTCCATTTACTTCGCAACCATAAATAAATTTTTATGAAATTTTATGAGACCATGAGTCATTTAGCTTGCCTGCTTATAAGATTATATGTGACCTTCTCCGAGAAAAGGGACCTAGTGTGTGAAAATTAAGTTTTGAGAAAAAAACGCAATTAAAGTTTCTACACCCTTTTAGGTACCAGAATCCACCGTTTTTAACACAACCCGTTTTTTGTTACACTAGGTCCCTTTTCTCGGAGAAGGCCACGTATCCGTTTTTCACTGCTACTCCTCTTCCGTGGAATAGTTGCGCATTTTGTTAGTATTTGGCCAGATTTCTTTTGCATTTTTCCATGTACATCCATTAGCCCAACCTTAATTTTGTGTGATATCGATGTAAAGTCGAAATATAAACTTGTTTATTCTAAGAACGTATTCCACTTCCACTTCAACCTGTTTAGTACTGCTTGGACATCTCACCTAGATCTGCGAATATTGAATCCATTTGAATATTAATTCCGGCTTTACTGCGGTTGCATATAAGATATATCGAAATATTTTAGCCAGATTTATTTCAAGCCCCTTTGATTGGACTTCGATACCAACTTGATTTCAAAAATTGTAATATACTGCCCCGATATTTATAGTTTTTAGTAACAAAGTAGAAACAACATAGTTTTGTTAAGTTTGTTTATTTAGTTCTAATTGATTTAATTTTAAAGAATTTTTATCTATTTTATTTGGCGTTATGGCTAAAAACAGCTGCTTTTACAGGTAATTTTATTGAAATTAATTGAAATGATAATTATAGAAATAACAAGAAAATTTTAAATTTCGAATTTGTTCAAAAAAATAATAACTTTTAATAATCCTTTCTTAAATAAAAGGCGTTTTTTGCTTAGATAGAACTTGCGAAAGGGTTAGCTGTCAAACGAACTGTCATACCGCGCTTACTTTTTAAAATTTATGATCGCTATACTCTGGCAAATCATCAAGAATAGATTCACGCTGGAAAAACGCTAGCAAATTATACAAGTTTTCTTTGAAAATGAGTCATCGATTCGCGAAACTTATAGACGACTTCGGGGGTTTTATGGCGCATATAATCGTCCATTTGAGCCAGCCAACCAACGAACTGTAAATAGATTTTATACCACATACTCACTAAACGATACAATAACACTAACACGTCGAAGGAATGTGCGTATTGAAGAGAATATCGCCGCTGTAAACCAAAGTGTGGATAAGATCCAAATTTAACGATTCGTTGTCGATCGAGGAATTGCGGCTCTGTTCGTCCACTACGTAGAAAACTTTGCCCAGAAATCGGTCTACACCCGCGTAAGATCCAACTAGAGCAGGAATTAAGGCCACGAGACCATCATATGCGTCGTTTGTTAATAAACAAAATTTCCACAAAGGAGTAAGACCAATCCACAACAGACCCTACCTACTCCATTACATCCAGAAAAATTCATCTTTTGGTGCTGTTTGCATCATCGGACCTTATATCTTCAAAAATGAAGCCGGAGCTTGCGTTACGGTCAATGAAGGTCGTTACCGCACCATGTTCAATGATTTTTTGTTTGAAAATATGAATGACATTGATCCGGGCGAGATGTGGTTGCATCAGCATGGCACTACGTGCCATACGGCGACCGCAACCATCTACTTATTGAAACCAAGATGATTCCAAGAAATGGACCAGTCAATTGCCCTCCAAGGTCAATTATTTTCTGTTGAGCTACGTAAAGTCACTGGTTTATGCTGATAAACCAGCAAAAATTGACGCCTTGGAGGCTAACATTGTTCCTATTATTCGCTACATACGGCCAGTAATGCTTGAAAAAGTGGCACAAAATTGTATGTCCATATGCCCGAAATCATTTTCAAATGTTAATGCCATGTATTAAGCTTTCGAATAAAGAAATCTGTTTGATTAAAATTTAATTTTTTGTGTTATTTTTTACAATTTCAAGTTCTATCCTGGTTAAAAAATATAAACCTTTACAACTTCTCGATAATTGCTGTATATTTTTTGTCACCACTTGAAAAAGAGCTGTTTTATCACCACTTGTAAAAATAGCTACAAGTTGTGACAAAAACATTACAACAATTATGGAAAAGTTGTAATTAAGAAAGGATTGTTAAAAGTTATTGTTTTTTTTTTTAACAAATTTTACCTATACCACTATGTGGTCAGGGTATAATGACTTCAGAATCACTCTCTGAGTCTATTAAGCGACCCCTTCGTTCGTCTGTGTTTCCATATAAATCTTTTCATCAAAGTGCAGGTCGAAAATATCAACATATTTTGATGAAATTTAGTATATAAGGTTCTATATATAGAATGAACGCTATTGAAATTGGTGAAAAATGCTTCATGCAAATGACCCATATGAGATCGACTTAAATTGCCAAATTATAACATAGATCTTGGTCAAATTGGGTTTGTGTGTATTTATTACATCCATTTATCAGTAATCCAAAAATAAGCCCTATAGGACAATTCATATGAAGCTAATTCCCGATCTCCACTTTAATATATCAAAAAACAAAAATATTGCACAGATTTTTCTCATATTCAGTTTGTTTATGTTTTTGCAGAAATAAGTCACCGGTCCATTTGTAGCCTAATAAATATAGCAATCCATATGAACTTTTTCATATCCGAAGACAAAAAAAAATAACAATGCCACTCAAATTCAGTTTATGGTTATTTTCTATACCTAATTAATTGGACCTAAGAGATGGGGCCTCTAAGTGCATGGTATAGGGTATCGCATAGTCGGTCTAGACCAGACCTGGCCAAGCCGAGGCCCAAGGGCCACATGCGGCCATTTATGTATTTTTATGCGGCCCGTTGCATGATTGTTATTCGCTTCAAATTTTTTTTACAAAATCTATAAAAAAAAATAAATATATTAAAAAATATACTAAAATTTTCAAATACAGACTTTTTAAAAAATATTAACTACAAAATTCATTACTAAAAAGTTTTTATTGTCTTTTAGTCCGTCTCATTATAATTTTTGTTTGTGAAAAGATTATCTTCATTAGGCGTAATAAAATTATTGTAAAATTTTTTTATGTAATGAAATGTACCACACATATTTGTACACATTCAAAATATTTCAAAAATATTTTTGTAGTAGGCTTCGCCAGAAAAATATAACTAAAGAAGCCGACAATTATTGAAAAACTTTTTTAGTTTGGCTTTGTTTTTGTTAGGATATGAAGTTGCGTATGTTTTAAGTGATAAAAAAAAATAATATAAACATCTAATAATTAGATTTCTATACCAGAAAAATTTAATAAATAAGTAAGCAACATTAAATACACTTATTTTGAATAATTATTCACAACATTAATTATATTTGGCCTTTAGAATGAATTCTAAAAAGAAAAGTTTCAGAAGAAAACAGAAAATACAGCAATCATTTGGGAAGAAAATTACTTCTTTATAATACAGAACTCAAAATTAAGATGTTTGATTTGCGAGATATAATAGCTGTTTTTTTAAGGAATACAATGTTAAAAGACATCATGAAACGAAACATGACGTGTATGTGAAATTTAATAAAGAATTGAGAAAAATTAAGTTAGCCGAGCTAAGATCTGAATTGAAATCTCAGCAGAAAATGTTTAGCTCTTCATTACAACTACTTTCTAATATTGTTAAAGAAAGCTACTCTGTCGCAATGTTGATCGCTAAGAAAATTAAACCATTTTCGGACGGAGAATTTGTAAAATAATGTTTGGCAGCTGTTATAGAAGATGTTATGCCAGTTAAAACATAAAATAATTTCAAACATAAGTTTGTCGCGTCAAACTATTTGTCGTCGCATTAATGATATTTAGAGACAATTATGCCATGGCTACTAATGATTTTTTCAGGTAGCCCGGAATCAGGGTACATACCAAAGGAGTGGAGAGAGGTTAGAGTGGTCTTTATCTCCAAAGCGGGAAAGATAAACCACAATACCGCAAATGACTACAGGTCAGTCTATCATCGTTTTTACTGAAAACATTGGAGAGACTGGTAGATGTCTACGTGAGAAGTAAGCTCACACCGGACAACTTCTGTAAAGCTCAACATGCTTACCTCAAGGGAAGGTCGGTGGATACAGCTTTACACGAAGTAGTGAGAGCGATTGAGGATGCTCTTCACTATAAGGAATATGTTTTGGCTTCTTTCTTGGACGTGGAAGGGGCGTTCAATAATGTCAAAATATCATCGATCCTAGAAGCCTTGGGTAGTACGGGCACGGATACACAGATAATCTTATGGACGGGCAACATGCTGAAGAGCAGGGTGATAAACTCGAAAATAGGTGAGGCGGAGCGAGGAAGGTGGAGACGAGGGGAACTCCACAAGAGGGAGTTATATCTCCTCTCTTATGGAACCTGGTGATCAATAAAATCCTACAATCTTTCGACAGAACGGGCACCAAAGTGATCGCCTATGCTGATGATGTTGTGCTTCTGGTCAGAGGTAGATTTCTATCAACGATCAGTGATCGGTGAGTTGGCATTAGGTAAACTCGTGAAATGGGCAAGGGAAAACGGTCTGGTGGTCAACCCTTCTAAAACCGAGTTGGTTCTCTTCACTAGAAGGACGAAGGTACCTGAGTTCAATCTTCCAAGACTGGGCGGGAGGACACTGGTACTGTCAAAAGAGGCGAAGTATTTGGGTGTTATTCTGGACTCTCAACTCACTTGGTCGAGGAACGTAGAGGAAACGACGAAGAAGGCGTTATGTGCTTTCTACACCTGCAGGAGGACGTTTGGGAGAAGATGGGGTCTCAAATCGCAGATCATCCACTGGATGTATTGTGCGATAATTAGACCTATTTTCACCTATGGCAGTCTGGTGTGGTGGGGAGGTGTGAACATAAGGGCCAGACTTTCTTGACTCGTGAAGGTACAGAAATTGGCGTGCCTGGGCACCACCGGAGCCATAAGATCGACTCCACAGGCGGGACTGGAGGTAATGCTGAACATCATGCCTATTTATATTGTCATCAAGAGCACGGCAGCAAAAGTGGCTCTCCGTTTAAGAGAGTCATATAAGCTGAAATAAAGCTCTTGGAGACACGGCACAATACTGCGGACAATGTGCGGGACACAAATTGATCGTGAAACCGATTATATGTCACCGGTGATTCAAGAGGCAGCGGATCTTGAAATATGAACAAGGTGGACGCAACTGACCTCTTGCAGAATATCCCAAATCCTATGGCCCTTGCCTAATCCAAGGAGAACGAAATCACTACTTGGTTTTGGTACAGGGACAATCAGCCTACTTATAGGAGTACTCACTGGACACTGTGTAATAGGACGGATGGCTGAACGCATAGGTGTCCCGAGAGCTGACTTCTGTAGGAGCTGTATGGATGTGGACGAGGAGGAGTCAGTGCAGGATCTGCTGTGTGAATATCCAGGACTGAAGGAGTGGCGCTCTAGATATCTAGGGCAAAGATTCTACGATAACCTGGGCTGCATAGTAGACGTTTCACTTATCGATCTTGCGGACTTCTTGAGGGAATCTGGATGGTTCAGGAGGGGCGCATAACGGACGAAAGGAGTCTTTTCACTTATTTTCATTTTCCATACCCCTTACACTATATACCTGTGCTCTTTAATCTCTATTCCTATCACTACCTTTCCGGCACTTTCCAAAGGGTATCACAATGGGCCATACGACCTCCGAGTGTACCCGCCTTCGGGCGGGCGACCCATCCAACCTAGCCTAACCTAACCTAATGATATTTCAGATGAAATTGTGGTGACTTTACGAGAGCGGATTCAACAATTCAAAGCATATTCTCTAGCTTTCGGCGAAATAACAGATATTTCAGATACATCTCAACTTGCTGTATTTATTCGTGGGGTTAACGATTCTTTGGGGGTGACACAAGAAATGCTAAATCTTTAAAATTTGAAAGACACCACTAGAGAAGAGGATATTTTTCGCGCTATAAAAAAATGTTTATCCTGCAATTCTTTACATTTAGAGAAGCTTTCTGGACTAACAACGGATGGTGCGCCTGCTATGATTGGTAAAAATAAAGGAGCCGTAAAGTTGTTTATGAATGAACCTGAAGCTACATCTGTTAAAACCAGTCAAATATTTTTAATAAACTGTTTGACACATCAGCAATATTTATGTACCCAGGCATTATCCATGCACTTCAGCATCACAAGTTCAAAACATACCTTAACGCATGAAACACATTGACGACAGCGGCTACACGACTACAGCCTGTCAAAAATAAAATACACACGTTTATATGAAAACGATTATTTTGACACCAACACAGTAACACGACCACTTTTGCTGCTGTAGTCAATTTAGGCTAATTTCTATTTTTGTTGGCTACAAAACAAAAATAGTGTTGACAATATAACAAAATATGTAAAAGATATTAGTGCTATGAAATATTTTATTTTGTTGAAAAAATTAATCGCAAAATTAAGTGCTATAATAATCCCATTAATAATCAAGAGCTGTTAAGTAAATTTATTTATTTATTTTTACGTTATAATAATGCATTATAAATAAGTAATTGTATATTTAAGTCAAGTTTATATAGAATCATGCATGTTTTTCTATTTTAATAAAGAAGAAAAAAATATAATTGGCACTACTGAAATAAAAATGCTTTTGTATAAAAACAGCTGTTTGTATTGTTGTTATATGTTGCTGTCGTTTTCAAAAAAATTAAGTAGCTGACTACACTACTACAATTGCAGCCAGCAGCATTTGTAGTCGTGTGTTCGTGTAGCCGCTGTCGTCTATGTGTTTCATGCATAATGAATTAAGTTCGGAATGCGGCGATATTGTCTATTTTACCAAAGTTAGATAAAAAGATTTTTTTGAATTACGGGTGGAAATAAAAAATTGCATGACTGAAGAGCGAACTCCAGTTTCAAATTTAAATGACGAAATGTGGTTGTTGGACCTGTGTTTCTTAGTAGATATAACCGAAAAAATTAATCAGCTAAACAAGGAGTTACAGGGGCAAGAGAATTTAATTATTCATACTTGTAATCATATCAAAGCATTCCTAACCAAGATACTTTTATTTGAGTCCCAACTTAGAATTAAAAATCTTCACCATTTATTAAAAAATTGTAAGCGCCTTTTTTTCAAAAATGAAATTTAATAAAAAGTCAATTTCGTGCTTCATTAACAGACCTTGAAAGCCAATTACGATGTGCAATTACCAAAATTGAAGAAAAAATTGCAAAGAAAAGCAAATATCCCATTAATAAATACTAGCAGATTCCAGCACTCAAAATTCGAGTGCAAATTCTAGGAAATTTTATTTTTTTCATTTACTAAAGACCCTAAAGTTATGCTTCACAATTCAACTCATTTTAAATTAAGAAAACAAACTCAACACAATAAAACAAACACATTAACGAATTTAATAAACACACACATAACATTGTATAATTTTATGTATGTGTTAGTCGAAACTTTAAACGATATTCCAGACGATGAAAATCTGCAAATCTGGGTAACAGCTAAAAAGAAATACCTTTCAAATGATAAATTTTTTGTCAAAATCGGGGCAAAACTGTGAAACTTACATCGGTCACAAGAAATCGCCTAGCCTATTAATATTATAGATTATATTTAATATTTAATAAAAATAAATGGTTCAAAAAAAATGTTTTTTTTTCATATAATAAATATATAGCCCGCTGGAATTTTTGAATAAAAAAGTTAGGCCGCAAAGCGATTTGGGTTAGCCAGGCCCGGTCTAGACGGACTATACGTTTCTTACTTGTTTTTTTTTTTTTTGTTTTTTTTTTTCTTTAACTATCATTTTAATTATTATTGACTTTAAAATTGTAGGCCTAAATAGAGGTGAAGAAATCGTTTAATTAGAATAAAAAAATTATCGAAATAATGATTTTTTTTCACATTTTTTATCACTTGAATTTACATTTTTTATACAAAAAAAAAAAAAAAATTAATAAATCAAAAAAACTATTTGGATTTAATTGTGTCGACAACCTTTTTTAAATGTTCAATAAAAACAATAGTAGCGGTATTCACTCTTGGTGTTAAATTTACAACCTGTTATATTTAGAACGATTTTATATTACAAAGCGTGAACGTCTTTTCCGTGTATATTGTATTATGTATTGTAAATTAATGAATCAGGTGATTTTGGTTTTGTTTTCCATCAATTTGGAAACTAAAAAATATCAAAAAGCATTTGAAGATTAGAAAAATGCCGAAAATGCTTAATTTACCTATCGGTCCATCTTTATTATTAATTTATTTATTATTTTGAACCATTTTTTATTATTAATTTTAATAGTGACCACAAAATGAACAATAAAATTAAACAATTGTTTTGGCAGCTCAACGATCAGCTGTTTTAGTCTTGTAAATGTTTAGTCTTGTTAATGTACTATACCTTTTATCCTTGTACTTTAACCACAGCGTAGTAAATTTTCATTTCATACATTTTGTTGTTGCGGTGTTGTAAATAATAGTACTTTTACTATATCTACAACATTTACAATGGTTACAAGGGTACTTTACTACCAAGAGTGAAAACCCTTAGTTATATTCTATATTTTAAGTAATTTTTAAAATTGTATTTGTATGTGCCATCTGTTTCTTATTTAAATTTTTTTTTTTTAAATCTTTGTTGCTCCATCTGTTTCAAATTTGGATTTATAAACTCCAAGTCATTAGTAAATGCAACTATTATAAATAAACGATTTTTCGTTTCTTTAAATTTTTATGTTTTTTTTTATTAAAACATCTGTTGTCTGCAACGTATCGTCGACGTCATCATTCAAATTCTTGAGGACTTTTCATTAAATGGAAATACAAAAAACTCTCACATAATATCCCCGCACCTGCTAACAGCCACAAACCAGCTAAGCTCTTAATAAGGAATATTTATACATAAATCCGAACACATTATGTAGGATTACAATTTGTTACAATAAATGCCTGGTACAAATGAATTGTATAATAGGCAATTTTATTCAGCAATATCTCGTTAATGAATAATGACATGTTATGAAACTCTTTTATAACTAAACAAAACTAGATTCTTTCATTTTTTTTTCTTGTTAACAAACAAAGCAAACGAATAAAACTGTACCCATTCCGTATTCATATGGGAATTACTCATTGAAATACTGTACATAACAATATGCAAAAAAACATATGCCGGCAATGAAAGGCAAAAACAAAGGTGACAACATTTATGGTTTTACACATATTGTAGGTTTACAAAAGCAAAACTGTAACATTTAACGAATTGACAGATACTTAATTTACGCTTGTTTCAGTGGAACCAACCAACAAGCCAGCCCACCAAAATAAAACAAGTTACATGACAAATTTCCTTTGAAAAACCAAAACGTAAACCAGGTGATCAAATAACAAAAGATTTATGAGCATTGCTTTAGCAGGAGCTTATCTTAAAAAAATCATTATATAAAAGAAACGATTTTTTTTAATTTTTCAAATTAATTTTATTTTATTTTTTTAATTTTTTTTATTTTTTATTGTAATTTAAGGTCGACCCCAGCCATGGTGGTGTCGCAATAACCGTAATGGCGCTACGAATGGCAGAAATTCATTGTCAGCCAAACATTCAGCCGATAGCATACGAAGGCCTACTAGCAATTCGGGTGTTTGGACTTGGTTGGGTGGCAGTCGTCGATCTTCAGAGGGGCCCGATCAAATAGGTCCACCCTCTTCGTCACCAGCCGAAAATCATTATACCCATATGGATGATGCCTATAGCCCGGTGGGTGTCAGTGAGGCCTTATATGCTGAATTAGATCGAGAATCGGTTAGATCGAATAATCCATCATATCAAAATACCGGCTACAGTCAATGTGGAGATGTAAGTAAACCACTTTCTTTTTATTGAAGACAATGAATATGTTTTTAATCTCGAATTTTCTTCAGAAGTATAATTACCAACATCCCGAACAAGACATTCCTATGGTGGTCTCTTCAGCCCCTAGCAGTGCTTATTATTCCGATTTGTCAGTTACGGCGGTGCCGAGCGGTTCCAGTAGCAATGAGAGAGCTTATGAAGTTGTGGGCCTAAATGTGCTGAGTCAGCCGTTGCCTAATTGGGATACTGGCGGTGTGGCCGCTACAGCTCCCCATTTACCAATCAATGTCGAGGGCTTGACTTCACAGCGAAGAATACCACGTTTAGCGGCTATCAATGAAACCAGTACAACAACAGTACCCTCAGATTATGTATGAAACGAGTATCGATTTTAATTCAGTTTATTGAAATAGAAATTTTAACAGATTTTTTTTTTTTTATATAAATCACCATCTCCTCCCCAGCCTCAGTGTAAGTGACAGTGGGTTTTTATATTAGGTTATCATTCCGTTTGTAGGACTTCGAAATGTAGATCGTGGATTCCGTCATTAGATTTTGAAAATACTTTAAAATGATCTAGCAATAAATGTCCGTCCGTCTATCAGTCTATTGAATTCGACATCACGTTAGGATGAATATAAAAATCGATCGTTTGGCTTAAAAGTTATGAGTGTAAACATGAGGAGTCATCTTAAATTTTTCATTCAAAATGGCAAATTTTATAGTTTTTTTTATTTTCTATTTTTTAATTGCTTTTGCCATCAACATTTATTTCGAAGTTAAGATATTCACCTCAAAATATATGTTCAACTTAAGATTAAAAAAAAAAAATTTTTTTTTATTTTTTCAAATTTAAAATTTTGTACCAAAAGATAAGATATTTGGAGGTAAAATTCACTTCGAGCTTATTTTGACCATAAAATAAATTTTTTTTTTTCAAAAAATAAATTTTTTTATAAATATTGTGTTCCGTTTTATCATCAAAAATTTTTTCGATTAAAATTTTTTTTTACCACAAATATTTCCATTTCATAATTGCTTTTGCCATCAACATTTATTAAGAAGTTAAGATATTCACCTCAAAATATATGTTCAACTTAAGATTAAAAAAAAAAAAAAAAAATTTTTATTTTTTTCCGTTCAAAGGTCTAATAAACAGTTTTTCACATTCTAAAATTGTTTTTATCATCAGAAATTTTTTTCAATTCAAAGTTTTTTCCAACAAAAATATTTCCACCTCAAAACTAAAAAAAAAAATTCTTCTATAATTGGCATCGAAATTTGTTTCAAAGTTAAGATATTCACCTCAACTTAAGAATTTTTTATCATAATCTCTTTTTTATTTTTTTAAATATTATTTTACGTTCTAAACTTGTATTTACCACCATAAAAATTTTGGTTTACATTTTGAACGTTAAATATTTGATACCACATAAATTTCCATCTAAAAATTTTTTCAATTATTATTTTTTTGATAAAGTTTTCCATTCTAAAATTATTTTTACATCGAACATTTTTTTGGTGGTAAAATTCACTTCGAGCATTTGTTGACTATAAAAGATTTTTTTTTTTCAGAAAATAAAGTTTTTTTTATAAATATTATGTTCCGTTCGAAATATGTTTTTATAATCAAAAATTTTTTTCGTTTTAAAATATTTTAACCATAAATATTTCCATTTAATAATTGTTTTTGCCATCAAAATTTTTAAGATATTCACCTCAAAATATATAGTCAACTAAAGATTTTTGTACAAATTTTTTTTTTATATTTTTTCCCGTTCTAAGGTCAAATATTTTCAAGGTTTTTCGTTCTTAATTTTTACCGAAAAATTTTCCAGCATAAAAGATTTTTTCACTACAAATATTTTTTTTAACAAAAACAAAAAAAAATATGAAAATTGTTTTCCCGTTCTGAAATTGTGTTAATATCATCAAACATTTTTTCAAATTTTTTTTTTCAAAGTTAAGATATTTGGAGCTAAAATTCACTTCGAGCTTATTTTGGACCATAAGATAATTTTTTTTTTTTTTTTTTAAATAAAATTTTTTTATAAATATTGTGTTCCGTTCTAAAAATGTTTTTATCATCAATTTTTTCGATTAAAATTTTTTTTACCACAAATATTTCCATTTCATAATTGTTTTTGCCATCAACATTTATTTGGAGGGTAAGATATTCACCTCCAAATATATGTTCAACTTAAAGATTAAAAAAAAAATTTTTTTATTTTTTTCCGTTCAAAGGTCTAATATTTTTTTCATTTAAAAATATTTTAACCTTAATAATTGTTTTTGCCATCAAAATTTTTAAGATATTCCACCTCAAAATATATAGTCAACTTAAGATTTTTGCACAAATTTTTTTTATATTTTTTTCCGTTCAAACGTCAAATATTTTCAAGTTTAAATATTTTTTCCACAAAAATTCCCGCCTCAATATTTTTTTGACCTTAAATTTTTTTTTTTTTTTTTAAGGATATTTTTTTAATTTTTACCATCAAACATATTTTTCAATTTAAATTTTTTTTACCCAAAATATTTCTACCTAAGAATTTAAAATTAAACAATTTTTCGTTCTTAATTGTTTTTGGCATCGAAAAATTTTTCAGCTTAAAAGATTCGTTCACTACAAATATTTTTTTTACCAAAAACAAAAACATATGAAAATTGTTTTCCCGTTCTGAAATTGTGTTAATAATCAAACATTTTTTCAAATTTAAAATTTTGTACCAAATATATTTCCACCTCAAAACTTAAAAAAAAAAATTATTTTCGTCTTATAATTGTTTTTTCCATTAGAATTTTTTTTCGAAGTTACGATATTTTGAGGTAAAATTCACTCGAGCTTATTTTGACCATAAAAATTTTTTTTATAAATATTGTGTTCCGTTCTAAAAATATTTTTATCATCAAAAATTTTTTCGATTAAAATTTTTTTTACCACAAATATTTCCATTTCATAATTGTTTTTGCCATCAACATTTATTTCGAAGTTAAGATATTCACCTCAAAATATATGTTCAACTTAAGACTTAAAAAAAAAAATTTTTTTTAAGGTATATTTTTTACCACAAAAAAATCCGCTTCAATATTTTTTAGTTTATTATTTTTTTAACACATCGATGTATTATTTAAAGCTTTATTCACTTCCTACATTTTTAAACCATAAACTATTTTTTTTTTTTTTTTTTGTTTTAAAAAAAGTTTTTTTTTAATTTGTACCATCATATTTTTCAATTTAAAATTTTTTTATTTCGTAGTTAAAATATTCACCTCAAAATATATGTTCAACTTAAGACTTAAAAAAAAAATTTTTTTTATTTTTTTTCCGTTCAAAGGTCTAATGTTTTTAAGGTATATTTTTTACAACAAAAAAATCCGCTTCAATATTTTTTAGTTTATTATTTTTTTAACACATCGATATATTATTTAAAGCTTTATTCACCTCCTACATTTTTAAACCATAAACTATTTTTTTTTTTTTTTTTGTTTTAAAAAAAGCTTTTTTTAATTTGTACCATCATATTTTTCAATTTAAAATTTTTTTATTTCGAAGTTAAAATATTCACCTCAAAATCTATGTTCAACTTAAGATCAAAAAAAATTTTTTTTTATTTTTTTCCGTTCAAAGGTCTAATATTTTTAAGGTATATTTTTTACCACAAAAATTTCCGCCTTAATATTTTTTAGTTTGCTATTTTTTTAACATCGAAAATTTTTTAAAGCTAGATTGATTCACTTCCTAAAATTTTTGATCATAAACATTTTTCTTTTTTTTTTTTAATAAAGTTTTTTTTATAAATTTGTACCATCAAACATATTTTTCAGCTTAAAATTTTTTTAACCAAAAAATTTCCACTTCAAAATTTAAAATTAAACAATTTTTCTGTCTTAATTGTTTTTGGCATCGAAAAATTTTTCAGCTTAAAAGATTCTTTCACTACAAATATTTTTTTAACAAAATCAAAAAAATATGAAAATTGTTTTCCCGTTCTGAAGTTGTATTAATCATCAAACATTTTTTTTTTTTATGAAATTTTTTTTTAATGAAGAAATTCACTTTTCGTAAAATATTGTTTTTAGCATCAAATTTTTTTTTTAAATTAAATTTTTTTTATCACAAATATTTCCATCTCAAAATTTAAAACTAATCAATTTTTCGTTCTTAATTGTTTCAGCCATCGAAAATATTTTCACCTCAAAACAGTTTTTCACCACAAAAATTTTTTTGATCAAAAAAAAAATATTTTTTTTATAAAATTGGTTTTCGTTCTAAAATTGTTTTTATTCTCACACATTTATTTGAAGTTGAAATATTTTTAGCACAATGATTTAGTTGTTTTTGGCATTAAAATTTTTTTCGAAGTTATGATATTCACTTCAAATTATATGTTCAACTTAAGAATTTTTTACCAAGAATTTTTTTTTATATTATTTTCCATTCTAAATTTTTTTTTTACCATCAAAAAATCTTTGGTTTACATTTTTAAGGTTAAATAAATATCCACCTCAAAATTTTTTTCAACAATTTGAATAATATTACTTTCCGCTCTAAAATTATTTTTTTTTTTAAGGTAGAAATTGATTTCGAAAAATTTTTTTACCATATTGTTTTCCATTCTAAAATTGCTTTTATCATCAAACATTTTTTTAAATTTATTTATTAAAATTATTTATTTTTTTTTTTAAAGATAGAAATTGTCTTCGAAAAATTTTTTTTACCATATTGTTTTCCGTTCTCAAATTGCTTTTATCATCAAACATTTTTTAAAACTTTTTTACCGCCTCAAAATTTTAAAGAATTTTTTTTTTATTCCATATATGTTTTTGGCATCAAAATTTTTTTTTCGAAATTAAGATATTCAACTCGAAATAAGAATTTTCAAAATTTTTTACAATTTTTTTTTATTTATTGTTATCCGTTCTAATATTAATTATTTTTAAGGTTAAATATTTTTTACCACAAAAATTTCCACCTCAAGATTTGATATTATTATTTTCATATTTTTTTAACATCGAAAATTTTTTTAAAGGTAGAAATTCACTACGTGCATTTTTTTCCACAAATATTTCCATCTCAAAATTTAAAAATAAACAATTTTATTTTCTTAATTGTTTTTACCATTGAAAATTTTTAACCTCAAAACAGTTTTCACCGCAAAGTTTTTTATAAAAAATCGTTTTCCGTTCTTAAATTGTTTTTATCAAGTTCAAACCTCAAAATTTAATAAAAAATTTCTTTCTATAATTGTTTTGTCCATCGAAATTTTTTTCGAAGTTAAGTTATTCACCTCAGAATAAATGTTCAACTAAAATTTTTTTTTTTTTATAAAAATCTATTATTTTCCATTCTAAATTTGTTTCGATCAACAAAAAATTTTTGGTCTACTTTTTTAAAGTTAAATATTTTTTATCACATAAATTTCCACCTCGAAACTTTTTCGATTATTATTTTTTTTAATATTGTTTTCCGTTCTAAAATTGTTATTAACATCGAAAAATTTTTTTTTGAAGGAAGAAATTTGCTTCGAGCATTTTTGACCATAAAAAACATTTTTTTTTTTTTTTTTTTTTTTTTTTTTTTCAAAACAAAGATTTTTTTTATAAATATTGTTTTCCGTTCTAATATTGTTTTTAGCATCAAACATTTTTTTAATTGAAAATTTTTTTACCACAATTTTTTTCAAAATTTAAAAAGAAAATTCGTTCTTAATTGGTTTTGTCATCGAAAATATTTTCACCTTAAAAATTTTTTCACCACAAAAAATTTTGTTACCAAAAAAAAATTATAAAAATTGTTTTCCGTTCTCAAATTGTTTTTATCATCAAAAAGTTTTTTCAAGTTTAAATTTTTTTACCACAATTCTTTCCATTTCAAAATTTAAAAAAGATTTTTTTTTCGTTCTATAGTTGTTTTGTCAGTCGAAATTTTTTCCGAAATTTAGATATTCAACTAAAAATATACGTTCAACTTATAAAATTTTTTACCAAAAAAAATGTTTATATATATTATTTTCCGTTCTAAACTCGTTTTTATCATCAAAAAATTTTTGTTTTATACTTTTAAGTTTCAATATTTTTTACCAACTAAAATTCCACCTCTAAATTTTTTGAATTATTATTTTTTAAATATTGTTTTCCGTTCTAAAATTGTTATTATAAATTTTTTAAGGTATAGATTTACTTTGAGAATTTTATGACTATAATTTTTTTTTATAAATATTGTTTACCGTTTTAAATTATTTTTATCATCATACATGTTTTTCAAGTTAATTAATTTTTTAACACAAATATACCCATCTCAAATTAAAAAAAAAAAACAATTTTTCATTTGTTATCGAAAATTGTTTCACAAAAAAAAATTATAAAAATAGTTTTTCGTTCTAAATTTGTTTTTATCATCAAACATGTATTTCAAGCTAAAATTTTTCCCGCCTCAAAATTAAAAAAAAAATCTTTTTTTAATTTTTTTTGCCATCAAAACTTTTCACCTCATAATATAACATTTTTTATATTTTTTTTAAATATATTTTCCATCAAAAATTTTTTCTTTACAATTTTAAGATTAAAAAGATGTTTTAAAATATTTTAATTTTTAAAATATTATTTTCCGTTCTAATAATATTTTTACCAGTTTTTTTTTGATGTGTAAACATCTATACGCGCAGGGAGGTAAATTTCAAAAACAGCGTAACATGTAAGCATAACATGTGAGCGTAAGATGTAAGTGGTAAGACAAAATGTGATTTTATTGGTGAAAAAATTATGATATTATGATAACCTGTTTGAATATTAAAAACGAAAAATAAAAATTTTAAAAATGAAAAATAAAAAATAAAAAATTAAAAGTAAAAAATGAAAAATGAAAAATGAAATATAAAAAATGAAAAATAAAAAATTAAAAATAAAAAATTAAACATGAAAAATAAAAAATTAAAAATAAAAAATGAAAAATGAAAAACGAAAAATTAAAAATGAAAAATAAAAAAAGGAAAATTGAAAAACGAAAAATGAAACATGTAAAATAAAAAAATTAAAAATGAAAAATAAAAAACGAAAAATAAATTAAAAATTAAAAATGAAAAATGAAAAATGAAAAATGAAAAATAAAATATAAAAAATGAAAAATAAAAAAATTTAAAATGAAAAACGAAAAAGGAAAAACGAAAAATTAAAAATTAAAAATAAAAAATAAAAAATTAAAAACGAAAAATTAAAATTAAAAATAACAAATAAAAAATGAAAAATGAAAAACGAAAAATGAAAAATAAAAATTAAAAAAATTAAAAATGAAAAATAAAAAACGAAAAATAAATTAAAAATGAAAAATGAAAAATAAAAAAATGAAAATTAAAATATGAAAAATGAAAAATGAATAATGAAAAATGAAAAATGAAAAATAAAAAATGAAAAATGAAAAATATATAAAAAATTAAAAATTAAAAATGAAAAATGAAAAATAAAAAACGAAAAATTAAAAATAAAAAATGAAAAATAAATTAATAATTAAAAATGAAAAATAAAAAATGAAAAACGAAAAATGAAAAATGAAAAACGAAAAATTAAAAATAAAAAATGAAAAACGAAAAATGAAAAATTAAAAATGGAAAACAAAAAATTAAGAATAAAAATGAAAAATGAAAAATGAAAAATGAAAAATAAAAATTATTTAATAAAAAATAAAAAATAAATAAAAAATAAAAAATTAAAAATAAAAAATAAAAAATGAAAAATTAAAAATGAAAAATGAAAAATGAAAAATGAAAAATGAAAAATGAAAAATGAAAAATGAAAAATGAAAAATGAAAAATGAAATACATATGAAAAATAAAAAATGAAAAATAAAAAATAAAAAAAAATAAAAAGGAAAAAAATAAAAAATGAATAATAAAAAATTAAAAATAAAAAATGAAAAATAAAAAATTAAACATGAAAAATAAGAAATGAAAAATGAAAATCTAAAATTAAAAATGAATATGAAAAATAAAAAATGAATAATGAAAAATAAAAAATGAAAAATAAAAAATTAAATATAAAAAATTAAAAAGAAAAATAAAAAATGAAGAATGAAAAATAAAAAATGAAAAATTCAAATTAAAAAATTAAAAATGAAAAATAAAATGAAAAATAAAAAATGAAAGATTAAAAAAAATTAAAAATGAAAAATGAACAACGAAAAATTAAAAATAAAAAACGAAAAATTAAAAATTAACCGGTTAAAATAATAAATAATAATAAATATTTTTATATTAACAGAGCCCCTGCAGTTGATTGCTCTAAGTGATACGCTTTCTGTTTGATTTTAAGAAAGTGCTATAAAAAAATCTTTAATTACTTGATGTTTACACATCTCCCCTGCGATCGGACTCACATGATTTTTTTTTACTTTTTTAATGAAAATAGTTTTTCGTTTTAAAATTTTTAAAATTTTTATCATACAAATTTTTTTCAATTTATCATAAAATTTTTTTTCCTCCGATTATTTTTTTATAAATATTATTTTCCGCTCTAAAATTGTTTTTAACATCGAAAAAAAATTTTTTAAGGTAGAAATTCACTTCACTTTTAGCCAAAATATTTTTTGATAAATAATATTTTTTGTTATAAATATTGCTTTCCATTCTAAAATTGTTTCTATCACCGATTTTTTTTTTTTGTTTTTGAGTTATGTAAATCATCTCAAAAGTTTTTTTCATATTCAAGATAAACTAAATAAATATTTTTTATGGTTTTAGCTTATTTTGAGTCATTTAAAAAAATGAAGAAGTTAAGGCAACAAGTACTAAAAGTTAACTTTAAAAAATTATAAATTATTTAATTAAAGAATTGTTAATAAGAAAAAATTGCCTTATGTCCCTATTTTATAATTAAAACGTAACGTTTTTCTAGAAATTTTCTAGCGATAACAAAAACTGAGTGATTTCCACATAAAATTTCTAAACAAACGTCAAGTTTAAGATACAGATTACGGTTATTAAAATACTCATTCGTATTTGTTTGTCAAGCTAGTAAAACGTCAGCTTTTTTTACCACTTTTTCCTGTTAAAATATCATAATCTGTTAATTTTTAGTACACATAAAACACAAACAAACAAAAATTGAGCTTATTTTAAATAAGATTTTTTTTTTTGTTAATCACATAAACTTTTCAGAAATCTTTTTTTTGAAAATATAAGTCTAGAATTCAGAAATATGTACAACATATTAAAAAAAAAATAATCATGAAATTTTAAAAAATTATAAGTAAATCTTATTTACAAATTAAAGTAAATGAAACGATTTTTTAAAAAAATCGTTAGTGATATTTAGACTTTAAATCTAATTAAATATACACAAGATTAAATATGCATGTATTAGAAAGCTTTCTATATACATACGTAATAATTATATAAAAACAAAAATAAAATATTTTCTAAGATGTTGAAAAAAAAAATAAATAACATATTTAATAAGTAGTTGTGAAAACAGGGCAAAAATATATTAAATATTTCTATTTAAAATACATTTATAAAAGTACTTAAAAAATTATTAATATTAATAATAAAATTTTGGATTAAGTAAGCAAAGTATAATTGTAAATTTATCGTTTATCGTTAAATCATATAAATAAGGAAAAAAAGATGTTTTCAATTATCACTGCAAAAAAAAAATTTTTTAAAAATATCAAATAATTTAAAAAAATATTATAACTTTATATTTATGTAAATAAAGCTATTGTCTTGTATTGTTTCTATTAAAATTACAATTTTATTTATTATATTTTGCAATTTGTGTAATTGCAATTGTTCAAACGACTTTTCAAAGCGATATTATTAAATTATTTTCATTTTGCAAGTGATGTTTTAAACATCTTTAATAGCTTTTAACAAAATTGTATATCATTGAAAAACCTTAGGCTTTAAGTAGTTGAAAAAAAAAAACAAAAATAAAGAAATATTTATAACAACAAAATTAAAATAAAATTACAGTTTTAAAGAAATTATTCATATTTACACAAAAGTTTATTATTTAAATATATAATTAATTACTCGTATTGCAAATATAAATTCAAATGCATCATATTGTTAATTGTGGTTAATATTTAGAATATTTAAAAAATTAAATACATGTGTGTGTATAAAATTCAGAATATATAAAATTAAATAAATTATTTATACATTTTAAGAAAATATTTAAAGAACAACCAACAAAAAATCATTCAAAAATAATATTTAAAAAAAAACCAATAAACACTTATTTACAAATAAAATATAAAAAATCGAGTTTTTATTAAAATGTTTATGAAAAATAGGTTGAATATTTGAGCAAAGCAATATTCAGAAACCGTTCTTAAAAAATTATAACATTAGTAATTTTTTCATAACTATTCATTGATTACAACTAATTTCTAATTCGACTGATGATCTATTTGATTTAATTTAAATCTTTTGCAAATTTAATGATCAATTTTAAAATTTTGCTTCCCTCAAATTTTTTAAAAAAGTGTAACATACTTTAAGGAAAACTAGACAAATGCGGATAAATTAAACCAGGGATGGTACTTTTTAAACTCTTTCTTTTAACTCTGTCTGTCTGTTGTGGGGCAATCCCATTCCCCCTTATCCAATTGATCTGAAACTTGGCCCGTAGTCTTGTTTTGAACTACAGATTAATTTTGGGGCAGTCACGCATAGTCACGCGCAGTTACGGAGTGATCTAAATGTCATTTCCCCTTATCCGATCGATCGCTTAAAACAAATACAATTAATTATACATAATACACCACTAACATTAATACCTTTGTATATTAGGAACGCAGATTGATACAACGAGTTTGAACTAGTAAAACGAGCTGTAGTCGAAAATCAAATAGCTAACCCTATAATTATTGGAGATTTTAATATAAGAATTGGCGAAATGCAACAAGAGATATTTGATTTATACAGAAATCTTTTTCCGGCTGGCACAGAGATACGACGATCTAGGAATAAAGTGGTGAATGCAAAAGGGAGAACTTTTTTTTAATTTTGCAACGATTATAACCTTATCGTTTTAAATGGGCAGGTTATTGGTGACGAGGAAGATAATTTCACATACACGAATACCTCGCTTTGCGACGATAATTGATTCCAAAAAAATTCGTCGCAAGCAAAACGTCGCAATTCGAAAAAACTTTTTGTATGGAATTGCACTGAAATATTAAAGATACGTTCCAATTCCAAATCTAATCGATTATTTTACCAAAAACAAAGTAATTTTTAGTTTTTGATAAATTTATTTAATATAAAAAATGAAAACTTAAAAAATTAAAGGAATTATTAAAAATAAAATAACAATATTTCAATAGTTTTTTTTTAATTAAAAAATAACAAATTCATTAAAATTAAAAAACATAGCAATTCAAAAAAAAAAAATCATTAAAACTAAAAAAAAAATTTGAAAATTCAGATTTAATGATTATGAAGAATCAGAATCTAGCGTTATTGGAGATTCTGTATCGGATGATGCAGCAGTTGTTGGATGTTTAGATGTAGATGCTAATGGCTGCAAATATTTTTCCAAAGTTTGCTGGAACGTTTTCTTTTTTTGTTGCAAGTAAATCTCCTTGTAGGAACTTACGCAATCAGTTAAGGATCGTGCCACTTTTGAACTTCTTTCTTCGTCAGGGTCACTTTGTATAAAAATAGAAGCTGCTTCGTTAAGTAGGGCCAGCCATAGCTTTGCTAATTTGTTTTGATGTTAGAATTTTTGGTTCAGGAGTTTCAATTAAATTTTCTGTTGGATTCTCATTATACGCCAATTCAATATCCAAATCTATTAAATCACTATTGCTGATATCTTCATTCTGTGCTGTAATAATCTCTTTCACACCATCTTCGTCCATTCCCTCAAATTCATTTTCCTTTGCCAGATTTACAATTTCAGTACAAACTGCAGATGTGTCAACAAGATCTGCAATATGACTAGAGTCAAGGTTTTTATGAACACATTCTGGCCATATTTTCCGCCATACACCATGCATACAAGAGGGTGTAACTTTATTCCACGATTCTGAAATGTTGTTAATTGCATCCAGTACATGAAATGTTTTCCAAAATTCTGGAATAGTAGTGCTATTTTTGTCAGAATCATCAATAGCGATTATAAGCTGTTTGAATGTTCTTCTAAGATAGTAGCTTTTAAACACTGAAATTACTCCTTGATCCATTGGTTGAATGAGTGAAGTGGTGTTTGGTGGCATAAATAAAAATTTCAGATTGTCTGACAAATCATCAATGTAATTAGGATCAAAGCCTTAAAATCCAAGTTTTCTTTAGAGCAATAGGATTTTATTTCAGGAATAGCACATTCACAAATCCAGTTTCTAAACATTTCAAACGTCATCCACGCTTTTTTGTATGATCGCCTATGTAGGGGTAGATTTTTTTTATTAACGCCTTTCATTGCTCTAGGATTTATTGCAGTATGAATAAGAAGTGGTTTGAATTTGAAATCTCCTTCAGCGTTTCCGCCCAGCGGAAGAGTGAGCCTATTTTTGATTGGCTTACGTCCTGGAACAGAATTTTCTGCTTTAGAAATATAAGTTCTGCTCGGGAGCCTTTTCCAAAACAATCCCGTCTCATCAACGTTGAAAACTTGCTGAGAAGTAAGTCCTTCGCTATGGATAATGGCTTTTAAAACATCTGGGAATTTTGCAGCTGCAACACTATCTGCACTAGCTGCTTCACCTTTTAGTTTTACATTATGAAGGTTGTACCGTGCTTAAAATCTTTCAAACCAGCCTTGACTCGCTAAAAACTTTGGTTGCCTTTCATCAGCGATGCCGTGTTCCAAATTATTAGAGCATGATTTTTTTCAATATCTTCATACAATTTTTTAGCTTTTTCTTGAATTATGCTCTTAGTTAGTGGAACTTGGTCATGGTTTTGTTTTTCAATCCATATAGAAAGTAAGGATTCCATTTTCACTAACAGAAAGTCTCTTGCGCGTGTTATTTTTTTCGCATCTGAGACAGAAGCAGCTGCTGCGATTTCTTTAATTTTACTGCCGTCACGATCTCTTATTGTTTTTATTTTAAGATGACCAGTTGAAGCTACAAAAAATAATTTCAACTTACGCAAACAGATTCCAAAATAAAAAATTTGCTTATGTTATAAATTTTATTTTTCACTACCTACAAAAATATCACTTGTCGTTTCGAGAACTTTCATCAAACTGAAAACAAAACGTAAATTTCTCACATTGAATTGTTAACGAACATCAAAATATGGGATTCCCCTTTTTATAACCGTTCGTTGTGCGAAGGAAACCAATTCTTTCATTTTTAGTGGTTGCACGAAACGTTTCGCCACTTTCGAACATCAACCATATCGAACTCATATCGCTCTCGACATAGATATCAAACTTTTTTTGTATGTATGTACATACATACATACATCTTAGTGTGAGTAACAACAAACAAAACGGCATATTGAACCAGTGGTTCTTTGTTGATATTTTTTTTTTCCAAAAGTTCCGTTAAGCGTCGTTTTTCTTTATACGTCGCAATGTGAAATTTTTTACGTCGCAAGCTGAAATGATGCAAAATTTTTTTTCGACGCAATGCAAAATGTCGCAAAATGAAACGTCGCAAAGCGAGGTATTGGTGTATATTACCAATTTAGGGGAGTCAGTCAATGACATATGTTCAGTAGCACAGGATTTGTTAGCGTATGTTGAAAGCTTTACAGTTGAAGGAATGATATGGTCACGATGTTACTGGACACGAAAAAAGGTATTCGATTTATTGAACAAATATAGAACTTCAAAACGTGAAAGTGAAAAGGAAAGATATTTGATGGTGAAAAGTAAATATATGAAACTATGCAAAACAAGTCAAAAAAATTACTTTAAGAATGTATGTGAAAAAATTAATAATGTTACCAATGGCAAGGAATGGTGGAGCCTAGTCAAAGAAATAAGAAACCAAAATTTTCAAATCGGTACAGCTATATCTCTTCTGCTGTTTTTAAAAATTATTTTATGAAATTGCGCAATCCAGCCCAGGTTTCACAAGATATTCATTATGCTCCAATATTTTTACGAGATGAAACTTTAGATAAAGATATAACTACATATGGCTGATATTAAACATATGTTAAAAAATGTAAAACTAAACAAAGCACCAGGGGAGGACAGAGTACCTTACGAATTTTTTATTAACGCTACGGATGAATTTCTTGAAGAGTTGGCTCGCATGTACAATAAACTGTTCAATAATTATAATACAGATGAATCTCTGACTAGATCAATAATTTTTCCTATACATAAAAAAGGAAGCGTAAATGAACCATCCAACTATAGAGGAATATCATTTATGAAATCTTAATGGGAATCCTTAACGACAGACTTGTTACATGGATTGAAGATAAGAACATTATGGTTGAATATCAAGCTGGATTCCGAAGGAAATACTCTACTGCGGATAATATATACAATTTAACTTCAATCGTTAACATCAAAATGTCTGAAAAGAAAAAAGTTTATGCGTTTTTCGTAGATTTTAAGACAGCGTTCGATAAGGTCTCTAGAAAATCTATGATATACAATGGAAGTATCATATAAGTTTGTTAAAATGATAGAACACTTCTATGAGCACACACATTCTGCAGTATGGACTGGAGTGGAGCTGTCAGAATACTTTGATACAACCTCTGGAGTAAAACAAGGGTGTTTGCTTTCGCCACTACTTTTCGCCCTCTACATCAATGATCTGCATGAATACTTAGGTGGTGGTTTAGATTTTGAAGGGAAAAACATAAGACTCTTACTATACGCAGACGATATTGTAATAATGGCTGAGAATATAACAACTATGGAGAATATGATACAAGACCTAGAAAATTATTGTGATCTATAGAATTTAGAAGTGAATGTGGACAAGTCAAAGATGATGGTTTTTAGAAATGGGGGACGAGTAAGTCAAAGAGAAAGATGGAGATTCAGAGGAGAAGAAATAGATATAGTCTGTGAATATAACTACCTTGGAGTAGTTCTAACTCCAAAAATGACGTTTTCCAAATAATTTACTTAAAATGTCTTGCATATTTTACAGAACAATAGCAGCAGCTTGAGTTACTCACAAGAAGATGCAACAATCGATGCAACAGACAGCATCCCTTGCAATGAACGAAATACGAATGATGAAAAAGAAAATGTAACCGAGGATGTGGCAGGCTGTTCTCAAAAAAAAAAGGAAGCGTAAGCGAGTAGAAAACCCGGAAAATAGTACAAAGAAATTGGATGAAGCTATTGACGCAATAGTTAATTTTGCTGTGCGGAATCCATCTCCTACGCCTGAAGTAGATGTGTTTGGTTCATTCGGGAAAAGTGTTGCTGTCCAATTAAAAAACCTGGCCCCAATTCGCGCGAAGATGATTACAAATATTAACAGTATATTCTGGAATAGTGGTAATTAGATTGGAAAATACTAAATTTTATATTCTCTCTAAAATTAAAGTTCATATCGGATGCTATAGTTATATGGGGACTAGGTCGAAAAATGGTCCGATCCATATTTTTGATAGTTGCAAACATCAGCATAAAGTCATTAGGGTATAAATACTGTTACGATTATTTATATAAACTAAATAAAACAATTAATCTGAAGATGAAATCAAAGATTTTTTATTATTTAAAATTTTTTTGAATTTTTTTCCATTGATAAGGCACGTTTCCATCATTAATTACATATTTGCACAGATTATCTCTGTACCGGCAAGAGTACTGATAAATCTTGTTTTGTCAATGGTGTAATTGTTTCTGGAAGACTCCAATTGACGGTTTCTTCTACGCTGACGGGAACTGTGCTTGACTTGGTCAAATAGTTGTGTAGAACACAACAAGCTTTAACTACCAGATCACAATTATTTAGTGAAACTTCTATCGGTCGATGAAAAATTCGAAAACGTGATACTAAACTACCAAAAGTCATTTCCACAATTAGTCTCGCTCGGCTCAATCTATAATTAAACACTTCTTGGGCTACAGTCAACGCGCTGTTTTTATCGAAAGCCTTCATTATGTTAGTGTCTAAGGGAAAAATACCGTCCCCGATTAAAAAATAAGGAGTTTTCTCTTCCTGTCCTTTAAGTTCTTCTGGAGTCGGTAAATTCAATTTTCCTGACTTTAAGCAATGGTAAAAAAAAAACAACTTTTAAATATTACGGTGTCCGTCGCCCTTCCATTTGCACCCACATCAATAAATATAAATTTGCCGAATGCGTCCACTGCAGCCAAAAGAACGACACAGAAAAAGCCTTTATAATTGTAAAAATCGGAGCCTGAGTTTGGTGGTGATTTAATCCTTATATGTTTTCCATCAAGAGCTCCTAAAGTGTGAGGAAAGTCCCACATCAAATCGAAATCTTTTGGGATTTGAAGCCATTCATTTTGTGTTACAGGAACCTCGAAAATTAAAGCAAAAAGTTATTGATTACAATTAAGTACACAAATAAACTATGTAAACACCATACCTTCAAATTGGTATCACTTATACTGCAGCTAGTACTTCTGGTATGAAAGTACTTATAGTTTTCCGCGAAATATGTGTCAAAAACTCCAACGACCGATAAGAGTCCCCTGTAGCAATAAATCGCAAGGTTATGGCCAGCCTTACCTTTGAGCTGATCGCGTATCTCATTTTGGTATCCTGCTTTTTTATTGCTGGTTCCACCTGAAATTAATTTTGTTACAACGCAATTTATGCAAACTTTTTAATTAGAAACTTACCAAAGCTACAAGTGTCTCAAAAGTGTCGACTGTCATTCTACAAAAATTTTTTTAATCCCCCTCATCTTCCCACAGCACATCCTTTAGAAGATGGGACTCAAGGTCATGCAGATTTCTCTTTTCTAAAAAAGGATTGACCCAAAATCTTGGGCTTTTTCTTTCGTTTTTTTCTTCAATTTGTATTTTTAATTTTTGTAACTCTTTTAAAGCATTGAGTACAAGAACGCATTTTTGTTGTTAACGTTTCAAAGACATTTTTGAAATGAAATGTCTAAACATAATTTGCCCACTTCGCGTTTTCTCTTATTTTGTTTCTCTGACTTGAACATGAACATTGTCATAAATTATGGCTAGTCGAGACAGCATGTTACAAAAATAAATCTAAGAAAGAAAATATTTTGGGCTAAAACTTTAAATGTTTTGGCAAGTAATCTTCACATACAGTGAATTGAAATAAATACTCCGGAACACGAATGGAATTACAACAACTTCATATTAATACAGGGTCCTAAATCTTTAAACCTAAGAAATAAAACGCAAAGAGCTATGCAGAGTAGCGCACGAATATACAAACATCCAGACTATACAGCGGGAGCTAAATACTTTCAAGGAAACTATAACCAAAATGACGTTAGTCGAATATTTAAAGCGCGTTGTGATCTATTTTACCTTAATGGCAATAATGATCTAATATATACATTATGCAACCTTCGAGAAAAGGAAACTCTACAAAATTTTTTAGGTATATGCCCAATCTTGAATACCTTCAGACGAAACTTTTTTGGAACAACTACTATATCGGAAGAAGAAATCATAAAAATTCATGATGGAAGACTGAGCACTGATTGGAAAATTATGATTGGATATCTATAATACTCCTTAAATTATAGAAAATTAATAATAACAGAATATATTTAATTACTAAAACCAAAAATAATTAAAAAACCTCACTGTAAATTTTTTTTTATTTAGTACATCCAGCTGACGACACTTTGTCATAGCTGTATAATCTTTATTTCTAATGATTATTGTAACTTATATATATATATAAATATAAAAATAAGTATTACCTATATAATTTAATATGAAAATGTAACTGAAATTATTAATGAAATGAAAATAAAGATTTTTTTATAATAATAATTATAATATAATAATACTAAAGGATTACCATACTTTTTAGGATAATTTAAAATATATCCGTGAAAAATAAACACTGTTGAAATATATTTTATTTTTTCTTTTAATTTAGTTGTAGTGATTTTGAATTTTTGATTTTGATATTGAAACTACATAATCTTAATATACTATATCTCAGAAAAAGAAATTATGAAAATTACTGTTTTGTTATAATTATAAAAAATGTCATTAATAATAATATTTTCATTTAATTAAAAATAATTAATGAATTCAATATATTAATTCAAAAAGCTCATTTCTGTGCTATTATTTAAGAACAACGCAATCGCGTATGTTACGTTTTTTTTTTTAGCAATTTTTCTGTGCAGAAAATACGTATCTCAAAAAACGGACCAAAAAATAAAGGTGGCATATTTAAAATATTACACTTGTGTTGAAAATCTATTAACAGTTTCATTACTTTAAAAATTAAAAAAAAAATTGGTTAACATATGTCAACGGCTTATAAAATATTTTTTTCTCTCCTGAAAAATAGTAGTTTCTGAGATACGAGGTTGCGTTAGTAAACCATCGATATGTCTACAGTTATTGAAGAAATACGAAGGTTTAGTGAAAATTATCTTCAAAGATTAAATAACCATACAAATCTTCTGGCAATATCACTCCTTGACGAAACGAAGACACTGAAACATATACAGGTGCTAGATTTGTTAACTGTTTGTTAGATACTGTTAACTAGTAACCTCTTATTTAATAAATAATCTTAGGATAGATTGCAAATAAAGAACATTTAATAAAAAACTACGACAATGATGATCATCCTTTAAGAATTTGTTTTGATTTCAATAAACTTTGTAATTTTATTGGTTTTTCTACTAATCTCATCAATATTAAACACATTATAGACTTTATTGTATGTTCTTCATACAAAATTTGTTGATGATAAAGTCTACTTGAAGTACACTTTAACTTTTTTGTATACGACCCATAATCTTTGATTTAATTATTGTAAAATATTTTTATTATAGTCTGTAAGGAATTTTTCAATAAACTTATTAAATAAATAAGAAAAAACTTCGAGTTATATGTATATTTCTTTATTTTGCTGAATGTGTTTATAATTGTTTGTTATATTATGGAATAGATGATAGACGAGATAAAAATAAGTATTACCTATTTTTCAAAAAAAAAATTTTCAGTCATTTTACAAATTGCTGCACACTGTATGACTTTTGGAACTCAAGCTCTTTGAATTTGATAAAATTTGACATGAATTTTTTATCTTTAATAATTCCACAAAAATGGTGCCTCGAAAAATAACGAAACTGTATTTATCTTGAAACCTGAAACAGTGTAACCAGTCGCTTTCTCATCTAAAAGGCATTTGGACAACTTTAACTAGGCTATGTCCTCTTAATTTTTTAATTGTAAGGTGCAATAATTGTAACAAGTTGTAATGATTATGTTTCTGTCCACATTAACAATCATCACTTAAAATAGCAGATACCAAAGCCTCTGTTTCTACAGAAGTTTCCCTTTCTTTTGAGTGCTGTTCAGCTTTGTGATCATTGGTCTCGGCGCAATCATCTTTTGAACTTCTAGCTTTTTTCCTTAAATGAACCTTCGCGTGAGCCCTTAACGCAGCCGGTTGTACAAAACGTTTACCACATTCCTTGCACTGATGGGGTTTCTCACCTGTATGTGTCATTTCGTGATATTTTTTGGTATCGGCCTTTGCAAAAGTACGATCACAAAATTGACAACCAAAATCTTTGGCTCTTTCATGCATATTCTTAACATGAATCTTTAAGTTACCAGCATTATTACAAACTTTAGAGCAAAAACGACAAGGCCAAGTCCTTTCCAGCGTATGATAGTTGATGTGAATCTTTAATTCATTGCGTGTAGTCTTACACATGCCACAATAGGGACAAATGAAATTCTTAATGCCAGCATGACGCATTCCATGAATTTTTAACTTCTCTTTTTTGGAAAATCTTTTTGTGCAACCAGGTTCTTTACAAACAAAAGGATATTTTGTACGATCAATATGGGTAAAACGATGATCATTTAAAACGGCCGAGGATTTGAAAACTTTACCACATATTTCACACATATGCGATTTTAATTCTGGTCCCTGTTGGTGAAATCTACGCTTATGTAGATTTAAGGCGGATTTATTTTTATAGAGTCTTTCACAGTTCTCAACGTCGCACTTGTATAATTCGTGTGCCTGCTTATGTTCCTTAACATGCTCTTTGAAATATTGCCAACGAATAAAGGAACGTTCACAACCTCCAAATGGACAGCGATAAACAGGAAGACCATAATGTTGTCTTTTGTGAGCTTGCAAATGATGTAGAACATCAAAACTTTTGTTACACATATCACATTGATGGGTAAGTTTTTGAGTATTGTTTGTTTCATTATCGCTTACAGAATCTGAACCTATCTAAAAATAATATAAAGAACAAGACATAAAGCATAATTTGCATTTATAATATATTTAATACTTACCAATTCTTCATTTAATATGCCTGCTTTCTTTGCATTATTATTATTTAAATTTTTTTCTGTCGCAAACTTAACTTCTAATGTAACCTTACTTTCATTTTTTAAATTGCTTTGAGGACTTTCATTTACTTCTACCGTAGTATTAGCTGTATTGCAATCCTTTTTTGTTACATATCCCAAGTTTTCATTTTCTTCAGCTATTTTCTTAGATGGCCGTCCTCTTTTACTTTTGGAAACCGTTTTTTTTACATCTTTATTTACTTGAGGGTGAACAGATATTGCAGTCTCTACCAACTCTTGTTCCAAATAGTTTCCTCCAGCTATGAAATTCTTAATGCCAGCATGACGCGTTCTATGAATTTTTAATTTCGTTCTATTAGAAAATCTTTTTGTGCAACCAGGTTCTTTACAAACAAAATGATATGGTGTACGATCAATGTGTAATTTACGCTTATGTCGATTTAAGGTGTATTTATTTATAAAGAATCTTTCACAGTTCTCAACGTCGCACTTATATAATTCGTCTGCGTCCTTATGTTCCTTAACATGTTCATTGAAATATTGCCAACGAATAAAGGAACGTTCACAACCTTCAAATGTACAATGATAAACATCAAGACCATTATGTTGTCTTTTGTGAGCTTGCAAACGATGTAGAACATCAAAACTTTTGTTACACATATCACATTGATGGGTAAGTTTCTGAGTAGTGTTTGTTTCATTATCGCTTACAAAATCTGAACATAACTAAAAATAATATAAAGAACAGGACATAAACCTTAATTTGCATTTATAATTTATTTAATAATTACCAATTCTTCATTTAATATGCCTGCTTTCTTTGCATTATTATTTAAATTTTCTGTCACAAACTTAACTTCTAATATAACCTCACTTTCATTTTTTAAATTTCTTTGAGGACTTTCATTTACTTCTACCGTAGTATTAGCTGAATTGCAATCCTTTTTTGTTACATATCTCAAGTTTTCATTTTTTTCAGCTATATTCTTAGATGGCCGTCCTCTTTTTCTTTTTGTAGCCGTATTTTTTACATTTTTATTTACTACAGGGCGACCACTTATAGCAGCCTCCATCAACTCTTCTAGTTCTAAATCGGTTTCCTCAGCTGTGTTTATATTAAATTCTTTTAACTTCTCGGGAGTTTTCAAAAGTTCGTTAAACTTATCCAAGGATTTAACGCACATTTGTTGGAAGTCATAAAATAACATAATTTGTTTATAACATTCTGAGCACACTTGCTGGGGATATTCATCCGATAATTCCACGGCTACGGCGGCACATAACATTAACTTTTTGGCCAAATCCTCCGTAGTAAATATATCAAATGTTTCCAATATTGAATGATTTTTGGACAACGAAGTTAAACAGGTTCTGCATAATTGATCTCTTAAATCCTGTGGCATTATTTCAAAATTATTTTTAAATAAAAAAATATATTTATTTTCGAAATATTAAGATTGTGTTAATTATTATATATGAACAGCTGTTTAACTCTACTAGTTTTTTCAATAATCTACTACTTTTTTTGTTTGCTCTGACACGTTATCTTTTATGGTTGCTGTTTTTGTAATAAAGCAGCTGGTGTTTGTATAGTTTTATCTAATCAGCTGTTAGAATATATTTAATCTTATTTGTTTACATGGAACATTTATACTAAAATTTGTGAAAATAATTTTTTTTTAATTTAAAATATTGAAAAAATCCAATTCGTTTTGATGCTGTTAGCCAGCTTACGAATGTGTTCTTCGATGATTCCAATAAACAAGTGAGTGAGTGAGATGACGGACACAAAGGCCTGCTAAATTTAAGATCTTGTTTGAAAACCCAAAAAATGCGGTAACCGCATTGGAGATCTCTAGGACATCTATTTGATATAATGATTGCAATAGAATCCATATTTTTTGAAAGAATTTCTTCAATCGACAATTTTTATTTAGCAATTTTCTCTCGTAGATTTTTGCTGTTCGTTCCGGTGGAGCCACTGGTGTCGTCGTTAAGGGACCCACGACACAGTCATTTCAATTTGTACGACAGATCGCGGTGCTATACGTTCCATAAAATTTTCTCTCGATAATCAAATTTTAGATATACAAAGACTCAAGGTGATCAACTCATGTTACAAGACATAATAGTACATCAAATTAAAGCTTTAATCTATGTTTTTGTATGGGACAATAAAGAATGTGCTTTAATATCGAACTCGGGCGTGGAGATATTTATAGTTGTAACTGAAAAGCAGCAAGTTAAGTCGATGGAAGCCATGAGTATGAGTATAAAATGGTTTGCTTGGAAGCCAATATTACAGTGTTATGTAGAGCAATAGTTGTTTGATACCGATCTTGATAAAATAAAAATCTATTACCAAATTATCTATATTGGATTGTAAGTTGAGTTTTTTTTTAATTTAATTTAATGCAGATTTTTTTCTTATAGTGGGCAGTTATAATCGTGAAATCCAGGAAAGTAATGTTACATAAGGCCAAATATACGGCGTTATGTCTGTATTAACCTTATAAGCCATTTCGTCCGGTAGGATAAAGGTAGAAATTTATCTTTTAAATGGTCCCGGTTTGGCACCACGAAAAAGTCATGTTTTACGCTTGGGTTTAGTGGGACGTTTTGCCAATCACGCGGTGGACAATTTAATAGTAGTGCATCATCAAGCCTCTCAGCTACTTCTTTGCTATTTTATATATCCTTGAGTGGAGAGGTAACCAATGGTATAACCTGTTACACCCCCATAACAGTGGGTAGGTCTATAAGACCATTTGCATTGAAATAACCCAATTTACTGCCAGATGGTCAGATATTGCAATTGAATTATGTAAGTTATGGAAAAAAATTTATTTCAAATTTAAAATGGGATTATGTGGCTCATTTTTATTCGCTCTATCCTTTTCAGATTCCACAAATTGGGTTTTATTTCAACCCAACATCGTTATAGATGCCAAATTAGGTTGTGTGTGGTATCTGCACTTGGACATTGAATCTTTGTGTAACTTGATATCAGATAGAATAACATTAACCGAATTTCTATTGCAACGTAACAATGGCAAACAGGCTTTGCTAAAGGTTCTCAGCCAATTAGTGGACGAACATTATAATGGTTCATTTCTACCGGTTGTGGAGGCAATCTATATATATAAAATTAATTTTCTATTTGTTTGACCGCTATACAAATTTTTATTTTCAACAGATTTCTCTGAAATTTAGTACGCATAAGCTCTGTACTCCAGACAAGGCCGCCATATCCCTTTCCGGCCACGCCTACCCTTACGCCCACTTTTTATATAAAATTCATGTTCTGTTCTTTGTTATATTTGTTCGCTATACAAATTTTTACTTTTCAACGGATTTCTCTGTAATTTAGTACATAATCCAGGGAAGGTCGCCATATGATTTTTACCGGTCACGCCTACTTTTATGCCCAGTTTTTATATAAAATTCATTTTCTGTTGTTTGGTATACATATTTGCTCTGGGAATAACTTCACGATGAAAAAAATTCCCCAAATTTAATAAAAAGGTCCCCAAAAGAATTTCACAATTTTTCTAAAAACGATATAAAATAAACTTACTCCCCAAATACAATCTTAAATTTTTACATATTTTTATATAATCAATTTTGTTAAATATTTATTTAGTTGAAAATTTGCATACTGCTCTCAACACATTTAAAATCTGTATTCTTTTTAATGGCATAATTTCGGAACACAGCTCAGCTAAAATATCGTAATGATCAGAAAAATATATTTTGGCGATTAAAATAAGTTGACGACAATTGCGCGGCAGCACGGGTGTAGCTGCCAAACGCGCGGCCGCGACACGCTCGTGGAACATAGGTCAGTGAAAAGTCTTATGATAAATTTGATCTACGTATGTGCAATAATTGCCTGTTGATTCAAATAGGCCACACATATACACCACACCTATTTAATAAAAAAGAAAATATATAAACATATATTATTGTGAAGCTGGATCTAAAACTTTAGTGCGCAAAATTTGAGTCAAATCGGACAAAGCTTTCTGTATATGTAAAAAAATAAAAAAAAAAAATAATATTCCACAAAAATTTTTATATTAATAATTGCGTTTCAATTAAATAAATCAGTAAACCATAATCTAGATTAAATTATCTTTATAATAAAATAAATGCGCCGCAAACAACTTGATAAGAAAATCGAGCTCACACTTTTAAAGACATTGAAATAATTTACAACAACGTTTCTGCATTCTCCTGATCCCAAAATGATCTTATGTAAAGTATTTGGCATCTCTTTCTTTTGTGATGTCGTTCTAAATTAATGTCAAAACGGTAATTATTTTTTAAGCACTATTTCAAAATCTCCAATTTTACTTTTTCAAAAATTTTGTTTAAGAAATTTTCCGAAATCAACGGTTGGAGTTTATGGTCTTATTAACAAGATATATGTGATTAAAAATGCCAAATATTGTAGATTTTATTTCAGCGGATTTGAAGAAACATGTGATTTTTCTTTTTCATTTTTTAGGCTACCTCTTTTTGGTCTTTTCATATTTCATATATCTTTTGTCAAAATATTATACTACTTGATATAAGTTCTCAATCTTGTAAATTTGGGTAAAATTGAAAAACTATAAACTGTCCCTCTTTAAGGTCAAAGGGCAAATTGAAGGAGATTCACATTTTTTTTAAATAAAATATATAAAATAAAAAACACTGGTTTTTACTCTTCTAAATTGTGTAAGGTGCACTAATTGTAACAGGCTTCAATGATTATGATGTTTCTGTCCACTTTTAACAATCATCACTTAAAGTAGCAGATACCAAAGCCTCTGTTTCTACAGAAGTTTCCCTTTCTTTTGAGTGCTGTTCAGCTTTGTGATCATGGATCTCGGGACAATCATCTTTTGAACTTTTAGCTTTTTTCCTTAAATGAATCTTCGCGTGGGTCCTTAACGCAGCCGGTTGTACAAAACGTTTACCACATTCCTTGCACTGATGGGGTTTTTCACCAGTATGAGTCATTTCGTGATACTTTTTGGTATCGGCCTTTGCAAATGTACGTTCACAAAATTGACAACCAAAATCTTTGGCTCTTTCATGCATGTTCTTAACATGCATCTTTAAGTTACCAGCATTATTGCAAACTTTAGAGCAAAAACGACAAGGCCAAGTCTTTTCCAGCGTATGATAGTTAATGTGAATCTTTAATTCATTGCGTGTAGTCTTACGCATGCCACAATAGGGACAAATAAAATTCTTAATGCCAGCATGACGCATTCCATGAATTTTTAACTTCTCTTTATTGGAAAATCTTTTTGTGCAACCAGGTTCTTTACAAACAAAAGGATATTTTGTAGGATCAATATGGATAAAACGATGATCATTTAAAACGGCCGAGGATTTGAAAACTTTACCACATATTTCACACATATGCGATTTTAATTCTGGTCCCTGATGGTGAAATCTACGCTTATGTAGATTTAAGGCGGATTTATTTTTATAGAATCTTTCACAGTTCTCAACGTCGCACTTGTATAATTCGTGTGCGTGCTTATGTTCCTTAACATGCTCATTGAAATATTGCCAACGAATAAAGGAACGTTCACAACCTCCAAATGGACAGCGATAAACAGGAAGACCATTATGTTGTCTTTTGTGAGCTTGCAAACGATGTAGAACATCAAAACTTTTGTTACACATATCACATTGATGGGTAAGTTTCTGAGTAGTGTTTGTTTCATTATCGCTTACAAAATCTGAGCATAACTAAAAATAATATAAAGAACAGGACATAAACCTTAATTTGCATTTATAATTTATTTAATACTTACCAGTTCTTCATTTAATATGCCTGCTTTCTTTGTATTATTATTAAAATTTTCTGTCACAAACTTAACTTCTAATATAACCTCACTTTCATTTTTTAAATTGTTTTGAGTACCTTCATTTACTTCTACCGTAGTATTAGCTGTATTGCAATCCTTTTTTGTTACATATCCCAAGTTTTCATTTTCTTCAGCTATTTTCTTAGATGGCCGTCCTCTTTTTCTTTTTGTAGCCGTTTTTTTTACATTTTTATTTACTAGAGGGCGACCACATATTGCAGAATCCAACAACTCTTCTTGTTCCAAATAGTTTTCCCCAGCTATGTTTATATTATATTCTTTTAACTTCTCGGGAGTTTTCAAAAGTTCGTTAAACTTATCCAATGACTTAACACACATTTGTTGGAAGTCATAAAGTAGCATAATTTGTTTATAACATTCTGAGCACACTTGCTGGGGATATTCATCCGATAATTCCACGGCTACGGCGGCACATAACATTATCTTTTTGGCCAAATCCTCCGTAGTAAATATATGAAATGTTTCCAATATTGAATAATTTTTGGACAACGAAGTTAAACAGGTTCTGCATAATTGATCTCTTAAATCCTGTGGCATTATTTCAAAATTATTTTTAAATAAAAAAATATATTTATTTTCGAAATATTAAGATTGTGTTTATTATTATATATGAACAGCTGTTTAACTCTACTAGTTTTTTCAATAATCTACTACCTTTTTTGTTTGCTCTGACACCTTCTCTTTTATGGTTGCTTGTTTTTGTAAAAAAAACAGCTGGTGTTTGTATTGTTTTGTCTAAGCAGCTGTTAGAAAACCTTTAATCTTATTTGTTTACATGGAACTATTATACTAAAATTTATGACTCAAGAGAATAATGTTTTCAGACCGAATACCCATGGATATAATTGATTGGATTGCCTGCTTTCTATCTGACAGAAGACTCTGTTTGGGAGGGGAGTCGGTCAGAGTTTTCTATGGCTTACCGCGCATGGATGTATTTTATAAACGAATTTTATGATGAACATAAAAAATGTATTTTTACACTTAATAATTAATATTGTATAATTTAAATATATAATAATATATAACTAGCAGATTCCAGCCCTCGAAATTCGAGCGCAAATTCTAGGAAATTTTATTTTTTCATTAAATAAAGATCCTACAAGTATGCTAATCAATTATAGCCAATTCACAAATCAACAAAAAAAAACTCATTCTAATTACAAACCCATTAACAAATTTAATAAACACACACATAGCATTATATAATTTTATGTATGGATTAGTAGCAACTTAAAATGCAATTTACTCAAAACGAAGGAAAAAATTAAAAAACCTGTAAATCTGCAAAACGGCTAAAAACGGCTAATGAACGTTTGGTCAAAATTGGGATAAAACGGTATAACAAAACATCAGTCACAAGAAATCGCCTAGCCTATTAATATAATAGATAAGATATGAATTTAGTTAATAAATGTAAAAAATAAAACAAAAATTGTTGAGGTCACTATCCGCATCGATGTTTTCAACACGCTACTTGGAAAGAAATGATTATTGTACCAGCATGCTGGTGTGGTGTGCGCTTCGATTTTGATTGTGCCAGCATGCTGGTGTTGTGTACGGGCTCTATAAAGGAAAAACCCAGGTCTGAAAAATTAGGTAACATATCAAGAAATGTATTTTGTGTGGCAAGAAAGTGGTTATTTAAAATTTCAGGATCACATTGATCGGCAGAGCAATTTGTATTATTTGGACGTAGATTTTTAAGGACTTTCCACATTTCCGTAGAGCTACAATTGCTAAATTTGGCAGACCAGCAATTTGTCTTGTGTTTCCTTAATATGCTTTTAACCCTGTTTCGATGCCTGCAGTAAATTCTCCAATACTCATTATTTAAGTTTTCTTTGTAGGCTTTAAAAGCATAATCCCTAATATCCCTAGCAATTTTTACTTCGGCTATGTTGCAGAAATTAGTATCATTATATAAACGTTTAACCTTGACAGGCACAGAATTATGTAGTTTGAGCAAAAGCGCGTCAAATTTAAATTGAAGCGATGCATTGCTAGATGCCAAAATTCCATGCCATTCATCAGAGGTAATAGTGTTCTCGGGCCAAGTCCAGTTGATGGAACCATAACCCTTATACTCAATAATTTGTTTTCTAATTTGAACAGGGGTGTCAATACAAAGATATATAAAAGAGTGAAGTGTAAGAGGAGCCAAGAACTGACCAGAGCACCTAACTGAATCAATATCACTAACTAGTGCATAATCAATTAATGAAGTGGAGCAGTATTGCTTATCAAAGTGTGTGGGCATTGAATTGTGAACATATGATAAATTAGTACTAAGACACAAGTTCCTAACTAAATCAGCTTTTGACCTATCGTATAAGTTATTATTAAAATCACCTATGAAAACAGAGTTCTCATAATGACAACACAAGTCACCTAATATAGTGTCTAATTGACGAATTTTCCCATGATGATAATATATGACACCTACTAATGTTTTCGCAACACCAGAATCCACTTCAATAAAAAGATCAAATGATTGCGGATTGGATATTCTTTTAACTACTTATTATATTGAATTCAAATAACTTATCAACACGCCCGAATTTTGCCTATTGAACGTATATATGACATAACAATCAATGACAATCGTATCGACAAACTACGTAAAGTAGTATATTGACAATAAACGAGACGGGATTTCTCTCATTTATATTATTTAAAGTAGTTTTATGACAAGTAAAACTATTATCTTACAACTCTGCCATCCTGTAACATCACTGTCCTCAGTGATGCTATCATAATGAATTAAAAATGATCACCAAACACTCAATATGGAAAATTACACTCTACCATAAAATCAATAAATCCAAACGCTCAACATGGGAAATTACACTCTCAACCACGGTACCAACAAAACACGTAACTACGCTCCACGTGGGAAATAACACTCTCGACCACGGAACCAAAAAAATACTCAACAACGCTCAACGTGGGAAATAACACTCTCAACCACGGAACCGAGAATACGCTCATCCACTTTAGAAATTATATTCTAATAACGAAAGTAACATAAACAAATATCACTTTTTGTTTTCAATAAATTCATACAACATTTATTATCAAACAAAACTAAAATTACTTATATAATATCATCATCAGATGATAATACCACCTCCTCATCATTTTGAATTTCATTAAAATCGTACAGATTACACCACGGTTTCATTTTATCTGCAGCTTTAACTGATTCGAATTTTCTTTGATTTACTTGAGAAGTAGATGTGTCTGCTATGATGTAACGATCATTACCTAACACCTTTTTAACTACATAAGGTCCCTTAAATCTTGCTAGCAATTTCCTTGATTGACCGGTAGATGCATGTTCAGCTTTTATTAGTACTAAATCATCTTCAGCATACTTATTTGGCAAGCGATGATTTTTATTAAAATGTTGAGCCATTCTTTTTCCTTCATTATCAATACGATTTTTCACTATCTTCTTTAATTGTTCCAAAGGTATATCATCTTCTTCATCTTCAATATCATCATGGAGATCAATACTTAACTGATTACCCAAAAAGTTTCGTGGAGTAAAAGTAAATAATTTTTGTGGTGTTTGGCCTGTTACTTTGTGTTCAATACTATTAATTCCCCATTGTATAGCAAAAATATGTTGTTCCCAAATCCCGACCATCAAAATTTTCAGTCATACTACTAAGAGCAGCATTGATAGTTCGAAAGTAACGTTCAATTTGCCCATTTGCTCTTGGAGTTCTAACAGCAGTTTGTATATGTTTTATGCCATTTTCTTCACAAAATGATTTGAAAGTATTAGATGTAAAAGATGTTCCACGATCACTTATAATTTGAGATGGAATACCAAGAAATTGAGACACATCTAATAGTGACTGAACCGCAGCTTTTGAAGTAGTATTTCGTACAGGGCGTAAAATTATAAATTTTTTGTAAGCATCAACAATCCCAAAAACGTATTGATTTCCTTTTTTAGATTTTGGAAATGGACCAACATGATCGATGTGAATTGTATAAAAGGGGACCGCACGCTTGTCTATTGGATATATATAAAAATTAGTTTCATCTTTATATCTGTGGTTATACAAACATTGAATGCATGAATCTAAATATTTTTTAACAATTTAATGTTCTCTCGAAACCATTATGACCAATATCGTCATGTGCTGATTTAATAACTCTCCATCTTAAACCACTGGGTACAACAAACCGCACCCCATCTTCCGTTTTCTTGAATAGTCGATTATTTTTTAAAACATACTCCTTCTCATAATCTTTTTGGACATTTTCATTAGTATTTTGTATAAGTTTATCAATTATCTCTTTTATTGAACAATCCTGGTATTGTAACTTAGCTATCCAGTCTGACTCACTCATTCCTATCATTAGCATATCACAACCAGCTACCTCTGGTTCACGAGGATCCTCTTGAGGATTACGGCTTAATGCATCTGCATGTAACATTCGAATACCTGGTCTATGGACACATTCAAAATCGAACTCTCGTATCTTTAGCCACCATCTTGCAATACGAGGAATAATATTTTGCTTATTTGAGGTCTCTTTAAGTGAATTACAATCTGTTAAAACTTTAAAATGTTTTCCAAGCAAATAAAATCGAAACCGTTCCAAACTTTCCACAACAGCAAGTGTTTCTAACTCGTAACTATGATACTTTTGTTCAAGACTACTGGTTGTCGACTGAAATAGGCTACTGGACGTTTCTGTCCCAATTGACATACCTGAATTAAAACACCAGCTAAACCATTTTGACAAGCGTCAGTATGTAACTCATGACTTTGATCTGAATCATATATAACCAAAATTGGTTTTTCAGACAATTTCCGTTTTAAATCTTGAAAAGCATTCTCCTTCTCTGAATCCCATACAAAAGGTGTATTTTTCTTTAACAATTGATTTAAAGAAAATGCGATTTTTGCATAATTTTCAACAAATTTTCTGAAATAGCCAGTAAGTCCCAAAAATTGTTTAATTTCGCGCATGTTTGAGGGTCTGCGATAATTACCTATCGCTTGTATTTTAATTTCACCAGGATATACACCTTCATCAGTAATAATGTGTCCAAGATATAATATTTGATTTACAAAGAATTCGCATTTTTTCAATTTAAATGTTATTTCCATGTTTTCACACACAATCAAAAATGTTTGAAATATTTCTAAAAGTTCATTATAGTCTTTTCCGAACAAAACCATGTCATCCATATAAAGCTGCGTTCACACTACGTGTTTTGCTCGTGTTTTTCTTATTTTTTTAGCACGTGTAATTTGTACACATAGTGTGAACCCTTTCAAACATTGTTTATGTACAACACATTTTGCAAGACATATGTAAAATTTTCAATTAGAGCAGGTTCTATTTTGGCAAGATAAACATATGAAAATACAACACTGCTTGTGGCGAAAGAAAAACAGAGTAATTTATAAAGATTAATATTGAGAGAAAAATAAATTGTTTAATATTAATTAACAATTAAAAAATATATAAAATATATAACTTTATTTTTAACAATAATTTTTTGCAAATTCACAAATTAAATCAGCTGTTGTTTACATTTAGAGGTTATGTCATACGGAAATACATATGTACGTTTGAACGCAAAAATTATGAATCGTATGTAAAACGGCAATTTTGACACACACACGGAATTACGTATGGATCGTAAAACTGAATTTACACATGGAAAATACACATAGTGTAAACACACCTTAAGCAATAATATTTTTGTTGTTAGCTGTTCTAATCAAGCGATCTACAAGACACATAAAGACCGCCGGCGCATTTGTTAATCCAAATGGCATTCTTTTATACTGATAATGCCCACTAGGTGTTATAAAAGCAGTTAAATGTTTTCTAGACTTGTTGATTGGAACTTGATGATACCCATTCATCATATCAAGGACAATAAAAAGATTATTGTTACGTATTTGATTCATATTTTCCTCTATATTAGCCATCGGAAATACTTCTCGTACCGTTATTTTATTCAATTCGCGATAATCGACAACCATCCGAAATTCACCATCTTTTTTAGGTACCAAATGAGCTCTACTCGCATAAGAGGATGTTGTCAAACCTTAAAAGTTTATTAACAATGTCTTCTAATTTATCTCGTAAGTGGTAAGGTACTCGATTTGGTTTTTGGTTTATTATTTTATTTGTATCTTTTATAATAATGTTCAATTCAGTTACATTTGTTTTCCCAAATGTGACATATCTTCTGCAAAACATTCTTTATATTTTTCAATTACACTTAATAATTTTGATTTTTGTTCTTCCTTTAATTGCTTTCCAATTTTTAAAGGTGAAAAAATTAATGAACGGTTTTTAGTTGCAACTATATTACTATTATTTTTAATGTTTTTAGTTTTTAGTCAATCAGAATTTTCTTCAGTAACCAAAATAGTTAAAAGACCATTTTCTCTAATTACCTTCACACCTTTATGATCTAAAAAGTTTTGTCCAATTATCATATCACATTCTTGGTCGCAGTTTCTTACTATAAATATATCAATTAAAAGAGATACATTTTGAATTTTAACATTTTTGGTAATTTTGCCGACAGTAGATACTTCACTACCTCCAAAACCAACGAGTTTAATTTCATATTTTTCAAAGTTCCATCGGAACTTCTCAACCACGCCGAATTTAATAGTAGAACATTCACTTCCAAGATCACAGAAAACATTCATATTATGTCCATCAATTAAAGCATTTTGTGTTAAACCATTGCTTCAGTTTAAAACCACACGAAATATTTTAGGTATCGACATATTTTGAGAAGACTTTTCATAACTTCGTTTACGTGGTTTTGTACAATCTCTTGAATAATGACCAGTTTCATTACAATTATAGCAAGAAACATTGGGTTTGAAATTTTGTGTTGGATACCGAGAGAAATTCCGGTCAAATCGTGTAGAATTATTATATCTGTCAACACGAGAAGAAGTTAAATTACCTTTATTTATAAAAAGTTCACGATTGCGTTGCTGCTCCATAATGCACAAATGTGTCTTTATTTGAGACAATAAATCTTGTAAAGATGAACATTGTGGTATATAGCCCGTAACTGCATTAATTAACTGTTTATCTCTTAATCCTGATACGATATAATTTTTTGCACAATCATCACCAAAACCGGCGCCTCTGGCAAGAGCTAAAACATCATAAAAATATTTTTCCACACTTTCATTTGGTTCTTTAACACGACACATTAATTTTAAGTATACTTCAGTTTCATCCTTAATGTTTGGAAAAGCTTCAACCAGTAATTTTTAATAGATGAAAACCAAGATGAAGCTGCTTCTTCTAAACGCAATGCAGCATAAAATATAGTCGTGTTATTATCCCATTTAAAAATGTGTTTAATACGTTCAACATTGCATATCCAATCACAAGCAGATATAGCATTCGGTAACGAAGGATTGAAAGCTGGAATTAATCTTTTGCACTCTTCAATGACACATAATAATGTTCCTGATGAACTCGGAATAATTGGCATATTTTCGATTGTGGACGATTCCGAATTATTATCACTTTCTAAGAGAAAATTTTCTTTTTCTATCGACATTTTCTTTTTTTTTTTTTTTTTTTGACAAGGTTTGCTATCCCACTTTTGATATATTATATTGAATTCAAATAACTTATCGACACCCCCGAATTTTGCCTATTGAACGTATATATGACATAACAATCAATGACAATCGTATCGACAAGCTACGTAAAGTAGTATATTGACAATAAACTCTGAGACGGGATTTCTCTCATTTATATTATTTAAAGTAGTTTTACGACAAGTAAAACTATTATCTTACATACTTTAGTCCTAATTCTCTCACGGATAAAGAAAGTAGTATCTTCACGATCATTTCTAACAACATAGTAATGAGGTGCAGCGATGGAACTATCAGAATTGTATGACTTCAACCATGATTCGGAAACTGCTAAAATATCAACCAACGAATCTTTAAGTATTAGTTTAAATGCATCAAACTTAGAGGTTCTTAATGAAGGCCTAAGGCTTTGAAAATTAACATGACCAATCTTAAAACAGTTACTTAAATTTAAGAAGCATCTTCTAAAAAAAAAAACTATTATCATTAACTATAGCACCAAGATTGTCGATCAAAGGATTCGTGTATACGGCAAAAACGGCAAAAAATATATATTAAGAATTCAAAATATGTAAATATCAAAATAAAAAATTATCAAAACTAAATCAGGCTAATTCACGATGATACCAGCGTATAATCAGATAATAAAAAAGAGAAAAAGAAGTATGTATATGAAAATGCAGACTAAAACCCATAGACAAAAATGTCATTTGCGACTCTGAAAATCAAAGTTAAAATAAGATATGTCCCAATATACCACAGAGCCTCAAACCGAATACAACAAAAGCCTAGATTCGTGTCGAAATCGATAGCGCAAACGTGGTACCCTTGAACATAACTAAACGAGTAAATAAAGTAAATACTCAGAAATATGGGCGAGATCAAATCAGATTATACGTTAAATTAAAAGTATTAGGAGAGGTGAAATACTTAATCGTTCATCGCAAAGACTTAAACCCATCAATGTAAAAAAAAAAAACATTACAGCATCGAAAAATCAAGGCATACTTAGTTAAGTCAGTAATACTACGCACAATTCACAAAAATTGAAATATATATGATATACATTATAATTACGAAATAATTAAACTCGATTCAGCATTGCGATCAATGTTCCGTTGATCATCAGAAGTTCCAATATTTATCGAAGCCAAATTAGGAAAATCAAAAGAAGAATGCAACCTAGCACATTCAAAAATATCAGTAGATTGATCCATAAAGGTGATTTTAATTCTTGGGATCTCGGAGCTGAGTAGCCGAAATTTAAGAATTTTTCTTCCTCTGAGAAGATTACGACAAAGAACGCAGATTCTTTCTGCTAAAGCTGATAAATGATCATTTCGAAACAGTCGCTTGTTGATAACATTCTCCTTTCCAGAGCCAGTCTCAATTTTAACGAAAGTAGAAACCTTTCGAGGTTTACATTTAATGTAGTTGAAGTATTTACTCATGACAAGATCCCTTTTGGTGACAGAATTTAGCTTCACAAGCACTGAACAACAATTGTTGATGAAAGTGCACATACTTAGATCCGTGACATCAACAGCTACATGAAGTTCTTTAAAAATATTTAGAAAAATGATATCGATGTTTTCCTGATTCCTTGGGAACCCATTAATTATTATATCAGCTCGATTCAAGCGTTTATGGAGGATTTCATTTTGATCCTCAAGAATTTGATCTTCTTAGCTGTTGAAGAATCAACGTGACTAATGGTTTTACTGCAATTGTCGATATTAATTCTAAGTTCCCCTTAAGCCTATTGCCAATTTCCTGCTTAAGCTCAGACAAAATAACATCAAACTTATTTTGTATATCCGCGAGTCCTTTGCGTAAATCGTCACGTAATGCTGCCGATCCTGTGTCTGCGTTTATAGGTGCCACCAAACAGGAATCGCACATGAACAAAAGGGAACCTTTACTGTTAGAAATGGCCCTAAGTTTTTCTGCAGCAATTCCCATACAAGCAGGATGAAACAATTTAGAGCAGGAGTGACAATTTATTCCTCCTTCAATCTTAGTGAACGATTTACCACATGAATCAAGCGCACAATTCTTTTCATTCGGAGACATTATAATTTGAAGCAATTGTACAAGTAAGAAACAAACACGTTTGCAGCAGTATTGAGGTTATGAATAAGTTTTCTTAAAATCATAAAACTTTATATTACTGAAAAAAATACAGTTTAATAATTAAATATTTCACAATGTAGAGATATTTTAGTAAGATTATGATAGTTATTGCGAATTTTAATTAACCAAATGCGATTAGCTTATCTGATCATCACGGTTCATTTTAAAAAAAACAACGCCAATGGTGATCATCCTTTGAGAAGAATTTGCTGTGATTTCAATAAACTCTTAATGTCCTCAATATTAAACGTCACATTATATTGTTTTAAAATACATAAGCTTTAATTTAATTATTGTAATATATTTTTATTATATCCTGTTAGGAATTCTTTAATAGACTTAAGAAAAAAATATATATGTATTATATTTATATTTTTTATTTTGTTGAATGTGTTTATAATTTTCTGTTATATTATAGAATAGATGTTAATACACGAGATAAAAATAAGTATTACCTATTTTTCAAAATATTTTTTTTCATTCATTTTACAAATTGCAGCTCATTGTATGACTTTTAGAACTCAACCTCTTTGAATTTGATAAAATTTGACATGAATTTTTTATCTTTAATAATTCTACAAAAATGGTGCCTCGAAAAGTAACGAAACTGTATTTATCCTTAAACCTGAAGCAGTGTAACCAGTCGCTTTTTTATCTAAAAGGCGTTTGGACAACTTTAACTAGGCTATGTGCTTTTAATTTTTTAATTGTAAGGTGCAATAATTGTAACAATTTTCAATGATTATGTTTCTGTCCACTTTAACAATCATCACTTAAAATAGCAGATACCAAAGCCTCTGTTAGTGATCATTGGTCTCGGGGCAATCATCTTTTGTACTTTTAGCTTTTTTCCTTAAATGATTCCTTAACGCAGCCGGTTGCACAAAACGTTTACCACATTCCTTGCACTGATGGGGTCTTTCACCCGTATGTGTCATTTCGTGATATTTTCTGGTATTGGCTTGTGCAAAAGTACGTTCACAAAACCGACAATCAAAATCTTTGGCTCTTTCATGCATATTCTTAATATGCATCTTTAAGTTACCAGGACTATAAAAAACTTTAGAGCAAACACGACAAGGCCAAGTCTTTTCCAGCGTATGATAATTGAGGTGAATCTTTAATTCACCGCGTGTAGTCGTACGCTTGCCACAATAGGGACAAATGAAATTCTTAATGCCAGCATGACGCATTGCATGTGTTTGTAACCTCTCTTTTCTGGAAAATCTTTGTGTGCAACCAGGTTCTTTACAAACAAAAGGATATTGTGTACGATCAATATGGATAAAACGATGATTATTTAAAACAGCCGGGAGTTTGAAAACTTTACCGCATATTTCACACATATGCGATTTTAATTCTGGTCCCTGATGGTGTAATTTACGCTTATGTCGATATAAGGCGGATTTATTTATAAAAATTCTTTCGCAGTTCTCAACGTCGCACTTGTATAATTCGTCTGCGTCCTTATGTTCCTTAACATGTTTATTGAAATTTTGCCAATGAATAAAGGAAAATTCACAACCTTCAAATGGACAGCGATATAGACGAAGACCATAATGTTGTCTTTTGTGAGCTCGCAAACGATGTTTATTATCAAAACTTTCGTTACAGATATCACATTTATGGGGAAGTTTTTGAGTAATGTTTGTTTCATTATCGCTTACAGAATCTGAGCATAACTTAAAATAATAAAAAGAACAGGACATAAAGCTTAATTTGCCTTTATAATTTATTTAATTCTTACCAACTCTTCATTTATTACGCCAGCTTTCTTTGCATTATTTAAATTTTCTGTCGCAAACTTAACTTCTAATATAACCTCACTTTCACTTCTTAAATTGCTTTGAGGACTTTCATTTATTTCTACCGTAGTATTAGCTGTATTGCAATCTTTTTTAGTAACATATCCCAAGTTTTCATTTTCATCAGCTATTTTCTTAGATGGCCGTCCTCTTTTTCTTTTTGTAGCCGTTTTTTTTACATTTTTATTTACTAGAGGGTGACCACATATTGCAGCATCCATCAACTCTTTTTGTTCCACATAGTTTTCCCCAGCTATGTTTATATTATATTCTTTCAACTTCTCGGGAGTTTTCAAAAGTTCGTTAAACTTATCCAAGGATTTAACACACATTTGTTGGAAGTCATAAAATAGCATTATTTGTTTATAACATTCTGAGCACACTTGCTGGGGATATTCATCCGATAATTCCACGGCTACGGAGGCACATAACATTATTTTTTTGGCCAAATCCTCCGTAGTAAATATATGAAATGTTTCCAATATTGAATGATTTTTTGATAATGAAGTTAAACAGGTTCTGCAGTATTGATCTCTTAAATCCTTTGGCATTATTTCAAAATTATTTTTAAATAAAAAAATTTATTTTCGAAAAATTAAGATTGAGTTAATTGTTATAAAATAAAAATGTATTTAAAACAAAATGTGTAATTTTTGTTAGAAAAATGAAATTATTTAAGTATTTTAATTATAAATTTTTAATGAGAAATTTTAATGTATTATGAGTACTAATAAAGAAAGAATAATAATAATAATTAAATTTATATATGAACAGCTGTTTAACTCTACTACTTGTTTCAATAATCTACTACCTTTTTTGTTTGCTCTGACAGCTTCTCTCTTTTATGTCTGCTTGTTTTTGTAATAAAGCAGCTGGTGGTTGTATTGTTTTTTTTTTTTATCTAATCAGTAGCTATGTTCTGTAACTCTCGCATCGGAAAGTTTTCACATGGAACGTATAAAAATGAAACAAAAACGTTGCGAACTGACACAAAATATTGTTTCTCGCATTCGACTGGTTCTGTAACTTTATTTTGTGAGAACTATCTGTCACGTAACGTTTTTTCTCACATTTATTGGATAAATGAGAAAAAAGTGTTTCTCTAAAGTTGGCATGTGAAAAGATTTGAAATTGAACTGTCAAATTCACTCACAACTCAAATCTATGCGAGATAAGTTTTTAAATTCAGTTGCTTTAAAAAAAAATATATATATAAGATGACATCGAATATTGGAGAAAAGGTAAAAAATATATTAATTTTTTATTTATATTTTACTTTTAGTATTTACATTTAAATTTTTTTTTTGCAATTATTCAGAAAGTGCAACGAATTTCCCATATATATGTAACAAGGGAAATGAACCGACTTTTTTTACTAGCATTCGTAGGGAAGTTCTTTACGTTACCTTTGTATCGGACACATTATTTGATAAAATTGTTGGATGACCACTCCTTTTTTGACCACCGATACATTGAATTTTTGCTTAGAGAAAAAGACCAGGTGGAAAGTGTCCCTAGAAATCTGAAGAGGACAAATTGGGTTAAGTATAGGAAAACCTTTGCCGGGTTATTGGCGACTATACCCTTATCCGAACCGCGTAATTCCGAGGACATAGATGGTCTAATGGATCATATTACGACGGTTTTTAACAAATCTTTAGATGCTTCTTGCCCCGCGGCAAGGCCAAAGGGCAAGAAGAAACCACCAACAGGGCAGACTCCTGCAGGAAACTCTTTAACAAGGCAAAGTCTTCAAGAGCGGACGAGGATTGGTTGGCCTACAAGCTGCAGCTTAGGACTTACAAGAAGATTAGAACGACAAAATGTGATTCTTGGAAAAAATTCTGAGATAATATAGAAGACGTTTCCGAAGCATCCAGGTTGCGAAAGGGCTTCTACCCCTCACACATTAGGTTATCTGAAAGATCCATTGGGGGTGTGGACTACCTCTAGTGGGGAATCACTTAGCCTGCTACTGGATACCCATTTTCCGGGCAATTCCCCTACGTCGCTTCAGGCGTCAGAATACTCAGACGCTAGTGCGATGGATATTGCTTCGGAGATAGTCAACATACCAACACTGAACTGGGCGATTAGAAGTTTCAAACCTTACAAATCTCCAGGACCTGGTATCAATCCAGCTGAATTGCAGCACGTGTTGGACTACATTTCCCCTTGGCTATGTAGGCTTTTCACTCGCTGTATCAACTTAGCTTATATACCCCTGAAGTGGAGGGAGACGAAAGTGGTGTTTATTCCAAAAGCTGGAAAAAGTTCACACACTGTCCCAAAAGACTTCAGACCAATAAGTCTACCATCGTTCTTATTGAAGACAATGGAGCGTATGATAGATTCTTATTTACGAAGAGTTATTGATCCTAAACTGATGTCGGCGCGACAACACGCTTACAGCAAGGGAAGGTCAACCGAAACAGCTCTTCATGAGCTTGTGAGTACCATCGAGAAATCGCTCTCGGTAGGAGAATACACCATGACAGCCTTTTTGGAAGGCGCTTTTAACAATGTCACACCGGACTCGATATTAGCGGCACTATCTAGTCTAGGAGTGAACTCCGTGATCATCTCACTGATTGGAAATCTGCTTGCCAACAGGGAACGACTCTAATATCCCGATTCGTGAACAGGGGAACGCCACAAGGAGGCGTTCTGTCACCACTTCTATGAAACTTAGCGCTGAACTCAATGCTACTTTCGTTGGAGAGACAAGGCTACACCTAATACCGTTGGACATATTAGGAAAGCAGTCGGCGGCCTCATCGGCCATTCGACTAAGAAGTACAATACAGTAGCGTGGTCATAATTGTGGTCATGGAGTGATCCTGACTAACAGGAACTTTCCATTGAACGTGGATTATACTACTCCGAGGAGTGTATTCGAACGACACTACAACACTCTGATACCGGTAGCAGGCGTTCCACAAATTTCCAGGTAGCAGGCGTTCCACAAATTTCTATACTGACGGATCGAAATTGTGTGGTCAAGTTGGTTTCGGAGTCTATTCAAAGGAGCTTGGACTAAATCTGGCTCGCAGGTTGCCAGACCACTGCAGTGTTTATCAGGCAGAGGTACTGACAATAAAGGAAGTTGCTGACTTGTTGGAAATCAATGTTCCTGAAAACAAGAACCACCCTCAGCTGCCGCACGTCTTTAAATGAGATGGCCAAGCAGTTCGACATAAGACTCTATGGGTCCCAGGGCACAGGAATATACCGGGAAACTGTAAAGCTGATGAGCTGGCAAGACAGGGCACTACCTTACGGGTTCCACCGGACTTGGAATGTGTTGGTACACCCCTGGAATCGTGCAAGCTGGAACCTCGACTTCACACCGCTGGCATAACGAAAAACAGATGGGCTAATTGATCAATGTGCAGGATCACGAGACAAATCTGGCCGGCTCTGAATCATAAGCACACTAGTGCGCTACTATCACTCCCCAGTGGGGAGATTATCAAAATAAGAATGCAATAATTTGCAAGAAGAGGAGAAACCAAATTCGGCGGAAAGCTTATCTGTTAGAACATTATGATTCACTGTATCAAATGCTTTGCTTAGATCAAGTGAAATCAAGGTTGAAATCAATTTTCTATCAAAATTTTTACGAACATTTTCAGTCAAACTGAGAAGTAAAGAAGAAGTACTAAGACCAGATCTAAAGCCAAAATGACAATCACTAAGCAATTTACCATTGTTTAAATATTCAACCATTTGATTTTTTAAAATTAGCTGAAATGCCTTAGATAGACAGCAAAGGATACTAATAGGTCTGAAGTTATCCAAACTCGAGGCGCCACATTTTTTTTTAATTGACATAATTCTTGAGGTTTTCCATAAGTCAGGGCAATGGGAAGTGGTAAGAATGGTATTAAACATAAAAAGGAGATATTTTCCAATATATGGGCATATTATCCTAACAAATTTAATTGGAATCCCATCTGAATCCAACGCGTTAGATTTGACAAGTGAAATGCACCTAATAGGGCCCATACACGACACCAGCATGCATGCGCAATCAAGTGATTGCGCCAGCTGATTGACCGTGTATGGGCCTGTGGTGTGATTCTGCCAGCCGATTGTGCGAAATCAAAATGAGTTTGATATTTTTGTGATTGCACAATCGTGCTGGTGTCGTGTATGGGCCATATTTCTCATTACAATAGAATTTTTGAAGAATTTATTTTTACACTTAATAATTAATATTGTATAATCGAAATTCGAGTGCAAATTCTAGGAAATTTTAAATTTTCATTTAATAAAGACCTTAAAAGTATGCTAATCAATTATAGCCAATTCACAAATCAACACAAAAAAACTCATTCTAATTACAAACACATTAACAAATTTAATAAACACACACATATGCCAGTTTTCTCAATGTATCGTCAAACTGCCTGTTACTTAACCAGGACATAAATTTATTGGACCAAACTGTCGGTTAACAATTTTGGTTTTCTCAATGTACCGACAAAAACATTATTTTCAGTTGGCAACCCCTCTCAAAATACGTATGAAAGTTGGGAAAACTATTTTCAGTTGGCAATGCCTCTCAAAATTGATATGAAATTTGGGAGAATAATTTATCTGTACGATAAATAAATAACTGGCAGATGAGTGCCGGTTAGCATTGCGACAAAATAAAAGCAAACCAGACATTGAGAAAACCAAATTTCTTTAATCGGCAGTTTCTCGTTGGGATAAAAGATAATCGCCTATTGAGAAAACGGGCAATAGCATTGTATAATTTTATGTATGTATTAGTAGCAACTTAAAATGCAATTTACTCAAAACAAAGGAAAAAATTAAAAAATCTGTAAATCAGCAAAACGGCTAAAAAGAAATATCTTTCAAATAATATACGTTTAGTCAAAATTGGGATAAAACGGTAGAACAAAACATCAGTCACAAGAAATCGCCTAGCCTATTAATATAATAGATAATAAGATATGAATTTAGTTAATAAATGTAAAAAATAAAACAGAAAAATTTTTGAGTTGACTATCCGTATCGATGTTTTCAACACGCTACTTGGAAAGAAATGATGATTGTACCAGCTTGCTGGTGTGGTGTGTGCTTCGATTTTGATTGTACCAGCATGCTGGTGTTGTGTATGGGCCCTATAAAGGAAAAACCCAGGTCTGAAAAATTATGAAAATTAGGTAACATATCAAGAGATGTATTTTGTGTGGCACGAAAGTGGTTTATTTCAGGATCACATTGATCGACAGAGCAATTTGTATTATTTGGACGCAGATTTTTAAGGACTTTCAACATTTCCGTAGAGCTACAATTGCTTAATTTGGCAGACCAGCAATTTGTCTTGTGTTTCCTTAATATGCTTTTAACCCTGTTTCGATGCTTGCAGTAAATTCGCCAACACTCGTTATTTAAGTTTTCTTTGTAGGCTTTAAAAGCATAATCCCTAATATCCCTAGCAATTTTTACTTCGGCTATGTTGCAGAAATTAGTATCTGCACAAATTAGTATCTGACAGGCACAGAATTATGTAGTTTGCGCAAAAGCGCGTCAAATTTATTTAATTGAAGCGATGCATTGCTAGATGCCAAAATTCCATGCCATTCGTCAGAGGTAATAGTGTTCTCGGGCCAAGTCCAGTTGATGGAACCATAATCGTTATACTCAATAATTTGTTTTCTAATTTGAACAGGGGTGTCAATACAAAGATATATAAAAGAGTGAAGTGTAAGAGAAGGAGCCAAGAACTGACCAGAGTACCTAACTGAATCAATATCACTAACTAGTGCATAATCAATTAATGAAGTGGAGCAGTATTGCTTATCAAAGTGTGTGGGCATTGAATTGTGAACATATGATAAATTAGTACTAAGACACAAGTTCCTAACTAAATCAGCTTTTGACCTATCGTATAAGTTATTATTAAAATCACCTACGAAAACAGAGTTCTCATAACGACAAGTCACCTAATATATTGTCTAATTGACGAATTTTCCCATAGGGATAATATATGACACCTACTAATGTTTTCGCAACACCAGAATCCACTTCAATAAAAAGACATTCAAATGATTGCGGATTGGATATTCTTTTAACTACTTTAGTCCTAATTCCCTCACGGATAAAGAAAGTAGTATCTTCACTATCATTTCTAACAACATAGTAATGAGGTACAGCGATGGAACTATCAGAATTGTATGACTTCAACCATGTTTCGGAAAGTGCTAAAATATCAACCAACGAATCTTTAAGTATTAGTTTAAATTCATCAAACTTAGAGGTTCTTAATGAAGGCCTAAGGCTTTGAATATTAACATGACCAATCTTTAAACAGTTACTTAAATTTAAGAAGCATCTTCTAAAAAAAAACTATTATCATTAACTATAGCACCAAGATTGTCGATCAAAGGATTAGTGTATACGGCAAAAACGGCAAAAAAAATATATATATATATTAAGAATTCAAAATATGTAAATATCAAAATAAAAAATTATCAAAACTAAAACAGGCTAATTAATTCACGATGATACCAGCGTATAATCAGATAATAAAAAAGAGAAAAAGAAGTATGTATATGAAAATGCAGACTAAAACCCATTGACAAAAATGTCATTTCCGACTCTGAAAATTAAAATAAGATATGAAAGTTAAAATAAGATATGTCCCAATATACCACAGAGACTCAAACCGAATACAACAAAAGCCTAGATTCGTGTCGAAATCGATAGCACAAAAATTGAAATATATATGATATACATTATAATTACGAAATAATTAAACTCGATTCAGCATTGCGATCAATGTTCCGTTGATCATCAGAAGTTGCAATATTTATAGAAGCCAAATTAGGAAAATCAAAAGAAGAATGCAGCCTAGCAAAAATCAAAAACATCAGCAGATTGATCCATAAAGGTGGTTTTAACTCTTGGTATCTCGGAGCTGAGTAGCCGACAGTTAAGAATTTTTCTTCCTCTGCGAAGATTACGACAAAGGAAGCAGGTTCTTTCTGCTCAAGCTGATAAATGATCATTTCGAAACAGTCGCTTGTTGATAACATTCTCCTTTCCAGAGCCAGTCTCAATTTTAACGAAAGTAGAAACCTTTCGAGGTTTACATTTAATGTAGTTGAAGTATTTACTCATGACAAGATCCCTTTTGGTGACAGAATTTAGCTTCACAAGCACTGAACAACAATTGTTGATGAAAGTGCACATACTTAGATCCGTGACATCAACAGCTACATAAGTTCTTTAAAAATATCTAGAACAATGATATCGATGTTTTCCCGATTCCTTGGGAAACCATTAATTATTATATCAGCTCGATTCAAGCGTTTATGGAGGATTTCATTTTGATCCTCAAGAACTTTGATCTTTTAGCTGTTGAAAAATCAACGTGACTAATGGTTTTACTGCAATTGTCGATATTAATTCTAAGTTCCTTAAACATATTGCCAATTTCCTGCTTAAGCTAAGACAAAATAACATCAAACTTATTTTGTATATCCTCGAGTCCTTTGCGTAAATCGTCACGTAGTGCTGCCGATCCTGTGTCTGCGTTTATAGGTGCCACCAAGCAGGAATCGCACATGAACAAAAGGGAACCTTTACTGTTAGAAATGGCCTTAAGTTTTTCTGCAGCAATTTCCACACAAGCAGGATGAAACAATTTAGAGCAGGAGTGACAATTTATTCCTCCTTCAATCTTAGTGAACGATTTACCACATGAATCAAGCGCACAAATCTTTTCATTCGGAGACATTATAATTTGAAGCAATTGAAACAAACACGTTTACAGCAGTATTGAGGTTATGAATAAGTTTTCTTTGCGAATCACTATTTTTTAAATTGAATTTGCTTAAAATCATAAAACTTTATATTACTGAAAAAAAAAATACAGTTTAATAATTAAATATTTCACAATATAGAGATTTTTTAGTAAGATTATGATAGTTATTGCGAATTTTAATTAACCAAATGCGATTAGCTTATCTGATCATCACGGTTCATTTTAAAAAAACAACGCCAATGGTGATCATCCTTTGAGAAGAATTTGCTGTGATTTCAATAAACTCTTAATGTCCTCAATATTAAACGTCACATTATATTGTTTTAAAATACATAAGCTTTAATTTAATTATTGTAATATATTTTTATTATATCCTGTTAGGAATTCTTTAATAGACTTAAGAAAAAAATATATATGTATTATATTTATATTTTTTATTTTGTTGAATGTGTTTATAATTTTCTGTTATATTATAGAATAGATGTTAATACACGAGATAAAAATAAGTATTACCTATTTTTCAAAATATTTTTTTTCATTCATTTTACAAATTGCAGCTCATTGTATGACTTTTAGAACTCAACCTCTTTGAATTTGATAAAATTTGACATGAATTTTTTATCTTTAATAATTCTACAAAAATGGTGCCTCGAAAAGTAACGAAACTGTATTTATCCTTAAACCTGAAGCAGTGTAACCAGTCGCTTTTTTATCTAAAAGGCGTTTGGACAACTTTAACTAGGCTATGTGCTTTTAATTTTTTAATTGTAAGGTGCAATAATTGTAACAAGTTTCAATGATTATGTTTCTGTCCACTTTAACAATCATCACTTAAAATAGCAGATACCAAAGCCTCTGTTTCTGCAGAAGTTTCCCTTTCTTTTGAGTGCTGTTCAGCTTTGTGATCATTGATTTTGGGACAATCATCTTTTGAACTTTTAGCTTTTTTCCTTAAATGAATCTTCGCGTGAGTCCTTAACGCAGCCGGTTGTACAAAACGTTTACCACATTCCTTGCACTGATGGGGTTTTTCACCAGTATGAGTCATTTCGTGATATTTTTTGGTATCGGCCCTTGAAAAAGTACGTTCACAAAACCGACAATCAAAATCTTTGGCTCTTTCATGCATATTCTTAATATGCATCTTTAAGTCACCAGGACTATTAAAAACTTTGGAGCAAACACGACAAGGCCAAGTCTTTTCCAGCGTATGATATTTGAGGTGATTCTTTAATTCACCGCGTGTAGTCTTGCGCTTGCCACAATAGGGACAAATGAAATTCTTAATGCCAGCATGACGCATTGCATGTGTTTGTAGCCTTTCTTTTCTGGAAAATCTTTGTGTGCAACCAGGTTCTTTACACACAAAAGGATATTGTGTACGATCAATATGGATAAAACGATGATTATTTAAAATAGCCGGGAGTTTGAAAACTTTACCGCATATTTCACACATATTTGATTTTAATTCTGGTCCCTGATGGTGTAATTTCCGCTTATGTTCATTTAAGGTGGATTTATTTTTATAGATTCTTTCACAGTTCTCAACGTCGTCTGCGTCCTTATGTTCCTTAACATGATTATTGAAATTTTGCAAATGAATAAAGGATAATTCACAACCTTCAAATGGACAGCGATATAGACGAAGACCATAATGTTGTTTTTTGTGAGCTCGCAAACGATGTTTATTATCAAAACTTTCGTTACAGATATCACATTTATGGGGAAGTTTTTGAGTAGTGTTTGTTTCATTATCGCTTACAGAATCTGAGCATAACTTAAAAAAGTAAAAAGAACAGGACATAAAGCTTAATTTGCCTTTATAATTTATTTAATTCTTACCAATTCTTCATTTATTACGCCAGCTTTCTTTGCATTATTTAAATTTTCTGTCGCAAACTTAACTTCTAATATAACCTCACTTTCACTTCTTAAATTGCTTTGAGGACTTTCATTTATTTCTACCGTAGTATTAGCTGTATTGCAATCTTTTTTAGTAACATATCCCAAGTTTTCATTTTCATCAGCTATTTTCTTAGATGGCCGTCCTCTTTTTCTGTTTGTAGCCGTTTTTTTTACATTTTTATTTACTAGAGGGTGACCACATATTGCAGCATCCATCAACTCTTTTTGTTCCACATAGTTTTCCCCAGCTATGTTTATATTATATTCTTTTAACTTCTCGGGAGTTTTCAAAAGTTCGTTAAACTTATCCAAGGATTTAACACACATTTGTTGGAAGTCATAAAATAGCATTATTTGTTTATAACATTCTGAGCACACTTGCTGGGGATATTCATCCGATAATTCCATGGCCACGGGGACACACAACATTATTTTTTTGGCCAAATCCTCCGTAGTAAATATATGAAATGTTTCCCATATTGAATGATTTTTCGACAACGAAGTTAAACAGGTTCTGCAGAATTGATCTCTTAAATCCTTTGGCATTATTTCAAAATTATTTGTAACTAACAAAAAACATATATTTTCGAAAGATTAAGATTGAGTTAATTGTTATATAGGAACAGCTGTTTAACTCTACTACTTTTTTCAATAATCTACTACCTTTTTTGTTTGTTCTGACAGCTTCTCTCTTTTATGTCTGCTTGTTTTTGTAGTAAAGCAGCTGGTGCTTGTATTGTTTTTTTTATCTAATCAGCTGTTAGAAAGTATTTAATATCCTTTGTTTACTTATTATTTAATATCCTTTGTTACTTTCATATGAAAATTTCAGTTCGAATCTAAATCTCTTTACGAACGGTCGTGTAAATAATTAAAGCGCATAGAGTACAACTATTTGAAATTAATAACAAGTGTATATTTTTGTTTTTGCAATTGCCTATTCTTGATCTCATTTGAACTCACGTGGTGGTCAATTCAGCTTAAAAGAGGAATAAAAAATGGCGATGGCCCGAGGGGCCAAATCTTCATCAAAAAGAAAGCTCCTTGCCAACAAGATGACAAAACTTCCTCCGGGTTTTAACCCGAACATCGCGTCAATTTCAAGCAACAGATTTAGCCTGCTTGCTGGCCTTAATGATATGGACGTCACTCCTGTATCAAATATTAACGAGGTTAAACAACACAAACCTCCACCTATTGTTGAAGCTAACGCCTCATTTACAGAAATACAAAAAACTACTTGGTAAAGATTGTATTTTCAAACGTACTTAAATTGGTACTAAAATTTTTGCTCCAAGTAAAGAAATGTTCGAATGCTACAAGCAAATTCTTAAAGAGAGTAAGTTGGAGTTTCACTCTTATGGCTCCAAAGATAATAGGTTATACACCACTTGTTTACACGGTTTACCCCGCATAAAAACTGAGGACATCACCGCAGAGCTAAAAAACTACAACCTGTCCCCTTCTTCTGTAGCTGAAATAGTCACCAAATTCAGTTCGAACAACAATGCAGTTTACAAAGTTCAATTTGTACGTAAAAATTTTAACCCAATTGCCTTAAGAAACGTAAGAACAATTACAAATATAATAATTTCCTGGAAAAAATACAAATCTAGATCCAGAAATAAACCAATGCTGGAACTGCTTAATGTATGGCCATGGCGGTGAACATTGTCATCGTAGTGCTGCCTGTATGATATGTGCAGAACAACATCATACAAGTGTGTGTCCGTTTAACACAAATGAAAAAAGACCAGCTGTTTTTACATGCTTTAATTGCAAAAAACAAGGAAAAGAGAGAACTGATCACTCTGCAAACGATATCAACTGTCCGTTACGTTCTCTCTATTTGGAAACTAGAACAAAAGTTACTTCTAAAAGTCCGAATAAAAGCAGACAACAACAAAATAACTCATTTCAATTTAATGTGGGAGATTTCCCTAATTTAAGAAACAACAACACAAATTGTAACAATAACATCAATAATAACCAGCTGAAAACGAACAACGATTTATTTAGCATTGATGAGCTTTTTGATATTTTCACTACAGCTATGGATGATTTGCATAGGTGCACTTCAAAAGTACAACAAATCAAAGTTGTAATGTCAATGGTAAAATACGCCCATGGATTATACAAATAATTTAAACGAATTCAAAATGCTTCACTTGAAATCTAATGGCATTTCAAACTTTTCTAAATTAAAACAATTTGAGATACTAATTGAACGAGAAAATATTAAAATAGCGTCTTTGAATGAAACATTTTTTTCAGAAAATCATAGACCCTATTTTAAAAATTATTATTTATATAGAAGTGACAGAACAGATGCAAGAGGAGGAGGAGTAGCTCTGTTAATTCATAAATCTGTCGCTCATAAAAACCTCTTTATATCAAACACATCATCAATCGAAAACATCTCAATTGAAGTTATTATAAATAATAGACCTATTGTTGTATCTTCGTTATATTCACCAAGATATACTTATAACTTCTGTGCTGATATCTTGAACCTAACACCTTCCACCAAAGAATATATAGTTTTTGGTGACTTAAATGTCAAACATTGTTCTTGGAATTGCCGTTCAAATAATACTGCAGGAATTGCACTCAACAACCTACAGCAATCAAACAATTTCTTCATTCACTACCCTAATAGTCCAACCCTATTCCCCCATCAACACAATCGCGAAGCATCCACAGTCGATATTATTTTAAGCAATTCCGCTTTAGATATAGACGTTAAAACAATGGATTACGAAATACCATCAGACCATCGCCCCATTATATGTACACTTAAAAGATCAACGGCCTTGCAGGTTGACCTCAATTATTATGATTATAGTGCAACCAACTGGAACATTTTTATGAATTTTTTAGACAATAAAATCACGTTATATGTATTCCGATATATACAATACCAAGGTAGTTATTGATCAGGAAATCCAAAAATTTATAAATGTAGTTTTCGAAGCAAGGGATGTGTCCACACCTAAAATAACTCAACAAAATAATTTCACATTACCAGAAAGTACTGTAAAATATATTAAACTAAGAAGAAGCTTTAAAAGAAAAAGCAAACGATCTTCAAATATAGCCGAGCAAACTTTTTATAATCAATGTACTAAGTTTCTAAGTAACATGATTGATAAAAGTATTAATTCGGAGCGCAATAAGAAATGGTCTCAATTATTATCCAATTTAAAACCAGGTGATAAATCATTTTGGAAAATAGCAGGAACTTGCGAGGAAAAGGAAAAAATCAAATCGCTCACTTTAAAGTTGGAAATACAAAAATAACATCTGATAAGGACAAGGCTGAAGTCCTGGCAAATACATTTGTCCAAGCAAATAACCTCACTTCGAACTATAACCACTCGGCAGATACACTAATACAACAGTAAATAATTTTAAGAAGGAAAATCCCAGTTCTGAATCTGCAATTTATACTTCTTTTGAAGAAGTAATGAATATTGTCTCATCAATAAAACCCTCAAAATCTCCTGGTTTTGACAATGTTCCCAACCTGCTCTTAAAGAAACTACCACTCAAAGCTCTAAAATTACTGGTTATAATATTTAACAGCTGCATCAAAATCAACTATTTCCCAAACCATTTCAAAAATGCTAAGGTTATAGCCATAAACAAACCTAGTAAGCCAAAATTTAACCCAAACAGCTACAGACCTATTAGTCTATTAAGTAACTTAGGTAAAATATTTGAAAAAATACTACATTCTCGTCTTAGTGAATTTGTAACGACCAATTCTATTGTTGCCAAAGAACAATTTGGATTTAAAAAAGGGCATAGCACTACGCACCAAATAAACAGAATTAAAAATCAAATAACCACAAATAAAAACAATAAACGTTCAACAGGTCTAATATTGTTAGATATTGAAAAAGCGTTTGACACCGTTTGGCATAATGGCCTCTTATTTAAACTTCTTGATGCAAATATACCAAAATATTTATGCAAACTTATTTCAGATTTCATTCACGGCAGAAACTTTAAAGTTGCGATTAATAATAAAACATCATCTCCAAAAACCATTACCACAGGGTTACCTCAAGGATCTGTCTTGTCGCCATTGCTTTACTCGATATATACATCCGATTTTAAAGTCCCGAAATATATGAAAATTGCTTATTACGCAGATGATACTGCGTTAATTTCTTCAAACAAACTTACAAGCCTACTCCTGAAGAAAATGGAAAAGGGACTTGTAAATTGCAGTAAATATTTTCACAAATGGAAAATCAAATTAATCCAAACAAGACCCAAGCAATAATTTTTCCATTCAACAAATCTCCCAAAAGACTGCCAAGACGTCATCTTCTTACTGGAAATAATACCATAAATGTACTTAACGAGGTCAAATATCTCGGAGTTGTCTTGGACAAAAAGCTTTACATTTAAACAACATATTATGGCTACGTGTCAAAAAGCTATAAAATCATTTAAAGCATTATGGCCACTACTAAATCGAAGGTCATTTCTAAACCCCAAAAACAAAAATCTACTCTTCAAAAGTGTTATAAGGCCGATATTAACATACGCGTGTCCTATTTGGAGTGACGCTGCCAACTGCCACCTAAAACGCTTACAAATTATACAAAACAAATGTCTTAAAATGATAAATAAAAAGCCCTGGAGGTATCCTACAAATCTTCTTCATGAAGAAACAGGTTATGAAAAAATTATCGATTTCATAACAAGGATTAATAACAATTACTTTGCCAAAATTGAAAATTCCTCTTACCCACTGATAAGAGAATGTAGAGAAATAACGTAAAATTAAAAAGAAATCACCAAATTGAAAATTATATGCTTATAGAGGTCTATTATTTCAAATACACCTCCTATAAGCACATAAATATTTTTCAGATAGTATTTGAATTTATTAAATCATATAAAGGTTTTTTCCTCCCATTTTCCTTTAAAAATCATTAAAAATAATATAAAAACTATTTAATATCTCTAGATCCTATGTATTATTTGTTGCAATATCTATATTTAAAGATAAGATATCATATGTAAATATCAAAATTTGTTAAAATATGTAAATAAACGAAGAATATTTAATTGAAAAAAAAAATTGAAAATTCATATGAAAATTTGTGAAAATATTTTTTTTTATTTAAAATATTGAAAAATGGAACATTCTATGCATTATATAGAGTTAACAAAAAATCCAATTCGTTTAGGTGCTGTAAGTCAGCTTAAGAATGTGTTCTTCGATGATTCCAATAAACAAGTGCGGGAGATCACGGACAGAAACTCATGCTAATTTTAAGATCTTGTTTGAGATCCCAAAAATGCGGTAACCGCATTGATGACACAGCAATTGTTGCATCAAGCCATTGTCCCCTTGAAAAATGGCTCAAAAAGTGGAATTTGATACTAAATTCTAACAAATCCCAGCATATCACTTTCACTTTAAGACAAGAAGATTGATCCTCAGTGTATATAAACAGGACCAAAATCGGAACTCAGCTTAAACAACAAACTAAGAATCCATATAGCTATCCTGACACCGGTTTGTACATATGGTATTCAGCTCTGAGGTACATCAAGTAAATCAAATATTGATGTCATAAAAATACCAGTCAAAAACATTAAGACTAATCACAAATGCGCTATCGTTTGTGACAAATAAAATAATTAGAAACGATCTATATATTTCTACAGTTATAGAAGAAATACGAAGTTTAAAAAATTAACTTCAAAGATTAGATAACCATACAAATCTTCTGGCAATATCACTCCTTGACGAAACGAAGAGACTGAAACATTTACACGCACTAGATTTGCCTTTTAGAGGCTAACCAAATCATATTTTAACTGTTAACTAGTATCCTTTTATATAGGAGCTGGAGCTACTTAACTCCTACTATTTAATAATCTAGCAAATTTGCTTATTGTCTTTGGATAGATTGCAAATTTAGTAGTAGTAGTAGTAGTATTTATTATACTTTAATTTAAAACTAATAATTAATATTTAACAATTTTTATACAACTTCTTGATTTGTGTTATATCTTAAAAATTGTGTGACATTTCTTTTAAAAACATTAACATTTCTTTCAAATTTGACATAGTTAGGTAACGTATTATATATTTTTAGTCCCTTGAAGAAGAGAGATCTTTGCATTGCTGTTGTTGTCACCCTTTGTAATCTAAAGTTTTCCGCGTTTCTTAAGTTATACGGTTGAGCTTCTCCCACGTACATCAGTTGGTCGATCAAGTATTCTGGAGCATTACCCATCTTCATCTTTTGGACAAAATTCAACGTATTAAATTCTAATCTGTGTTGTATGTTCAGCCATTTCAATGTATCTAGCATATTTTGGATGGGAGTGTATCTGTTACATTTTAAAATAGAACGCATAGCCTTATTTTGAAGTTTTTGCAATCTTTCCAATTGTGTTGTTGTGCAGCAGGTATACAGAATTGTGGAGCCGAATTCAAAATGAGGTTTTATCATTGTGTTATACATATTTATTGCCGTTGTTATCGATATTTTATTTCGCACCCGTTTAAAAAGGCCGATTTTTTTTCCAATTTTCTTACATATGTAATCGACGTGATGTTTAAATTTTAAGTCTTTATCCATTATGAAACCCAGATATTTTATTTGATTAACTTTTTCAATTGTTTCATTATTAATTTTAAAAACTGTGTTACTGTTCATGTTTATTTCCATTATTTTAGTTTTTTTTTTCATTTAGTTTTAATTTGTTCATTTTCAGCCAATTGTTTATTTTGTTGATATCATGCATTATATTATCTTTACATTGTTCCTCTGTATTTCCTTGAGCATAGATCAGTGCGTCATCAGCATATAGAATTATTTCGCATTTATTTAAAATATTGGGCATATCATTTATATATATTATAAATAATAGTGCACCTAATATAGAACCTTGTGGCACTCCAATTTTATTATCAATTTTATCCGATTTAACACCATTAACTTTCGTAATTTGTTTTCGATTTGTCAGATATGAATTAAACCATTGCAGTTCATTTTCTCTGATACCATACGTATACAGTTTTTTAATCAATAGCTCTCTATCGATAGTATCGAACGCTCTTTTGAGGTACAAGAAAATTGCCATTATCTTATTATTTTTATTACAATATTTCCATTTATTTATCACATAGTTTACCGTTGTTTCGCATGAGTATTTTTTCCTGAAACCAGATTGATATTTTGAAAACATATAGTTTTCTTCCATATAATTTTCCAACTGTTCTTTAGCAATTTTTTCTATAATTTTTTCAAATGTTTTTAAGGTGTTTATTGTTCGGAATTCTTCACATTTGTTTGTTTTGGCTATTTTTTCTACAGGTGTTACCATAGAATACTTCCAATTTTCAGGGAATATACCAGTCTGGAAAGATTTATTTATAATATAAAGCATATTTTTACCAATAATGTTCCAATTATCTAAAACTATCCTAATTGAGACTTTGCAAAATCTTGTTTGTTCTTTAGGCATTTGCATATGTTTTTAAGTTCTATTAAAGATATTGCACGAAATTTAAATCTAGAAAATATCACAGGTATGTTGTTTGTATATTGCACTTTTCTATTGCATCCGTTATTGAATTAATACTATCGACAAAATAATTTTTAAATTGGGTAGCGATTTGATAGTCATCCTTACTAAGTTTTTTATTGCATTCCACATTTGTTTCTGGTCTTTGGAATTATTTATTTTGTTGTTAACATATTTGTTTTTTTCATTTTCAATTTTATTTTTATACATATTTCTTATTAATTTATATTCATTCCATGCAGATTCTGTATTTTCCGTTTTAGCGATTTGGTATTTAATAATTTTTTCTCTTTTGAGTATTTTTAAGTCTTCGTTAAACCATTTGTTAACATCGTTCTTTATATTCACTATTTTTTTATTTGTAAATTTTTTAATCGTATTTTCGATACATGTGTCAATTATATCCACGCTCTTATTAACACTATAATTTTCATTATATTCTAATATTGCACTGAGTTCTCTATTGAATAGATCCTGATTATAATTAAATATTTCAATTTCTTTTCTATTTCTTTGGTTTTGATTTTCATTTTTATTTTCAATTTTTATATCTATTGCTTCATGGTCTGATATTTTATTGGCGCTATTGATTTTCGTTGTTATATGATCATTATTTGTTATAACGTAGTCTATTATTGTTCTCGAATTTTTTGTGATTCTTGTATATTCGTTTACTATCTGCTTTAGTGCATTATCATGCAAAACATTTTCCAATCTGCTTTTATAAGTTTCTTCTTTATTCCAATTGATGTTGAAATCACCTGCTACTATTATATCATAAGTTGTTTCAGATATGTCTTCAATTAATTGCTCAAAAACTGTGCAAAATTCTGTTTCACTGCTACTTGGTGATCTATAAACCGCCATTATTACGATTTGTTTTTTACCAAATTTGGCCACGTAAGCACTAATCAAATAATTTGAGTCGGAAGTTTTTTCAAAAATTTGTGTAATGTTCCATAGTTTTTTAAAATATATAGTAAGTCCCCCGTCCTTTTTGAGTTTGACCGTGTACTATATTGATTATATTCATGTATTAGTATTTCTCGTTCATCTATATCTTTTGTTAAATGGGTCTCTGTAAGTATAATGAAGTCCGGGTTTTTTTTTATCAGCAATTATTTCCAATTGAATGTAGTTATTAACTAATCCGCATATATTTGTGTAGATGCCATGTATTTCCTGTGATTGTTATACTATTAAGGAACATCCTTTGAGAATTTGTTGTGATTTCAATAAACTCTTAATGTCCTCAATATTAAACGTCACATTATATTGTTTTAAAATACATAAGCTTTAATTTAATTATTGTAATATATTTTTATTATATCCTGTTAGGAATTCTTCAATAGACTTAAGAAAAAAATATATATGTATTATATTTATATTTTTTATTTTGTTGAATGTGTTTATAATTTTCTGTTATATTATAGAATAGATGTTAATACACGAGATAAAAATAAGTATTACCTATTTTTCAAAATATTTTTTTTCAGTCATTTTACAAGTTGCTGCTCATTGTATGACTTTTAGAACTCAAATTTGACATGAAAATTTTATCTTTAATAGTTCCACAAAAATGGTGCCTCGTAAAATAACGAAACTGTATTTTTCTTGAAACCTCAAACAGTGTAACCAAGCGCTTTCTCATTTTGAAGGCATTTGGACAACCTTAACTAGGCTATGTTTTTTATTTTTTCTAGATCTTGTAAGGTGTAATAATTGTACCGTTTTAATAATTGTACCATTTTAACAATCATCACTTAAAGTAGCAGATACCAAAGCCTCTGTTTCTATAGAAGATTCCCTTTCTTTTGAGTGCTGTTCAGCTTTGTGATCATTGATATCGGGACAATCATTTTTTGAACTTTTAGCTTTTTTCCTTAAATGAATCTTCGTGTGAGCCCATAACGAAGCCGGTTGTACAAAACGTTTACCACATTCCTTGCACTGATGGGGTCTTTCACCCGTATGTGTCATTTCATGATATTTTCTGGTATTGGCTTGTGCAAAAGTACGATCACAAAATTGACAACCAAAATCTTTGGCTCTTTCATGCATATTCTTAATATGCATCTTTAAGTTATCAGGACTATTAAAAACTTTGGAGCAAACACGACAAGGCCAAGTCTTTTCCAGTGTATGATATTTGAGGTGATTCTTTAATTCACCGCGTGTAGTCGTACGCTTGCCACAATAGGGACAAATGAAATTCTTAATGCCAGCATGACGCATTGCATGTGTTTGTAGGCTCTCTTTTCTTGAAAATCTTTGTGTGCAACCAGGTTCTTTACACACAAAAGGGTATTGTGTACGATCAATATGGATAAAACGATGATTATTTAAAATAGCCGGGAGTTTAAAAACTTTACCACATATTTCACACATATGCGATTTTAATTCTGGTCCCTGATGGTGTAATTTACGCTTATGTTCGTTTAAGGTGGATTTATTTTTATAGATTCTTTCACAGTTCCCAACGTCGTCTGCGTCCTTATGTTCCTTAACATGATTATTGAAATTTTGCAAATGAATAAAGGATAATTCACAACCTTCAAATGGACAGCGATATAGACGAAGACCATAATGTTGTCTTTTGTGAGCTCGCAAACGATGTTTATTATCAAATATTTCGTTACAGATATCACATTTATGGGGAAGTTTTTGAGTAGTGTTTATTTCATTATCGCTTACAGAATCTGAACATAACTTAAAATAATAAAAAGAACAGGACATAAAGCTTAATTTGTCTTTATAATTTATTTAATACTTACCAATTCTTCATTTATTACGCCTGCTTTCTTTGCATTATCATTTAAATTTTCTTTCGCAAACTTAACTTCTAATATAACCTCACTTTCATTTCTTAAATTGCTTTGAGGACTTTCATTTTTTTCTACCGTAGTAGTTGCAGCATCCATCAACTCTTCTTGTTCCAAATAGTTTTCCCCAACTATGTTTATATTATATTCTTTTAACTTCTCAGGAGTTTTCAAAAGTTCGTTAAACTTATCCAAGGATTTAACACACATTTGTTGGAAGTCATAAAATAACATAATTTGTTTATAACATTCTGAGCACACTTGCTGAGGATATTCATCCGAAAATTCCACGGCCACGGGGACACACAACATTATTTTTTTGGCCAAATCCTCCGTAGTAAATATATGAAATGTTTCCAATATTGAATGATTTTTCGACAACGAAGTTAAACAGGTTCTGCAGAATTGATCTCTTAAATCCTTTGGCATTATTTCAAAATTATTTGTAACTAACAAAAAAAAATATATTTTCGAAAGATTAAGATTGAGTTAATTGTTATATAGGAACAGCTGTTTAACTCTACTACTTTTTCAATAATCTACTACCTTTTTTGTTTGCTCTGACAGCTTCTCTCTTTTATGTCTGCTTGTTTTTGTAATAAAGCAGCTGGTGCTTGAATTGTTTTTTTTTTATCTAATCAGCTGTTAGAACGTATTTAATATCCTTTGTTTACATGGAACTTTCATACGAAAATTTGTGAATATTTTTTTAATTTAAAATATTGAAAAATGGAACATTCTATGCATTATATAGAATTATCAAAAAATCCAATTCGTTTAGATGCTGTAAGCCAGCTTAAGAATGTGTTTTTCGATGATTCCAATAAACAAGGGAGATCACGGACAGAAACTCCTGCTAAATTTAAGATCTTGTTTGAGATCCCAAAAATGCGGTAACCGCATTGACGACACAGCAATTGTTGCATCAAGCCATTGTCCCCTTGAAAAATGGCTCAAAAAGTGGAATATGATACTAAATTCTAACAAATCCCAGCATATCACTTTCACTTTAAGACAAGAAGATTGCTCCTCAGTGTATATAAACAGGACCAAAATCGGAACTCAGCTTAAACAACAAACTAAGAATCCATATAGCTATCCTGACACCGGTTTGTACATATGGTATTCAGCTCTGAGGTACATCAAGTAAATCAAATATTGATGTCATAGAAAAATACCAGTCAAAAACATTAAGACTAATCACAAATGCGCTATGGTTTGTGACAAATAAAATAATTAGAAACGATCTATATATTTCTACAGTTATTGAAGAAATACGAAGTTTAAAAAATTAACTTCAAAGATTAGATAACCATACAAATCTTCTGGCAATATCACTCCTTGACGAAACGAAGAGACTGAAACATTTACACGCGCTAGATTTGCCTTTTAGAGGATAACCAAATCATATTTTAACTGTTAACTAGTATCATTTTCATATAGGAGCTGGAGCTACTTAACTACTACTATTTAATAATCTAGCAAATTTGCTTATTGTCTTTGAATAGATTGCAAATTTAGTAGTAGTAGTAGTATTTATTATACTTTAATTTAAAACTAATAATTAATATTTAACAATTTTTATACAACATCTTGATTTGTGTTATATCTTAAAAATTGTGTGACATTTCTTTTAAAAACATTAACATTTCTTTCTAATTTGACATAGTTAGGTAACGTATTATATATTTTTAGTCCCTTGAAGAAGAGAGATCTTTGCATTGAACAACAGCAACAGCACCCTTTGTAATCTAAAGTTTTCCGCGTTTCTTGAGTTATACGGTTGAGCTTCTCCCACGTACATCAGTTGGTCGATCAAGTATTCTGGAGCATTACCCATCTTCATCTTTTGGACAAAATTCAACGTATTAAATTCTAATCTTTGTTGTATGTTCAGCCATTTCAATGTATCTAGCATATTTTGGATGGGAGTATATCTGTTACATTTTAAAATAGAACGCACAGCCTTATTTTGAAGTTTTTGCAATCTTTCCAATTGTGTTGTTGTGCAGCAGGTATACAGAATTGTGGAGCCGAATTCAAAATGAGGTTTTATCATTGTGTTATACATATTTATTGCCGTTGTTATCGATATTTTATTTCGCACCCGTTTAAAAAGGCCGATTTTTTTTCCAATTTTCTTACATATGTAATCGACGTGATGTTTAAATTTTAAGTCTTTATCGATTATGAAACCCAGATATTTTATTTGATTAACTTTTTCAATTGTTTCATTATTAATTTTAAAAACTGTGTTACTTACTGTTCATGTTTATTTCCATTATTTTAGTTTTTTTTTTTCATTTAGTTTTAATTTGTTCATTTTCAGCCAATTGTTTATTTTGTTGATATCATGCATTATATTATCTTTACATTGTTCCTCTGTATTTCCTTGAGCATAGATCAGTGCGTCATCAGCATATAGAATTATTTCGCATTTATTTAAAATATTGGGCATATCATTTATATATATTATAAATAATAGTGCACCTAATATAGAACCTTGTGGCACTCCAATTTTATTATCAATTTTATCCGATTTAACACCATTAACTTTCGTAATTTGTTTTCGATTTGTCAGATATGATTTAAACCATTGCAGTTCATTTTCTCTGATACCATACATATACAGTTTTTTAATCAATAGCTCTCTATCGATAGTATCGAACGCTCTTTTGAGGTCCAAGAAAATTGCCATTATCTTATTATTTTTATTACAATATTTCCATTTATTTATCACATAGTTTACCGTTGTTTCGCATGAGTATTTTTTCCTGAAACCAGATTGATATTTTGAAAACATATAGTTTTCTTCCATATAATTTTCCAACTGTTCTTTAGCAATTTTTTCTATAATTTTTTCAAATGTTTTTAAGGTGTTTATTGGTCGGAATTCTTCACATTTGTTTGTTTTGGTTATTTTTTCTACAGGTGTTACCATAGAATACTTCCAATTTTCAGGGAATATACCAGTCTGGAAAGATTTATTTATAATATAAAGCATATTTTTACCAGTAATGTTCCAATTATCTAAAACTATCCTAATTGAGACTTTGTTAAAATCTTGTTTGTTCTTTAGGCATTTGCATATGTTTTTAAGTTCTATTAAAGATATTGCACGAAATTTAAATCTAGAAAATATCACAGGTATGTTGTTTGTATATTGCACTTTTCTATTGCATCCGTTATTGAATTAATACTATCGACAAAATAATTTTTAAATTGGGTAGCGATTTGATAGTCATCCTTATACTCTATATTGTTAAAAATCACATTTTTTATCACATTGGCATTTTTCTTAAGTACTAAGTTTTTTATTGCATTCCACATTTGTTTCTGGTCTTTGGAATTATTTATTTTGTTGTTAACATATTTGTTTTTTTCATTTTCAATTTTATTTTTATACATATTTCTTATTAATTTATATTCATTCCATGCAGATTCTGTATTTTCCGTTTTAGCGATTTGGTATTTAATAATTTTTTCTCTTTTGAGTATTTTTAAGTCTTCGTTGAACCATTTGTTAACATCGTTCTTTATATTCACTATTTTTATACCCTATACCACTATGTGGTTTGGGTATAATGACTTTGTGCTGCTGTTTGTAACAACCAAAAATATTTGACCTACACCCATCTTTAATTATACCGATCGAATCAGAATCACTATCTGATTCGATTTAACGATGTCCGTCCGTCCGTCCGTCCGTCTGTGTGTCCATGTAAAGCTTGTAATCAAACTGCAGGTCGCAAATATGAATATATTTTGACGGAATTTGGTATTTGATCTTTTATCGGTCATGGGATGTACGCTATTGAAATTGGTGAGAATCGGTCTATGTTCAGACCTAGCCCCCATACAAATGACCCCTATGAAATCAACATATATTGCCATAAGATCCAAATTATCATACAAATCTTAGTCAAATTAGGTTTGTATGTACATATTACATCCATTAATCAGTAGTCCAAAAATGATCCCTATTGGACAACTCTTAGTCATAGGCCCCTATATAGAGCTGCTTCCCGATCTTCACTTAAATCTATCAAAAAAACAAATATATTGCACTGATTCTTCTCAAATTTTGTTTGTATATATTTTTGCAAAATGCAAGAGACCTTACCAAACATGGTCAGGATCGGTCCATTTTTGGGCCTAGTCCCCATATAGATATAGCATCCGATATGAAATTTTTCATATCTGCAGCCAAAAAAAATTAAGAAAAATCCCACTCAAATTTGGTTTATGCTTATTTTCTATATCCAGTTAGTTGGGCCTGAGACATAGGGTCTCTAAACGCATGGTATAGGGTATCGTATAGTCGGTCTAGGCCGACTATAATTTTCTTACTTGTTTTGTTTGTAAATTTTTTAATCGTATTTTCGATACATGTGTCAATTATATCCACGCTCTTATTAACACTATAATTTTCATTATATTCTAATATTGCACTGAGTTCTCTATTGAATAGATCCTGATTATAATTAAATATTTCAATTTCTTTTCTATTTCTTTGGTTTTGATTTTCATTTTTATATTCAATTTTTATATCTATTGATTCATGGTCTGATATTTTATTGGCGCTATTGATTTTCGTTGTTATATGATCATTATTTGTTATAACGTAGTCTATTATTGTTCTCGAATTTTTTGTGATTCTTGTATATTCGTTTACTATCTGCTTTAGTGCATTATGATGCAAAACATTTGCCAATCTGCTTTTATAAGTTTCTTCTTTATTCCAATTGATGCTGAAATCACCTGCTACTATTATATCATAAGTTGTTTCAGATATGTCTTCAATTAATTGCTCAAAAACTGTGCAAAATTCTGTTTCACTGCTACTTGGTGATCTATAAACCGCCATTATTACGATTTGTTTTTTACCAAATTTGGCCACGTAAGCACTAATCAAATAATTTGATAATAATAATAATAATAATAATAATAATTTTCAAAAATTTGTGTAATGTTCCATAGTTTTTTAAAATATATAGTAAGTCCCCCGTCCTTTTTGAGTTTGACCGTGTACTATATTGATTATATTCATGTATTAGTATTTCTCGTTCATCTATATCTTTTGTTAAATGGGTCTCTGTAAGTATAATGAAGTCCGGGTTTTTTTTATCAGCAATTATTTCCAATTGAATATAGTTATTAACTAATCCGCATATATTTGTGTAGATGCCATGTATTTCCTGTGATTGTTATACTATTAAGGAACATCCTTTGAGAATTTGTTGTGATTTCAATAAACTCTTAATGTCCTCAATATTAAACGTCACATTATATTGTTTTCAAATACATAAGCTTTAATTTAATTATTGTAATATATTTTTATTATATCCTGTTAGGAATTCTTCAATAGACTTAAGAAAAAACAAGTAAGAAAATTATAGTCGGTCTAGACCGACTATACGATACCCTATACCATGCGTTTAGAAACCCTGTCTCTTAGGCCCAAGTAACTGGACATTGAAAATAAGCAAAAACCAAATTTGAGTGGGATTTTTATTAATTTTTTTGGCTGCAGATATGAAAAAGTTCATATCGGATGCTATATCTATAAAGAGACTAGGTCCAAAAATGGACCGATCCTGATCATGTTTGGTAAAGTCTCTTGTATTTTGCAAAAATATATACAAACAAAATTTGAGAAGAATCAGTGCAATATTTTTGTTTTTTAATAGATTTAAGTGAAGATCGGGAAGCAGCTCTATATGGGGTCAAAGGGATCATTTTTGGACTACTCATTAGTGAATGTAATGAACGCATACAAACCCGGTTTGAGTAAGATCTATATGACAATTTGGATCTTATGGCAATTTATGTCGATTTCATATGGGTAATTTGTATGGGGGCTAGGTCTGAACATGGACCGATTCTCACCAATTTCAATAGCGTTCATCCCATGGCCGATAAAAGCTTATATACCAAATTTCATCAAAATATATTCATATTTGCGACCTGCAGTTTGATTACAAGCTTTACATGGACACACAGACGGACGGACGGACGGACGGACGGACGGACGGACGGACATTGTTAAATCAACTCAGAAAGTGATTCTGATTCGATCGGTATAATTAAAGATGGGTCTAGTTCAAATATTTTTGGTTGTTACAAACAGCAGCACAAAGTCATTATACCCAAACCACATAGTGGTATAGGGTATAAATATATATGTATTATATTTATATTTTTTATTTTGTTGAATGTGTTTATAATTTTCTGTTATATCATAGAATAGATGTTAATACACGAGATAAAAATAAGTATTACCTATTTTTCAAAATATTTTTTTTTTTCAGTCATTTTACAAGTTGCTGCTCACTGTATGACTTTTAGAACTCAACCTCTTTGAATTTGATAAAATTTGACAGGAAAATTTTATCTTTAATAGTTCCACAAAAATGGTGCCTCGTAAAATAACGAAACTGTATTTTTCTTGAAACCGCAGTGTAACCAAGCGCTTTCTCATTTTAAAGGCATTTGGATAACCTTAACTAGGCTATGTTTTTTATTTTTTCTAGATCTTGTAAGGTGTAATAATTGTACCGTTTTAATAATTGTACCATTTTAACAATCATCACTTAAAGTAGCAGATACCAAAGCCTCTGTTTCTACAGAAGATTCCCTTTCTTTTGAGTTCTGTTCAGCTTTGTGATCATTAATATCGGGACAATCATTTTTTGAACTTTTAGCTTTTTTCCTTAAATGAATCTTCGTGTGAGCCCATAACGAAGCCGGTTGTACAAAACGTTTACCACATTCCTTGCACTGATGGGGTCTTTCACCCGTATGTGTCATTTCATGATATTTTCTGGTATTGGCTTGTGCAAAAGTACGATCACAAAATTGACAACCAAAATCTTTGGCTCTTTCATGCATATTCCTAACATGCTTGTTTAAGTTACCAGCATTATTACAAACTTTAGGGCAAACACGACAAGGCCAAGTCTTTTCCAGAGTATGACAGTTGAAGTGATTCTTTAATTCATTGAGTGTAGTCTTACGCATGTCGCAATAGGGACAAATGAAACTCTTAATGCCAGCATGACGCATTTGATGGATTTTTAACTTGTCTTTTCTGGTGAATCTTTTTGTGCAACCAGGTTCTTTACAAACAAAAGGATATTGTGTACGATCAATATGGGTAAAACGATGACAATTTAAAGCGCCCGAGGATTTGAAAACTTTACCACATATTTCACACATATGCGATTTTAATTCTGGTCCCTGATGGTGTAATTTACGCTTATGTTCAATTAAGGTGGATTTATTTTTATAGAATTTTTCACAGTTCTCAACGTCGCACTTGTATAATTCGTGTGCGTCCTTATGTTCCTTAACATGTTCATTGAAATTTTGCCAATTAATAAAGGAACATTCACAACCTTCAAATGCACAGCGATAAACAGGAATACCATTATGTTGCCTTTTGTGAGCTTGCAAACGATGTAGAACATCAAAACTTTCGTTACAGATATCACATTGATGGGGAAGTTTTTGAGTAGTGCTTGTCTCATTGTCGCTCACAGAATCTGAACATAACTAAAAATAATATAAAGAAGAGGACATAAACCTTAATTTGCCTTTATAATTTATTTAATAATTACCAATTCTTCATTTAATATGCCTGCTTTCTTTGCATTATTATTTAAATTTTCTGTCACAAACTTAACTTTTAATATAACCTCACTTTCATTTTTTAAATTGCTTTGAGGACTTTCATTTACTTCTACCGTAGTATTAGCTGTATTGCAATCCTTTTTTGTTACATATCCCAAGTTTTCATTTTTTTCAACTATTTTCTTAGATGGCCGTCCTCTTTTTCTTTTTGTAGCCGTTTTTTTTACATTTTTATTTACTACAGGGTGACCACTTATAGCCGCCTCCATCAACTCTTCTAGTTCCAAATCGGTTTCCTCAGCTGTGTTTATATTAAATTCTTTTAACTTCTCGGGAGTTTTCAAAAGTTCGTTAAACTTATCCAAGGAGTTAACACACATTTGTTGGAAGTCATAAAATAGCATAATTTGTTTATAACATTCTGAGCACACTTGCTGGGGATATTCATCCGATAATTCCACGGCTACGGAGGCACATAACATTATTTTTTTGGCCAAATCCTCCGTAGTAAATATATGAAATATTGAATGATTTTTCGACAACGAAGTTAAACAGGTTCTGCATAATTGATCTCTTAAATCCTTTGGCATTATTTCAAAATTATTTTTAAATAAACAAATATATTTTCGAAATATTAAGATTGAGTTAATTGGTATATGTGAACAGCTGTTTAACTCTACTGCTTTTTTCAATAATCTACTACCTTTTTTGTTTGCACTGACCGCTTCTCTCTTTTATATCTACTTGTTTTTGTAATAAAGCAGCTGGTGTCTGTATTGTTTTTTTTTTTTCTAATCAGCTGTTAGAAAATATTTAATCTTATTTGTTTACATGGAACTTTTATACTAAAATTTGTGAAAATAATTTTTTTTTAATTTAAAATAGTGAAAAATGGAACATTCTATGCATTATATAGAGTTATCAAAAAATCCAATTCGTTTTGATGCTGTTAGCCAGCTTACGAATGTGTTCTTCGATGATTCTAATAAACAAGTGAGGAGATAACGGACAGAAACGCCTGCTAAATTTATATCTTGTTTGAAAGCCCAAAAATGCGGTAACCGCATTGGAGATCTCTAGGAAACCCATTTATTATAATGATTGCAATAGAATCCATATTTTTTTGGAAGAATTTCTTCAATTCGCCAATATTTATTTAGCAATTTTCTCTCGTAGATATTTGCTGTTCGTTCTGGTGGAGCCACTGGTGTCGTCGTTAAGGGACCCACAGACGAAAAAGTCATTTCATTTTGCATGACGGATCGCGGTGCTATACGTTCCATAAAATTTTCTCCCGATAATCAAATTTTAGCTGTACAAAGACGTGAAAATTGCGTTGAATTTATTTGCTTTCAAGGTGATCAACCCATGTTACAAGACATAATAGTACATCAAGTTAAAGCGTTAATCTATGGTTTTGTATGGGTCCACAATAGAGAATGTGCTCTAATATCGAACTCGGGCGTGGAGATATTTACAGTTGTAACCGAAAAGCAACAAGTTAAATCGATGAAAGCTATGAGTATGAGTATAAAATGGTTTGCTTGGTGTTCCGAGGCCAATATTGCAGTGTTATGTACAGCTGATAGCAATAGTTGTTTAATACCGATCTTGATAAAACAAAAATCTATAACCAAGTTACCTAAATTGGATTGTAAGTTAAGGTTTTTTGTTGTAATTTAATTTAAATCTAATTTTTTCTTATAGTGGGCAGTTCAAATCGTGAAATCCAGGAGAGTAAAGTTACATTAGGCCAAATATATGGCGTTATGTCTGTATTAATCTTACAAGCCAGTTCGACCGGCATGATGGAGGTAGAAATTTATCTTTTAAATGGTCCCGGTTTGGCTCCACGAAAATGTCATGTTTTACGCTTGGGTTTAGTGGGACGTTTTGCCATTAACACGGTGGACAATTTAATAGTAGTGCATCATCAAGCCTCAGCTACTTCTTTGCTATTTGATATATCCTTAAGTGGAGAGGTAACCAATGACGTAACCTGTCACTCCCCTATAACAGTGGGTAGGTCTATAAGACCATTCGCATTGAAATTACCCAGTTTATTGCCAGATGGTCAGATATTGCAATGTGAATTATGTAAGTTATGGAAAAAAATTTATTTAAAATTTAAAATGAGATTTTTTTTTTAAATTTTACAATTTGTGGTTTCTTTAATTTTTATTTACTCCTTCCTTTCCAGATTCCACAAATTGGGTTTTATTTCAGCCCAACATTGTTATAGATGCCAAATTAGGTTGTATGTGGTATCTGCACTTGGACATAGAATCTTTGTGTAACTTGATATCAGATAGAATAAGATTAACCGAATTTCTATTGCAACGTAACAATGGCAAACAGGCTTTGCTAAAGGTTCTCAGACAATTAGTGGACGAACATTATAATGGTTCATTTCTACCGGTTGTGGAGACAATTTTCAATAAAATCAATAAGGTGTATGCGTAAGTAAATCTCTGGAAAAAGTATAAAATTTTTTTTAATTACTGATAATGCGCCTTTAGCTCTTGGGTTCAATTGGAATTGCAAAATCAAACAGCCCAACCTTCGAATGTTAAGACAACACCCAAATTACCAGCTCCTCCTAAGGTGTTAATCGAACAAATCGATATGCATAGCCAAGTATTTCAACCCATAGTCGAAAAACCCCAATGTCAAACGATACTCCTGCTCTATCTGCAATCTCTGTGTAAACATAATATTGCGGCTCAAGAAGATCTTAGCAAAATGTTAATCAATGAATTGATACTCAACAAAAGTTTTGATACTCTACGCCGTCTGGTGGAGTATTCGTTGTTATTGGAATCCAAGGCCATAGCCTGTTATCTATTATCACATTCCAATGAAGATCCTGCTGTTTCACAAGTGGCTTTGGATATGTTAACAAAAATAAAAGCCTATGAAATTATCATCGAAGTGTTGCTAGGTCAAGGCAAAGTGGTCGATGCTTTACGTTTGGCCATCAACTCCTCGGATGTCGAACGTATATCGGCGAGAAAATTTTTGGAAGCTGCCCAAAAATCTCAAAATGATATGACTTTTCATAGTGTCTTTAAATACTTTCAAATGCGTAATTTTAAATATCATGGTACAATGGATTTCCAAAAAAGTGAGTTTTGGTTTTAAGACTTGATAATTAGTCGTTGTTTTTACAAAATTTTTTGTCTTCTTTCAGCTGAACAATGTTCGGAGTTTGTTCAATATTACAATAATTTATATAAGTCTCAGTAACAGAGGTTTCAAAAACCTGGTCTAAAAAAAATAATAAATATTTTAAGGTGCTTTTAATAATAAATAGCAAGAAATAAGAATATTTCAATTATTGGTCATTGGTTTATATATCTTCATATCGATTTACGATCATCGCTGACTCACAGATGCTGTAACGCTGTATAATTAATATTTTCTTAAAAAAGTACTTTTTCTTAAAAGGAGTACATTTCATCTTAAAAGTCACTTTTTCTTAAAGTAAAAAAGAACTCATTTCTCATTTTCTTTAAAAAGCATTTTTTTTTTTGAAAATGTACCGTTTCTTTTAGAAGAAGTGATAAAAAGGATCTCTTCTGCCAACAATGCCATAAAAAATTATATTTTCTTAACAAAAGTAATTTTTCTTAAAAAATACCTTTTATTACAAATGTACATTTCATCAAAAGGTTCCTTTTATTCAAAAAGTACTTTTTATTAAAAAAGTGCCTTTTATTCCAAAAGTACCTTTTATACAAAAAGTACCTTTTATACAAAAAGTACTTATAATTCAACAAGTGCCCTTTATTCAAAAAGTGTCTTTTAAAAATCACCATTCTTTACTCCTGCCAAAACAGACCGGAGTGATGGAGTGTGGAAAATTTTGTAGCTACACATTGGGGGAATTTTATAACAATGGAGTAGGGTAAAGCGAAATAAATGAAAAACTACATTTGCAATAAACATAAAATTTCCTAGCAACCTAATGGGAGTGACCATACTACAAACATATAAAATAGCAAATAGTTAAACACTATCTACAGTATATTAAATCGGTAAATGCCCGGTTTATTCGTTAAAAAATTTATGATTTTTCTAAGTAAACATTTGTTTCAATCAAAATGAACAAGATTTGGGAATGTAGACCATATAATTATCGATGATGTAGACATCTTAACCAAAATATGTTCTTTGATGATAAAAATTTTAAAGTATATTAACTGAAATTCAAGATCTCGTCTTAAATTACTACATTTTTGTGGTAAAAATCCGAGTTCTAAAAATTTTCTTGATTTCTGCGTTGACAAAAAGAGTATTATATTTAGTTTACAATTTACAATAGCTCTGTTCGTTTACCTGATAATTTGTAATAATTTGTACAAATTATCACAAAATTTACTGGATCCTGTTCGTTTACTTCAAAAACCCAGTAAAAGAGAACAAATGAGAGCGTAAAGTGACAGTAAATTTTTTGAAAACTTGCTAGTTTTTACTATTAGCAAGCAAGAAAAATCATGTTTGAAAAACATATGATTGATTTTTGTGGTAAATAAAGCAAAAATACTACAATTTTATTTTTGTGCAAAAATTTTAAACAATAATTCCGAGGAAATTAACGATAGAAGAAGTAAATATTCACATGAACAGGTTTCATTAATTTTAATCTTTTAAAACCGGTTCCTGCCAAAAATATATGCGTATCTGCCGATTTCTTTCATAATAAATGTTTTTTTCAAAAGCAATAGGTAATGATATTAGTTTCAATGAATATTTTACATGTTACATAAACTAAATTCTTCTAATTAAGGTATGTTTATTTTTTTAATTTAGAGTTTCACTTCTTCTTCACTTTAAAATATGTTTACAATCAGCTGTTTCTATGAACTTGCAAATTCTTAAGGGCATTATGATGGTATTAGTGAAAATTTGTTAGGATGTGTGACACCGACGATGCTGGATGAAAAATCAAAAATTTTAGATTTTTGGCATGCTGGAGAGAGATGTATTGTATTTTCTCATGCTGTACAGGTCGTACAGCAAATGTATATGCTAACGTCAAGCACACGTACACGAATATCAAGCGGTTGACAAGTGGCCTTTACAAATTGCTGCTCGTTTACTATTTTGGATATTTATGTTTTTGAGAACTAATTTTTCTTAGTCTCTGAAATTTTGGTTTTTACTGGGAAAGTAAACGAACAGAGCTAATATAATTACAAATACTTTCTTCATTTAAACTTCATGCCGTAACAACAAATGGGATTTAATTTAACTATTGTAATGATATTGACAAATTTTGGTACTGAATATGACCCTTTGCATTCGAATAAAAAGTTTCTGAAACATGACTTGAATTTATGAAAGAAATTTAAAATAACTTACCATTGCAATCGATTTAACTGCATTGATTACCAAATATAATGTCCAATGGATTTTAAAGCACCCGCGAACACGACTAGTTTTGTAAATTTTTAAGGAGTGTTCCTGATATGTTAAAATCATAACGAAACACTTAAAATATGATTTGAAAACCCGAAAGCATTATTTTCAATACTTTTTTATATTACCGGAACAACTTTTATGATACTGGCAAGGACCATATATTATATTAATATATATAATACCAGATATTAACATATATATATATATTAAGATATATGGTCTTTGCTTATAGCCCACATATGACAAGAACTATTTGTAGTTGGTTGCCAGAAATTATGCACATATGATTCTAAAGCACTCGCGAGCAGTTTTCTAAAGTCAATAGAATTTTTTTATATGTTCCTAGTTGTTTAAAACACGACACTTTTAGGAAACCCCGAAAAAATTTTGACACGACACTTTAATTTTACCGGAACAATTTTCGCGTAACTTGTAACTTGTACCGACGAAAACAAACGTAATAACTGATAGTTTTATCTATAAATATCAAATATGGCGGCTAACAAATAATGAATCGCTTTAAATATTTAATGGCAGTCATAAATATGGCTCATGAAACATAATTTTTGCTCTTTGTATTTTATTTGTTTTGATTTTTTATTTCTCAACATTGCGGTAGCAAACTGCTACTGTCCAGCTAAACATTCATTAATTTCCAAATGCTTTTAACACTTTAAGATATCTTAAAAATATTTTTTTACATTTATACAGCTGCCATCGATACTTTTTTATATTAAATTATTTATTTTGCCAATTTGTATGGTCTGATTTAAGTGAACCGTTATATGCTACTGAATGCCAGATCGTTAGAAAGTGCTTTAATAAAATGTTGCCATATTCTTGAGGCTGTCGGATGTAGAAGTGCGTTAGGGCACTGTTATGCATGAAACACATAGACGACAGCGGCTACACGAACACACGACTACAAATGCTGATGGCTGCAATTGTAGTCGTGTAGTCAGCTACTTAATTTTTTTGAAAACGACAGCAATATATAACAACAATAAAAAGAACTGTTTCTATACAAAAGCATTTTTATTTCAGTAGTGCCAATTGTATTTTTTTACTTTATTTTTTTTTATTATTAATTGAATTATTATAGCATATCATATTGCGATTAATTTTTTCAACAAAATAAAATATTTCATAGCACTAATATCTTTTACATATTTTGTTATATTGTCAACACTATTTTTGTTTTGTAGCCAACAAAAATAAAAGTTATCCTAAGTTGACTGCAGCGATAAAAGTTGTCATGCAGCCGTGTAGCTGTGTTGGCGTCAACATAATCGTTTTCATATAAACGTGTGTATTTTATTTTTTACAGGCTGTAGTCGTGTAGCCGCTGTCATCTATGTGTTTCATGCATTACACGTTCAATATTATTGACCGGGATTCAATATTATTGAACGTGTAGCATGCAGTATTAATGAATCGTGATCCATTATCATTGGCCATTCGTTATCGGCAGCAGTTTTGTATTGCATTTGCAGGCACTAGATCAAATAGATGAGAATTGTCGTACTACGATAAAATTTCATATAAAAAACTAAAAATTGTGAAAATGGTTTATACGTATCAGATCATGTGCACATATCTAGATACATATGTATCAGCGATCCATACACAGTTTTGTTTGTTCATTTCAACTCAATTATATACATACATGATCTTCCTTTATTTACATATTTTAACAAATTTGATATTTAATCTTATCTTTACATATAGATATTGCAACAAATAATAGGATCTAAAGATATTAAATAGTTTTTATTTTATCTTTTACTGATTTTCAAAGGAAAACCTTTATATGATTTAATATATTCAAATACTATCTGAAAATATTTATATGCTTATATGTAGGAAGGTTTATTAGAAAAACAAGTAAGAGTGTTAAATTCGGCTATGCCGAATCTTTGATACCCTCCACCTGGGTTTTACGTTTACATTAATATCTGGACTTCTTGCACTATTTGTAACAAATGTATATAAAATATTTGAGTATGTAAACACTTTGATAAACCTATTACTGAATTATTACAACAAATGCTCTGAATTTTCAGCATTTTATAGAGGTGTCTACATATATTAGGTCATAAATTGGCACAATGACTCCCGATTTATCCCATTTTAAATACTAACCTGATCCAGATAATTACAAACAATATTAAGTTTAACCAGGTAAATGGTTTATTTTGTAATTTTCTTTTTAATTTAAATTTTTTAATATAAAGGTGCATTTTATTTTTTACAAACCTTTTCAATTTTCCAGACCTATTAGTATAGGGCACATTTGTGAGTCCGCAAAGATCAACTTTCAACTCTTACTTCTTTTTATTGTATTAAATCTATATTTGTGTCTTTAAATTAATTAAGATAATTAAGATGAAAATATTTAACAAACTGTTTTTTTTTAGTTAATATCTGAACATTTTACTGATACAAGACAAAACTAAAACTGCCAAAAATTTCAGTCAAAACTATTTTGATTGTATTTGTTAAATATCGCATAATTTTTTTCAATTTTAAACTTTAAAGTCTTTTTAAGTCTGGTAATAACTCTATAATATGAAGGAAGTAAATATGTGGATTCTTTAATAACAAGACAAGTATAAAAAAACACTTTTTTGTGCATTACATTAAAATATTATAAATTTGAACATAATTAATTTTAGAAACATAATTAATTTTAGAAAAATGTCCGATTCGTTTTTCGATGATGCTGAAAACATATCAAAGAAATACAGAACATAAATCAGATCTAAGTATACATGCTTATAACCACTGCTATAAAAAATCTTTTAAAACCAACAGTATTGCCATAATTTGAAATTGTAAAGATGCTAAATTGCAAAAAAAAGATGCTTAAACGTACTGGATGCTAAATTCTTTTTTCAAATTTCATTACCTTTATACTGAAAAATTATATACTTATTAATAAATTCTTTGGTTTTTATACCCTCCACTCCAGTGTGCAGAGGGTATATATAAGTTTGTCATTCCGTTTGTAATAATTAGAAAAAAAATTCTGGACCCCATAAAATATATATATTTGTGATCCTTATAACAAGCGAAGTTGATGTAGCGATGTCCGTCTGTCCGTCTGTCCGGCTGTCCGTCTGTCCGTCTGTCCGTCTGTCCGTCTGTGGAAATCACGATGACGGCTTCAATCGGATAGCTAGGGTGCTCCTTGGTATAAAAAATGATTCACTAACATCCTGAGAAGTTTGCTATTTAAAATCGTCCAAATCGGTTAATCTGGTCCCGAGAATTGAGCGAAGAATTAAAAAGTCATGAGAAAATATGATTTGAATATGTGTTCTTGTGATAACGCCCTCAATAGGGCAGATAGGGCGCTTGTTTTTAGTGAGAATGATTCACTAACATCTTGAGAAGGTTCCTGTTTTTAAATCATGACAATAGGTTTCATAGGTGCCGAGAAATCACTGAAAAGGTAAAAAAAATATGACGTTTTCCTATATTGTTTTCCTAAATTTTGTATTTTGTCATAGCTGTGCATGTTGTTTTTGTGGTCGTTGTGTTAATAAGATAAAAATTCATCAATATCAATATTTTTTGGTGTAATATTTAAGTTAATTAATTAATAAAAGAAACTATATAAAATCAATATCAATATTCTGCGATTTTTATAACATCACAAAATGTTACAAATTGATACATACTACTGTTGCCAATATCAAAATACTATAAATAATATTCATATATTCTGTATATGTATATCCATAATAAGCGCATATTAAAATAAATCGGTATTTTATTTTATTTTTACAAAATTCTGAAATTTTTAGAGTTGAAAAAATAGTATGGTTTTAAGAGTTGTATTTTTAGTACATGTATAAACCCTGCATACTTGCTTTCAAAAGTAGTAGGTAGGTAAGCCATAAAATATTTATTTACCCTGTAAAAAAAATTGTTGTTTAGAAAAATACTATTTTTTGTCAGATGTTAATTACAATAAATTTTTAAACTTTGTTATTTAATGTCGGAACGGAGGCAAACGCCATTTCCAAAATTTTGTTTCAACAGTTATCCACATTAAGAATAACCGCGGAGCTCAGCTCAATCAATGTGCAATGATCGAGCCTTGCCCTGGGAAACATGCGTTTATGCCTTTCTTAACACAAACGCCATTCCCAACTACCAAAAATTTTTGACACGAGCTATTCACATTATGAATAGCCGCGGAGCTCAACTCAATCATAGTGCAATGATGAAGCTTCGCCCTGGGAAACATATATTCATGCTTTTCTTAGCACAAACCGAACTTCTTATGGCACATTAAAAATAAACTAATTGAGAAGTACAATTCATCATTACGGTGTATTATAATACTATTTTCTTATTTTACTAGTAGCTAGTAAACAAAGTGACCGTGTCATTGTGAACGAAATAGAATTGAAATTGTATGCAGATTTGTTTTACTTAAAAAACCTGTTTCTACAGATAGTGAATAAAATCCCAGTAAGCATTTTATGCAATAAATGATCATGTAGAGTCTTTTTGACTCATATGTGCTATTAAAACAGTTATAAATGCGCCCTTTTGCTGATCACAAAATATTCTTTTGTTGGGATTAAATATTACCTTACCCGCTCTTGAGAGTCCTTTTTATCCGCTTTTCTAATTAGTTTCGACTCATTTTTGAGTCTTATTTAATGTAATTTTTCTCTAAATCACTTTCTAAGAGAAAGCAAAAATCATTATCTAGTCTTTGTCTAATAGCGCATGTGATTAAGCAGTTTTTAATCATCAAAAGTGCTCGAAGAAGACACAGTAAGGTAATTTTTGTTAAAACAATCTTCGAAATGATGACTGGGATATCGTATATTTTTGTTAACACACAAACATATGCATAGCAGCACGAGTAAACCGAACTCAAATTGGCTTCTTATATGTATACAGCCGAACAAAAATGAAAATACTCACCAAAGAGTAAAGTAAGCAACAATTTCATTCAGTCTTATGGAAGCTTTTGAACAAAGCAAGTCTATGTCGCGTTGTCTTGTGAATTTTTACATTGTTTTTTAATAGGTACTAGCCAGGAGATTTTTTCAGAAATCTCTACGCTTATAAAAAAAATTCCCTTTTTTCCCTACACTACTTTTTTTAAAATTTATTTTTAATTTGTACATTTTGAATTTCAATTATGTAAAAATAAAAAATAAGATAAAAATATCATGAGAATTACATAATAATAATATAAAAAACATACAGATATTATAAAGAAAATATTTTTGCAATTCTGTTTAATTCATCTTTTTGATATGGTTAGATGTGCATTTAAAATTTACACAATTAAAGGTGTGTATTTTCCATATGTAAATTCAGTTTTACGATCCATACGTAATTCGGCGTGTGTGTCAAAATTGGCGTTTTACATACAATTCATAATTTTTGCGATCAAACGTACATATGTATTTCCGTATGACATAACCTCTAAATGTAAACAACAGCTGATTTAATTTGTGAATTTACAAAAAGTTATTGTTAAAAATAAAGTAATATATTTTTTAATTGTTAATTAATATTAAACAATTTATTTTTCTTTCAATATTTATCTTTATAATTTACTCTGTTTTTCTTTCGCCACAAGCAGTATTGTATTTTAATATGGTTGTCATGCCAAAATAGAACCTGCTCTAATTGAAAAATTTACATATGTTTTGCCAAATGTGTTGTACATAAACAGTTTTTGAAAGGGTGCACACTATGTGTACAAATTGCACGTGCTAAAACAATAAGAAAAACACAAGCAAAACACATAGTGTGAACGCAGTTTAATTAAAATGGCTTGCAAATGAGATGTTACAACTCAAACAGAATATTTGTTCTTGGTTTTCAGTGTTGCCGTTTTAGCTTTTTAGTTGCTAGATTTAGCAACTTTTTTTGTCGTTTAGCATCCAAAATTTATCAAAAGATGCTAGATGCTAACTTAGAATCTTTTATTAATAAAAAGTTGCTTTTAGCATCTTTTTTTGATATTGTTTTTTCATAATTTTTGAATATATAATTTTAATGGTATTGATATGTTTTTATTTCTCAAAGTGTAGTACAGCAATTTTGTGTACTACTCCTTTTACCACACTGCTCGTTTCTTTCAACAAATATAACAAAACATTTTGAAATAGAAGAATGTAAACACCAACAACAGTTTTTAATGAATTTGAAAGTCGATTGCCAAAAAATATTATTGTATTAAAAAAATGCCAAAATTTTCAATACAAAACACATTAAATCGGGTAAAAGAACAGATAACCAATATATTAGAAGAGTTTAAATTTATATCATCTGAAACAGAAAAAATTCAAATCCAATGGAGTTATATCAAAGAACAAAACTGGGATACAACACTGAATACAACCTCTTTATGGATTGAAAAATTCTATTGGCGAAAATCCATTTTAGGAGTTATCAATATTTGTATTGTCTATATTAGTTTTGTCTTTCTCAAAAGCCGAAGTTGAACGTTTGTTTAGTTTAATGGCTTTAGTTAAAAGCAAACTTCGAACAGAATAAAATCCGAGTTGTTATGTTCTGTAATACGTATAAAAGAAGGATTGAAATTGAAAAATCGGTGCTGTCACACTTACAATATACCGATGTCGTTGATAAGAGTCGATCGTCAGAAAAATATCAGAGCCAAGAAGAACTTGAAGATGAAGACATCACAGAAATGTTAGATTCCATAAACCAATTATTCTAATATAATCGTATCTTTTGATAATGTAATTTCTGTTATATTTTAAATAAAAAAAAAATCCCTCTAAAATTAATAATATTTAATTTAAGTTTAAAATAAACTCAATTTGATGTTAATAAAAATTTCAGATGAAATCCAAAATAATTTTAATTAAAATTTAAAAAATATAAATCGAAACATATGTTTTATATTAATTTTTCGATTTAAAAACCAAAGAATTTATTAATAAGTATATAATTTTTCAGTATAAAGGTAATGAAATTTGAAAAAAGAATTTAGCATCCAGTACGTTTAAGCATCTTTTTTTTGCAATTTAGCATCTTTACAATTTCAAATTATGGCAATACTGTTGGTTTTAAAAGATTTTTTATAGCAGTGGTTATAAGCATGTATACTTAGATCTGATTTATGTTCTGTATTTCTTTGATATGTTTTCAGCATCATCGAAAAACGAATCGGACATTTTTCTAAAATTAATTATGTTTCTAAAATTAATTATGTTCAAATTTATAATATTTTAATGTAATGCACAAAAAAGTGTTTTTTTATACTTGTCTTGTTATTAAAGAATCCACATATTTACTTCCTTCATATTATAGAGTTATTACCAGACTTAAAAAGACTTTAAAGTTTAAAATTGAAAAAAATTATGCGATATTTAACAAATACAATCAAAATAGTTTTGACTGAAATTTTTGGCAGTTTTAGTTTTGTCTTGTATCAGTAAAATGTTCAGATATTAACTAAAAAAAAACAGTTTGTTAAATATTTTCATCTTAATTATCTTAATTAATTTAAAGACACAAATATAGATTTAATACAATAAAAAGAAGTAAGAGTTGAAAGTTGATCTTTGCGGACTCACAAATGTGCCCTATACTAATAGGTCTGGAAAATTGAAAAGGTTTGTAAAAAATAAAATGCACCTTTATATTAAAAAATTTAAATTAAAAAGAAAATTACAAAATAAACCATTTACCTGGTTAAACTTAATATTGTTTGTAATTATCTGGATCAGGTTAGTATTTAAAATGGGATAAATCGGGAGTCATTGTGCCAATTTATGACCTAATATATGTAGACACCTCTATAAAATGCTGAAAATTCAGAGCATTTGTTGTAATAATTCAGTAATAGGTTTATCAAAGTGTTTACATACTCAAATATTTTATATACATTTGTTACAAATAGTGCAAGAAGTCCAGATATTAATGTAAACGTAAAACCCAGGTGGAGGGTATCAAAGATTCGGCATAGCCGAATTTAACACTCTTACTTGTTAAATCGAAAAATTAATATAAAACATATGTTTCGATTTATATTTTTTAAATTTTAATTAAAATTATTTTGGATTTCATCTGAAATTTTTATTAACATCAAATTGAGTTTATTTTAAACTTAAATTAAATATTATTAATTTTAGAGGGATTTTTTTTTTATTTAAAATATAACAGAAATTACATTATCAAAAGATACGATTATATTAGAATAATTGGTTTATGGAATCTAACATTTCTGTGATGTCTTCATCTTCAAGTTCTTCTTGGCTCTGATATTTTTCTGACGATCGACTCTTATCAACGACATCGGTATATTGTAAGTGTGACAGCACCGATTTTTCAATTTCAATCCTTCTTTTATACGTATTACAGAACATAACAACTCGGATTTTATTCTGTTCGAAGTTTGCTTTTAACTAAAGCCATTAAACTAAACAAACGTTCAACTTCGGCTTTTGAGAAAGACAAAACTAATATAGACAATACAAATATTGATAACTCCTAAAATGGATTTTCGCCAATAGAATTTTTCAATCCATAAAGAGGTTGTATTCAGTGTTGTATCCCAGTTTTGTTCTTTGATATAACTCCATTGGATTTGAATTTTTTCTGTTTCAGATGATATAAATTTAAACTCTTCTAATATATTGGTTATCTGTTCTTTTACCCGATTTAATGTGTTTTGTATTGAAAATTTTGGCATTTTTTTAATACAATAATATTTTTTGGCAATCGACTTTCAAATTCATTAAAAACTGTTGTTGGTGTTTACATTCTTCTATTTCAAAATGTTTTGTTATATTTGTTGAAAGAAACGAGCAGTGTGGTAAAAGGAGTAGTACACAAAATTGCTGTACTACACTTTGAGAAATAAAAACATATCAATACCATTAAAATTATATATTCAAAAATTATGAAAAAACAATATCAAAAAAAGATGCTAAAAGCAACTTTTTATTAATAAAAGATTCTAAGTTAGCATCTAGCATCTTTTGATAAATTTTGGATGCTAAACGACAAAAAAAGTTGCTAAATCTAGCAACTAAAAAGCTAAAACGGCAACACTGAAAACCAAGAACAAATATTCTGTTTGAGTTGTAACATCTCATTTGCAAGCCATTTTAATTAAACTGCGTTCACACTATGTGTTTTGCTTGTGTTTTTCTTATTGTTTTAGCACGTGCAATTTGTACACATAGTGTGCACCCTTTCAAAAACTGTTTATGTACAACACATTTGGCAAAACATATGTAAATTTTTCAATTAGAGCAGGTTCTATTTTGGCATGACAACCATATTAAAATACAATACTGCTTGTGGCGAAAGAAAAACAGAGTAAATTATAAAGATAAATATTGAAAGAAAAATAAATTGTTTAATATTAATTAACAATTAAAAAATATATTACTTTATTTTTAACAATAACTTTTTGTAAATTCACAAATTAAATCAGCTGTTGTTTACATTTAGAGGTTATGTCATACGGAAATACATATGTACGTTTGATCGCAAAAATTATGAATTGTATGTAAAACGCCAATTTTGACACACACGCCGAATTACGTATGGATCGTAAAACTGAATTTACATATGGAAAATACACACCTTTAATTGTGTAAATTTTAAATGCACATCTAACCATATCAAAAAGATGAATTAAACAGAATTGCAAAAATATTTTCTTTATAATATCTGTATGTTTTTTATATTATTATTATGTAATTCTCATGATATTTTTATCTTATTTTTTATTTTTACATAATTGAAATTCAAAATGTACAAATTAAAAATAAATTTTAAAAAAAGTAGTGTAGGGAAAAAAGGGAATTTTTTTTATAAGCGTAGAGATTTCTGAAAAAATCTCCTGGCTAGTACCTATTAAAAAACAATGTAAAAATTCACAAGACAACGCGACATAGACTTGCTTTGTTCAAAAGCTTCCATAAGACTGAATGAAATTGTTGCTTACTTTACTCTTTGGTGAGTATTTTCATTTTTGTTCGGCTGTATACATATAAGAAGCCAATTTGAGTTCGGTTTACTCGTGCTGCTATGCATATGTTTGTGTGTTAACAAAAATATACGATATCCCAGTCATCATTTCGAAGATTGTTTTAACAAAAATTACCTTACTGTGTCTTCTTCGAGCACTTTTGATGATTAAAAACTGCTTAATCACATGCGCTATTAGACAAAGACTAGATAATGATTTTTGCTTTCTCTTAGAAAGTGATTTAGAGAAAAATTACATTAAATAAGACTCAAAAATGAGTCGAAACTAATTAGAAAAGCGGATAAAAAGGACTCTCAAGAGCGGGTAAGGTAATATTTAATCCCAACAAAAGAATATTTTGTGATCAGCAAAAGGGCGCATTTATAACTGTTTTAATAGCACATATGAGTCAAAAAGACTCTACATGATCATTTATTGCATAAAATGCTTACTGGGATTTTATTCACTATCTGTAGAAACAGGTTTTTTAAGTAAAACAAATCTGCATACAATTTCAATTCTATTTCGTTCACAATGACACGGTCACTTTGTTTACTAGCTACTAGTAAAATAAGAAAATAGTATTATAATACACCGTAATGATGAATTGTACTTCTCAATTAGTTTATTTTTAATGTGCCATAAGAAGTTCGGTTTGTGCTAAGAAAAGCATGAATATATGTTTCCCAGGGCGAAGCTTCATCATTGCACTATGATTGAGTTGAGCTCCGCGGCTATTCATAATGTGAATAGCTCGTGTCAAAAATTTTTGGTAGTTGGGAATGGCGTTTGTGTTAAGAAAGGCATAAACGCATGTTTCCCAGGGCAAGGCTCGATCATTGCACATTGATTGAGCTGAGCTCCGCGGTTATTCTTAATGTGGATAACTGTTGAAACAAAATTTTGGAAATGGCGTTTGCCTCCGTTCCGACATTAAATAACAAAGTTTAAAAATTTATTGTAATTAACATCTGACAAAAAATAGTATTTTTCTAAACAACAATTTTTTTTACAGGGTAAATAAATATTTTATGGCTTACCTACCTACTACTTTTGAAAGCAAGTATGCAGGGTTTATACATGTACTAAAAATACAACTCTTAAAACCATACTATTTTTTCAACTCTAAAAATTTCAGAATTTTGTAAAAATAAAATACCGATTTATTTTAATATGCGTTTATTATGGATATACATATACAGAATATATGAATATTATTTATAGTATTTTGATATTGGCAACAGTAGTATGTATCAATTTGTAACATTTTGTGATGTTATAAAAATCGCAGAATATTGATATTGATTTTATATAGTTTCTTTTATTAATTAATTAACTTAAATATTACACCAAAAAATATTGATATTGATGAATTTTTATATTATTAACACAACGACCACAAAAACAACATGCACAGCTATGACAAAATACAAAGTTAGGAAAATAATATAGGAAAACGTCATATTTTTTTTTACCTTTTCAGTGATTTCTCGGCACCTATGAAACCTATTGTCATGATTTAAAAACAGGAACCTTCTCAAGATGTTAGTGAATCATTCTCACTAAAAACAAGCGCCCTATCTGCCCTATTGAGGGCGTTATCACAAGAACACATATTCAAATCATATTTTCTCATGACTTTTTAATTCTTCGCTCAATTCTCGGGACCAGATTAACCGATTTGGACGATTTTAAATAGCAAACTTCTCAGGATGTTAGTGAATCATTTTTTATACCAAGGAGCACCCTAGCTATCCGATTGAAGCCGTCATCGTGATTTCCACAGACGGACAGACGGACAGACGGACAGACGGACAGCCGGACAGACGGACATCGCTACATCAACTTCGCTTGTTATAAGGATCACAAATATATATATTTTATGGGGTCCAGAATTTTTTTTCTAATTATTACAAACGGAATGACAAACTTATATATACCCTCTGCACACTGGAGTGGAGGGTATAAATAGAATCTCCATAAGCATACAATTTTCAATTTGGTGATTTCGTTTTTAATTTTACGTTATTTCTCTACATTCTCTTATCAGTGGGTAAGAGGAATTTTCAATTTTGACAAAGTAATTGTTATTAATCCTTGTTATGAAATCGATAATTTTTCATAACCTGTTTCTTCATGAATAAGATTTGTAGGATACCTCCAGGGCTTTCAATTTATCATTTTAACCCGAATTGTCCCACAATTATTTTTTTTTTGAATATCCAATATTTGCTGGCATAAAATAGTGGAATGGTGACTAATGATTACAGAAATATTAACAAAACATTTTTTCATTAGGGGGTTTGTTCGGTGGGGGGCCGTTGCCATATGGCAACACTGGGTCATACTGGAAATTTACATGCAAATAAATAGAATCTATGTTAAAAATTTTTTCAAATAATTTCTTTATTTTTAAAAATAAATAAAATAAAAAGCATTAAATTAAAATTAAATACGCGTTTTTGTAAGTTTTTAAAACAATTCAAAATAGTAAAATAAAATACATATACACAAAAACATTTTTTTTTTATATTTTTTACATTTTGCTATGATATTTTTCAAAACAATTGATGCACATACATATCAATATTACATTTTTACAGGCAGTACGCACAGTACTCGTTCAAGTGTCTTCAGCACATCGTCTTTTCTTTTCGATAGTCATTGGCCAATGGTTGACTCCATCATAACGAAGTGATTCCAGCACCGTTCCTTTCATTTTGCGTTTTAGTGTTGCACCAGGTCTAATAGGAGCTACTCCGTAATGTTTGCAGTAAAATGTCGCAATCTGTCGTCGAAATTCTAATTGTGGCATAGTCTGTTCTACAGATATCTGTAGTTGCCAAGCATTTTGAACCGAAACATCAACTAACCAAGTATATATGGAACTCCACCATTTTTTGCCTCTATTTGCAATTCGATATAGACTTACGTTTTGGTCCATTCTATCAACGCCTCCCATACATTGATTATATTTTCCAATAAATTTCGGACGAGGCAAATTTATTTTTCGCATTTGTGCTTTGGAGTAGCGTTGGGTATTAGATACTGGATTCATGCCAAATGCAGTTGATGCAGCACATACTACCGAATTATCCACCCATTTCGTCAATACAATGTTTCCGTTATTTATTTTTTTTTTGAAACAGAATAACCACGTTCCATTTTTTTTAACTTGTCTTTGGACGGCAGAGGACAATTTTTTGGAATTCTGTTTTCTCGAATTGTACCAGTGGCATCATATCCTCGAGATTTCAAATATGACAATAATGGAATATGTGTAAATAAGTTGTCGAAATAGAATGAGAATGGCAGTACCTGCACTTCCGGCGTGAAATCATCAATCATGTTTATAAATGGGGCAGCGCATTTTCCGAATCTCTCTTCATACTTCGGATTTGACCTGGGATTTTGGCCTTGATAAATCTCAAAGTTTATTAAATAACCTGCTGGAGTACACAACGACCATACCTTATAGCCAAAGCGCATCGGTTTACCCTTGATGAATTGCTTGCAGTCATGTCTGCCAAAATAGGCAATCATGCTCTCGTCATAAGACGAATGCTGCTCAGGATGAAAATGTTTTAGGATATTTGCCTTCAAATGGTCTGTTATAGGCCGTAATTTCCACATTTTATCACTATCAATATATTCAATATTCAAAAATAACGATTGTTTGTTTGGACAGAGTTGTATCTTCTGAAATTAATACAAAGTAAAGCTGTATGGTACGAAAACTGAATCTAACCACACTGATCGTAGGCCTGACTTTTGGTGAGTGTGTTAAAGCGCTGACCAAAAAAGTGCAAGTACGAGTGTATGTGAAGGTTCATGGTTCAAACCTCACGGCCGCTATAAGTAGAAAAATTTTCATATAGAAACAATCTATTCAATTATAACATAACAATTATCACAATGTTCAATAAATCGCTGATAAAGGCTGAAATGCCAGAAACCGGTCCGATTAAGAATACAGTGCAGTTATGAATTTTTGAAATATATACTTTCTTCTTCTTTACCACGCACCATTTAAACAATATTAAAAAAAAAATTGCATATTAATTACAGTAGTAATTGCAATATGTCTGAAAAATGACTATAAATCTAACAAACACTATCAGTAACTTTTTTACAGCTATCCTCAAAATGGAGAAATTGCAATATTTGCTGAAATCGATTCCTACGCATTGAATTCTTTATCAGAATATTTAGCATGTTATCATCGGTACTCCAAGCCGTTCTTAGTTATAACCAGAAACAAGCAAGATACCAATAAACACTTTGAACTCCTGTACTGTTATATTAGGATTTGGTTTCCCAAGAAAAATAGCATATTTTCCGGATTCGTCGCAAATATGTTGAATCAGATCATCGTCAAAAATGTTTTCAAATTGCTCGTGTGGTGGTACTTCGCAGTCTTTATAATTTGCTGGTGGAAATATTGGAATGTATAATTATCTTTTATCCAAACCAATTTTTTTGTTTTATTGTGTTGTGGTAATTCAATAGTTGATTTCGATCGGATAACTTTACGTAATCTGCTTTTTATAGTTGAAGTCGATTGATCGTTCACAGAAACATCCAAAAGATTTGTTTCTATATTTACTGTAGAGTTGTCCAATATGTCTGTCAAAATATTTTCATCAAATGTGAGTTCGTCATCCGATTCATCCAACTGAAGTACACCAACTATATCCACATGTTTTCCAGATCGAAATACTATTTCACAGTTTGCTTTTAGTTGATCTGCACATACATTATCTAGGATGGCTCCTCTTCATCTATACAATCATCTTCACCACTAACCACCCCATTTTTGTTTTCAGGCGGCAATATATGATTGTCTCTTGCAGTTTTATTTTCCTAGACAAACATTTAAAATTTCACTTTTTAATATTTTGAAAGTTCCAGTATGACCTGGCGTTGCCATATGGCAACGGCGATATAAAATATCAAAAAAACTATATAAAAACAAAACATTTTCAAAAAGTTAATATTTCTGAATAATCTCCCATCTATCTAGATTACACAAGGGAACAATGGTTCTGTTGATTAAGAACTGAATATTGTTTTTAAGGTTATTTGGGACGCTGAATCCAAATCTGCCCTTGGTTTTTTTCTATCAGCTCGACTTTTCGAGATATACCGTTATGTTCAAAATTAAGGCACTTCCGCTACATATATTGGAATAACTTGAAAACGGTTCACCATATTAAATTAAAAAAAAAATCCGAAACTCGCAAACAATATTCTCTTAAAGCCGTGCTTACTTTGTTTTTAAATTTTCCAAGTAGTTTTAGAGATATCGTTCAAGTTTTGAAAAAAAAAATTAAAATTTTTTAAAAAAAAACATTTTTTTTGTTCTTTAAAAATTCCTAAAAAATAAAAATGGGACAAAAATCACAGTTTTGGTCTACAAACAGTTAGTTAAATATATTTCGAATAAAATGAGCTTTATTTCATTGCAATCGGTGCACAACTTTTGATTTTGTTCACGATTTACTGAATTGATATAAATCGCGATTTCCATACAAAAATAACATTTTCTAATGTGTAAGTGTTTGTATGTAATAAGTTAGTTTTTTATGATTCTAAGAATTAAAAAAATTAAGTAATAAAAAAAGATTATTTCATTTTTATGGTTGCGGTAGCAAACTCATAACGCCTATAAATTTTATTGTCCCTTTATGACACCTAGTCAGTTCACAGTCAATTAAAGAGAAAAAAGAAAAGTCCACTTGTTTTTATTGATGTGTGGTTTACCGTTGGTAACGGATGATTTTTTAAAGGAATTCCCCTGAACACATGTGTTCATTCATAAGTGACTGTCAATAAAATTGTGGATATAATTTTTTTTGGTACTTCAGTAAAAAACTACTAAGTATTTATATGGGTTCATTCAACCAATTTTTCTCATTCAACAAGTGTTTACGAAAGCGAAAAGTATAACGACAAAAAATATAAATCATTTTACATTGAACATTTAATCAGTCAACACAAAAAAGTTCAATTTTGTTCCCGTGTGTTATTTATTGAAAATTGTGTTACTTTGATATATACTTCAAAATTGTGCAATGGCTACGTCAAGAAACACCTGTAAAATCAATCCCAACTATTTTTGTAACATATGTGGCGAATACACGTTTATAAAAAATAGAAAAAGTGTGTCAGATTTTATTAAAAAAATTTATTTTGACTACTTCGGATTTACCATGGAAACCCGTGACAAGTACTGGATTCCTAATACTGTATGTAAAAACTGTGTAGAGTATTTAAGGTTATGGGCAAACAAGCAACGGACCCACTTCAAGTATAAAACACCAATGATCTGGCGGGAACCTTCGAATCATTATGATGATTGTTATTTTTGCGCTGTCAACATAACAGGCATTAATAAAACAAACCGGTCTAAATGGATTTATCCTAACGTGTTGTCTATTACCCAACCAGTCCTGTACTCTAGTGAGGATTCAGAACCACAACCATCTACATCTACACACAATTTGCACGACTTACGACAAAATGTTCCTTCACCAATTTCTGAATTTGGATCAGATGACTTGCATTTAGATATTTCTTCTGAACGCGAGCAATTTAATCAGGAGGAGCTTAGTGATTTAGTGAGAGACCTTGGACTTTCTAAAAAAGCATCTGAAATTCTTGCTTCTCGATTAAAGCAAAAAAATCTGTTAACCCAAGGAACAACAATTTCATACTACCGTAACAGAGAAAAAAACTTACTTCCATTCTTTTCCGAAGACGATGAATTTGTTTATTGTTCAGATGTTCCTGGTTTAGTAACAGCGATGGGATTAGAGGAGTATGATCCAAATGACTGGCGACTATTTATAGATTCTTCTAAACGCAGCCTAAAATGTGTACTTCTGCATAACGGTAATAAATTGGGTTCGTTGCCCATTGCACATTCAACTAAAGCTAAAGAAGAATATTGCTGGAGCATTAAAACAAATCCCTCTAAACAAGGTTATTTAAGAAAATCTTATAAAAGAAAATTTTTCGATGAATTGTAATTACATTGTAATATTTGTGTATTAAAATTTTTTATTTTTCTTTAAAATTCTCTTTTTGTGTTAAATTAAAAAGTATAGCTGACCATAAAAATGAAATAATCTTTTTTTATTACTTAATTTTTTTAATTCTTAGAATCATAAAAAACTAACTTATTACATACAAACACTTACACATTAGAAAATGTTATTTTTGTATGGAAATCGCGATTTATATCAATTCAGTAAATCGTGAACAAAATCAAAAGTTGTGCACCGATTGCAATGAAATAAAGCTCATTTTATTCGAAATATATTTAACTAACTGTTTGTAGACCAAAACTGTGATTTTTGTCCCATTTTTTTAGGAATTTTTAAAGAACAAAAAAAATGTTTTTTTTTTTTTAATTTTAATTTTTTTTTCAAAACTTGAACGATATCTCTAAAACTACTTGGAAAATTTAAAAACAAAGTAAGCACGGCTTTAAGAGAATATTGTTTGCGAGTTTCGGATTTTTTTTTAATTTAATATGGTGAACCGTTTTCAAGTTATTCCAATATATGTAGCGGAAATGCCTTAATTTTGAACATAACGGTATATCTCGAAAAGTCGAGCTGATAGAAAAAAACCAAGTGCAGATTTGAAATCAGCGACCTCAAATTAGTAAAAATTTGCTATAAATTTCAAATCAACACAAAAAAAGTTCAATTTTGTTCCCTTGTGTTATAATTCATCATAGAAAACCATTTGGATGTAAACATTAGATATTATACAAATATATTTACCTCCACATGAATTCAGATTTGCACTTTTTTGACATTTTTTTATTTTACAACTTCTTTGTATGACTATCACTTAAAAACTAAACAAGATATTGTCCACCCACTTGTCATGGAAATCAACGGTATTTTTTAGAACACAAAATCGTCGCCAACTTAAAATTTTAACGATGCGTTGATTTTTAAAAAATCTGTAACTGCAGACCATCTCTGCGTTGCCATATGGACACACGGGGACAATTCGGGTTAAGTCATTTGTTTCTATAATTTGTAAGCGATTTAGGTGGCGGTTGGCAGCGTCACTCCAAATAGGACACGCGTATATTAAGATTGGCCTTATAACACTTTTGAAGAGTACATTTTTGTTTTTGTTTTTGGGGTTTAGAAATGACCTATTTAGTAGTGGCCATAATGCTTTAAATTATTTTATAGCTTTTTGGCACGTAGCCATAATATATTGTTCAAAAGTGAGCTTTGTGTCCAAGACAACTCCGAGATATTTGACATCGTTAAGTACATTTATGGTATTATTTCCAATAAGAAGATGACGTCTTGGCAGTCTTTTGGGAGATTTGTTGAACGGAAAAATTATTGCTTGGGTCTTGTTTGGATTAATTTTAATTTTCCATTTGTGGAAATATTTATTGCAATTTACAATACCCTTTTCCATTTTCTTCAGGAGTGCACTTGTAAGTTTGTTTGAAGAAATTAACGCAGTATCATCTGCGTAATAAGCAATTTTCATATATTTCCGGACTTTAAAATCGGATGTATATATCGAGTAAAGTAAAGTAAAGTTTTTGGAGATGATATTTCATTATTAATCGCAACTAAGCTTCTGCCGTGATTGAAATCTGAAATAAGTTTGCATAAATATTTTGGTATATTTGCATCAAGAAGTTTAAATAAGAGGCCATTATGCCAAACGGTGTCAAACGCTTTTTCGATATCTAACAATATTAGACCCGTTGAACGTTTATTGTTTTTATTTGTGATTATTTGATTTTTAATTCTGTTTATTTGGTGAGTAGTGCTATGCCCTTTTTTAAATCCAAATTGTTCTTTAGCAACAATAGAATTGGTCGTTACAAATTCACTAAGACGAGAATGTAGTATTTCTTCAAATATTTTACCTAAGTTGCTTAATAAACTAATAGGTTTATAGCTATAGAACCAGGAGATTTTGAGGGTTTTATTGATAAGACAATATTCATTATTTCTTCTAGAGATGTATAATCTGCTGACTCAGAACTGGGATTTTCCTTCTTAAAATTATTTACTGTTGTATTTATTACTATATCCGCTGAGTAGTTGTAATTCGAAGTGAGGTTATTCGCTTTGACAAATGTATTTGCCAGGACTTCAGCCTTGTCCTTATCAGATGTTCTCGTTGTATTTCCAACCTCAAGGTGAGAGATTTGATTTTTTCCTTTTCCTCGCAAGTTCCTGCTTATTCTGCAAAGTGATTTATGACCTGGTTTTAAATTGGGTAATAATTGACACCAATTCTTATTGCGTTCCGAATTAATACTTTTTTTATAAACATTGATTATAAAAAGTTTGCTCGGCTATATTTGGAGATCGTTGGCTTTTTCTTTTAAAGCTTCTTCTTAGTTTAATATATTTCACAGTACTTTCTGGTAATGTGTAATTATTTTGTTGGGTTATTTTAGGTGTAGACGCGTGCCTTGCTTCGAAAACTACATTTATAAATTTTTGTATTTTATATATCGGAATATACGTGATTTTACTGTCTAAAAAATTCATATAAATGTTCCAGTTGGTTGCACTATAATCATAATAATTGAGGTCAACCTGAAAGGCCATTGATCTTTTAAGTGTACATATAATGGGGCGATGGTCTAATGGTATTTCGTAATCCATTGTTTTTACGTCTATATTTAAAGCGGAATTGCTTAAAATAGGGTTGGACTGTTAGCATAGTGAATGAAAAAATTCTTTGATTGCTGTAGGTTGTTGAGTGCAATTCCTGCAGTATTATTTGAACGGCAATTCCAAGAACAATGTTTGGCATTTAGGTCACCAAAAACTGCATATTCTTTGGTGGAAGTTGTTATGTTCAAGATATCAGCACAGAAGTTATGGGTATATCTTGGTGAATATAACGAAAATACAACAATAGGTCTATTATTTATAATAACTTCAATTGAGATGTTTTCGATTGATGAGGTGTTTGATATAAAGAGGTTTTTATGTGCGACAGATTTATGAATTAACAGAGCTTCTCCTCCTCCCCTTGCATCTGTTCTGTCACTTCTATATAAATAATAATTTTTAAAATAGGGTCTATGATTTTCTAATAAAAATGTTTCATTCAAAGACGCTATTTTAATATTTTCTCGTTCAATTAGTATTTCAAATTGTTTTAATTTAGAAAAGTTTGAAATGCCATTAGCATTCAAGTGATGTTTGTTAATTTTTGAATGTTCACATGTAGAAAAAAAACAAGCAAAAAAAATGTGTATGCATATGTAGATAAAAAAAAAATTAAACGTAATTGTATGTACATACATATACATTTTCCTTGCTTTTGATGAAGCAAATTTATCAATAATATCAAAGTTGATCATTTCAAACTTTTCTTTCCACACTTAAAAATGCTAGGTCACTTAGGCGATCTTGTCCCATTGTTGATCGTAGATATGCCAAAATTTATTTTAAGTTGCTGAATGAACGTTCACAGCTAGCAATTGATACTGAGATAGTCAGGAGTATTCGAAGTGCCTCCTCAGGTTTGGCAAAAAGTGAGAAATTCTAATGGAGTTTTATGTTCAATTACTTTTCTACTGCGGAGTAACATTTTGCAGTCACATATTTCGATAGACTTCTATTCCATTGAAATCTGTATTATAAAATTCACCAAAATTACATTTTGTTTAATAAATTTTCAACGTCTAGTAGAAATCCAAATTTGAAATTAAGGTCACTTAATCGTGTAAATCGTATATATATTTCTTATTGGAGACGATCAATAACGCTTTTGATAACGCGAGAAATTTCACTTTCTACGGGAAGACCACGATCTCCGGGCATTTTGCGGCGTCTTCTTACAAGAATTATTGTATCAATATCCCATTATTTACAAAGAGACTTCGCTTTTTCTATTGCCTCTTTACAGAGCTTGTCTCGAATTTCGGCTAGTTCAGTCGCTAATGATTCAAGATCATGGAACGCTTCTCTAAAATTCATTCTATAGCATCTTTAAGCTGCACATGATCAATCCTTAAGATTTCATACCAGAAATGAACTAAAGTTATGAAACTTAAAGTTAGTATATTTTGCATGAGAATTGTAGCTACACTTCTGGTGTTACTTGTAGTGGAAGTGTCCTCTGCTAATTTTTCTAATAGTTCTACTATAGTCTCTAGCCCATCGACGATAGCGCTAACCGCTTGTATTCTGGAGCTCCATCGTGTTTCAGATTCACGTTTGCTAGTTTTTGTTAAAGCATTTTTTAATAATAGTGTTCTGAAAGAAAAAATGTTTGAACTTTGTACACAGCAAATATTTATTATAACATATTATTTTATCAGACAAATCAAGAAAGGAGATAATTTATGAAGTGCTGGCAGACACAGGTCGAGTCAGCCCTGCCAGTAGAAAATACGTTTCATTTCTATTATCAATTTATTATTACAGTTTGATTTAGACTATTAATGTTCCCGTTTTGCTTTTTATTTACGAATTAACATTTATTATATTACACTGGCACAAAATTTAAAATATATTTTCCAGAAATCAATCTATAATATTAATAGGCTATGCGATCTCTTGTGACTGATGTTTTGTTCTACCGTTTTATCCCAATTTTGATCAAACGTATATTATTTGAAAGGTATTTCTTTTTAGCCGTTTTGGAGATTTACAGATTTTTAAATTTTTTCCTTAATTTTGAGTAAATTCCATTTAAAGTTGCTACTAACACATACATAAAATTATACAATGCTATGTGTGTAAATTTGTCAATGTGTTTGTAATAAAATGAGTTTGTTTTTTTTGTGTTGATTTGTGAATTGGCTATAATTGATTAGCATACTTTTAGGGTCTTTATTTAATGAAAAAAAAATTTGCTAGAATTTGCGCTCGAATTTCGAGGACTGGAATCTGCTAGTTATAATAAAAATAAAAATTATCCAGCATTTTTTTGTTTTGCGGACCATTTGGCGACCCTCCTCGCTACGCCACTGCTCATGGCATTTAATAATTGCTTTCAATTGAAAAGCAAGAAAATGCCTAAAATTTTTGTGAACTATTTCTTTATTTTAAACATCATTGTAAAAAATCAATCCATTTTAATTTTAAATCTCGCCTTTTTTGTCCCTTATTGTTTACAACCTTGGTTATAATAGTTCTGTTCCCCCACGATGTTGAAGCATGTTCAAGTATGTTGAACATTAGTCGAGTGCGTTCCACCAGAAAAATGTCAAGCTATAGAGAGAGACATTTGCAGTTTCTCACCACAACTCACCATGCTTGAACAGCTTGAACTTTGCTAGAACAAATTTGTGAGTAAGTTTCAACCATTTACGAAAAGTGACAGAAGCAGTTGTTTTCATTCGTTGTTTTGGTTTTTTGATTTTTGTCAAAAAGAATAAAATTTTGGTAAAAATAAATAAAATGGAAAAATTTGTTTTATATGAAAATTTTTTGGAATCAAGCAGTGATTCAGAAAAAGAATTAATTATGAATCATGGTTTTTGCTTCAAGTCGTTCCACCAGAAAAATAGAAAATGAGAGCGAAGAGCGTAAATATGAAATTACTCAATGCTTGAGTTTTGCTAGACTTTTAAAAGATATTGTTCTGGCGGAACAGACCTAATATTGTGTTTAGAACACTGGTGAAGGGTGTCAAAGATTCGGCACGGTCGAATTTAACACTTGTTTTGCTTTTAATTATTACAATCGGAATGACAAACTTATATATACCCTGGGTCATTAAACTTTAAAGCAAATTCTTCAAAATTTCTGAGACCTAGTAAACTAAGTATCGAGCGTTGATAACTGGAAACATTTATTCATTTAATGCTTGGTCCTTCGAACCGTATTAATTTAAATTCCAAAAATAGAACACAGAATAGTTTTTTTTTTAATAAATGCATCACAATTGATATTTTCATTTAGTTTTTCATTTGTTTAGTTACATAAAATATATGTGAAAATAATTTATATAATATAATAGAAGATTTAACAAAATACAATACAATCAACTTATAAACTAAGAAATAGTTTAAATTTATATATACCTGATGTCAAGGAAAAGAAATCGTTATTTCAAAAGTGACAGATTTGAACAAATGCTGGTTAAATAGAATATTTCGTCCTCTGGTGGTTAATCATACTTTTGATTAACCACATTTATGAATAATAAATTTTATAAATCAAGTTTTTTTTTAATGAATGATTAGCAAATTATAGATAAAACGTTTGGAATATTATTCGTTATTTAGGAAATTTGTTTAACTCATGTTATAATTTGATTCAAATTTGTTTTGACATTCTAAGGAGTCAGTCAATCTGTCATTTTTTTAAGACTTTGGAAACAATGTTCTAATAAATAATTAAATAATATATATTGTTATATCAACGGAATTAATCAAACTATTGATTATTTAATTCATTATCAGTTTGATTAATAATTTATAGAATCAGTTTTTAATTAAAAAAAATTTCAATAATTTAGTTTTTTTTTTTGTTATAAAAAATTATTAAAATCTAAGAGCGCTTTCAACAAGTAATATGTTTCTAAGAATTTAGAGACAATTGGGAGAATTGGACACTCTATAAATAAGAGAAATGTGTTGTTTAGTTAAGGTTTACGTTAAGCTTAAAATTATAAACTAAGAAGAAGAAAAATTTGCAGGTTTTTCTTAATTAACAAGTGCATTCGCTAATCTACAATTTTATATGCTAGCATTTTTAATTTGAAAGGACATAATGAAGTGAGGCCGAGCAAGATAATATTTTTAAAATTTTCTAGGTGGTGATTTTAATTTTAAAACTCCTAACTCTCTATTTGTCGATTGATATAAGTATTCAGTATTATGTGGCTGGTGATAGTTAATATTATTGTGACTTAGATTGGCCAGCTGCAAAGGCTTATCGAATACACTACCTTCAACTTCTTTAAGGCAGTAAGGACATTGGAAATAATTGTCATTTATGGAATCGTTATCACTCGCGGATGAAGAGCAGAAGGGATTTTCCGTCATTGTTAATAGTTGTGATGCTTTTATATAGTCCTTAAAACATTGCTCATGCATTGCATGACCACAGGAACCTTGTAGCAATATGGCTGATTGATTATATAAACGTTGTTTACATATCACACATCTCATCATGGTAATCCAAAGACCACGCGAAGCTTTGCGCTGACATTGCTGAAATTGTTCCACCAATTCTTTTTCCATTATTTTTTGTGTAATTTCCATGGCACTTGTGTCTTGTTTAGATTGATTTAACATACTCATTAGTAATTCTTTAATATCACCAAAACTACCCGAAACATTGTGGGTATTCATAATAAGTTGTACAAGATTCGTTAGATCTACATGCTGGGAGGCTTCGTGTAACATTGATTTTGTTATGAATTTAAGTTCTTCCATGGGTAAAATAAATGTCAACAATTCGAACCACAAAGATTCACGATCTTTAGGTGAAAGTTTAGATTTCGTAGAGCTGGATGAACGAGCACATAATGCTGATACAGAATTGGCATATTCGGACATTTGTTCGGGTTTAGAATTTTTTAATATTTCCATAGAAATGGTGAAAGCTAATTTATAGTCATAAAGTTTTTCTGCTAAAAATATAGCTGCCGAATGTAGTTGATATTTTTGAACTATCTCCAAGGCCGTAGCATTGTGATAACTTTCTGAGTCATTTAAAAAGTCCTCCACCTGAGAGGGTTCAAATTTACATAACAGCTCCAAGAGTTTATCTCGCTGTTCGTTTGGTAGGTGATCATTTCTTTGATGTAATTGCTTAAGGAAGATAAAAAATATTTGTTCATCGTACTGCACTAAATCCAAAAGCTCGTCTGTTTTGTTCTTATAATATAAATCCACTATGCGTGTTGTTTCTTTGGCATCAATAGTCAATAAACGTTTAATATGTTTTCGTAATTGTTCATAGATTTTTCGATTTTCATCTTTAGTATATCTTTCCATATAGACAAACATCGTTTCATGTCGGAGGGGATTATTGAGATAACATTCTAGTATGGTGTCATAATGTTGTAGTTTCTCTAGCAAATATTCCTCCACATAATGACAGTGCGCCTGTTTGGCCAATTGCAATTGTTCATTGTCCGTTGTAATGGAATCCAGACAGTTGTTAACGAGTAATTCATACCAGGCATTTTCACGTTCGGAATGTAAGCGGGAGCTTTCATTATCTATCGTTTCTTTGGATAAATAATTTAAAACCTTTGTTAAAAGTTGCGAATCAGCTGGTAGGCAAGATTGTGATATTTGTTGGGCTATAAAGTTCAGTAAACAACCAATTTCGGACCACTGTAAATGAAGATGAAATGATATTAAAAAATAATTTTAATGCTGCATACATTTTTTGAAAAGTGAAATTAGTCTATATTTCACTAGAATTTTCTGAATTTTGAAATTTAGTGAATCTTAACCAATGAAAATTTCTCAGTTTCAAAAGGTAGTTTTAGAACTTCAAATGGAATTTCAAATGTAAATTCTAACAGATAATTTTTTTTAAAGACAATTCTGAATTTCAAAACTACCATTTCTTAAAAGAGCACCTTTTCTTAAAACAGTATATCGAGGGCTTATATTCAAAAAGCGCTATCGGCATCAATAATTATTTTTAAGAGAGCGTTAAAACTAATTTATTAACAAGATCTGAAAGTATTTGTCGATCGATTTGCTACAACATCTGTTAAGATATAGTCGTACTAATCATGTATGATATCAAAATTAATATATTATTTGACAGTTATATAACAGAACACTTTGAAATCAAAAATTAATATTGCTGTCAAATGTAGATAGCACTTTTTGAATATAAGCCCTCGTTATCTTCTTAAAAAAGTACATTTTCATAAAAAGTACTTTTCAAGAAAGTACTTTTCTTAAAAAAGATCCTTCCCTAAAAAGTACTTTTTCCTAAAAAATATATTTTCTTCAAAAGTTCCATTTCTTAAGAAGTGTTATTTTTTAAATAAAGTACCTTTTTTAAAAAGGAAACTTTCTTAAAAAGGTAAATTTTCTTAAAAAAAATACATTTTCTTAAAAAGGACATTCTCTTGAAAAAAAAGAACCTCTTCCTAAAAAAAAGTGCAATTTATTAAAAAATTAACCTTTCTTAAAAAATGCCTTTTCCCAGTAAAGTATATTTTCTTAAAAAAGTACTTCTTTAAAAGTGTACCTCCTTTTCTAAAAAGTATTTTTTTCGTAAAAAGTACTTTCCTTGAAAGGTACCTTTCCTTGAAAAGGTACTTTTTCATATTTCATATTTATTTATTTATTAAAAATGTACCTTTTCTTAAAAAAGTTACTATTCTTAGAAAAGTACATTTCCTTAAAAAGTAACTTCTCTTAAAAAGTAAATTTTTCCTAAAAGTACCATTTTCAAAACAGTACCTTCTCTTAAAAAGTATTTTTTCTTAAAAAAGTGATTTTTCTTTAAAAAGTATCTTTTCTTAGAAAAGTACCTTTTCTTTAAAAAATTGCTTTGCTTAAAAAGTTCCTTTTTTTAAAATACCTTAAGAAATTACTTTTTCTCAAAAAGGTAGCTTTTCCTAAAAAAGCATAGTTTCTTAAAAAATACCTTATAATTAATATGTTGTATTCTTTCGAGCTTTCTAAATTACAATTTAATGAATAAATAGTCGAGCTCGGGGTCTTTGTTGAATTTATTTATTATTTTAAATTATCTTCTTCTCCAATATTTCGACCAGCTTCGCTGATCATCCTCAGGGATATTTACTATATTAATTTATATTTATATATTTATTATATTAATTTATTAATATTTATATTAATGTTTATTAATTTTTTAGTGTAAACATTAATATAAATATCCCTGAGGATGATCAGCGAAGCTGGTCGAAATATTGGAGAAGAAGATAATTTAAAATAATAAATAAATTCAACAAAGACCTCGAGCTCGACTATTTATTCATTGAATTAAAAATACCTTATCTGAAAAAAAGTATTTTTTTTTTTCTTAAAAAAAGTAAATTTTCCTAAAAAAAATACATTTTCATCAAAAACTACTTTTCCTAAGAAATAGCATTTTCTCTAAAATTACCATTTCTTAAGAAATACCTTCTCTTAAAACAGTACCTTTAAAGTACATTTAAAAATAAAATTTTTCTAACGAAATGATAAATTTATGATGAATGAATTGATAATGAATTTATTTAAAACTCTACTTCTAGTTATCTCAATTATTTTTAAATCAAACTTACGGTATTATTATCTGGTGTCATAATTTCCAACAAAATATTTATAATTCGCTTCCGATGTGAGAAACCCAGCTCGCAGTTAAATTCTTTTTCTTGAAAAGCCAGTGAAATAACATTTAATGTTTCTCGTATATCAAATTTAAGTAAGGCCCTCAAATAAGGATAAGGCAATTCATTCGGTTGGCTAATATTGGAATGTAATGATGTAAGACATCTTAGAACATCATGTTTAACATTTTGTGTAAGATCATCGGGTATATCACCTTGAGGATAACCTCTCCCAGCCAAGCAACTTGATATGTACACCAACAAACAATTACCCAAATCAGGCTTTTCATTTTCCAGCAAGGGAATCAATTCTGTTAGGGAAACTGTATAATCGTGCAAGGCATTAGCATTAAGAAATATTTGTGCTTTGTATAGTTTGTATTTTTTAGCGGCTTTAAGAACTTGATTTAAATCCAAACAAGTCCAATCCATTTTTAATATAATATCTTCCAATTTGGTTGGTGATATTTTCAACCAATATTCAACCAAGGCTTGTGATATTAAAGGATTTACTGTGTGTATATCATCACTCTCGATGTGAGCTGTGATATGATGAAGAAATAATTCTTTGTTTTGCAAACGTTCCCACAGTTGTGTCCATAAGAGACCAAGTTCTTCTATGGTTATTAGGCATTTAATAATGGCTCCTAAACAGTAATCTGGAGCTCTGGCCGAGGCTGCGATATATTCTTTGAACAGCATTATGATACGTTCTTTGGCCTGTTGTTTACGTTTAGGACGATCCCCAGCCGCTTTGTAGCCATCTAAAGCTAAGTCACAAGCTTCCTGCCAACGTTGATTTTTAACCTGAAAAATATTTAATCAATAATTATAAAACATTTAATTATAAAACATTTTATCAATAATTACTATTCAATTAATTTAAATTGTGGAGTAAGTTAAATATTTTTCAATAAAAAAAAATTACTTACCAGATATGTTATCCTTTCCATCCATGTCCTGACACCAATGGCATGCATTGATTTCGATCCCAATATATATAGCTGAACACCTCTAGCCGCCAAAGAATTATAACAGGCATGAGTGCCAGCCAAAGCCAAGGCAGGCGAAACATTACCACCCGTAGCTAAACCTTTAAACTGAGCTGAACCGTAGACCATGCCAGCATTAGCCAAATCTATGCACTCCAATTCCTTGCTAGTGCGAACATCCAACAGATGTAAAATTTCTGATGTATCCATGCAGCCAACACATTTAGGACCCAACCAATGAGCAGACAGAAGATTTGTTTGCATTGTTATATGACGTAATAGGAGCAGTGTTATGCGTCCATGAGAGAAAAATAGTTGATGAAAGTACAGTTGACTGCCACGACCAACCACCAATACAGGATCTACAGTTCTGGAAGTATCGGCTGCCTGTATTAACACCATTTGCCAAGCTAGAACCGGTAGACAGTCCGGTGGACCTTGTAGTAAATGATATTTGATTACTTTCAATCTGGGTCTTATGGTGACGATAAAATATTTCGATAAAGTGGCCAGCGCTACAATACAATATTGATCCAAATCATGATGTTCGTTGGTCTGACTTAACAATGGTTCTACGGCACACACTTCACCCCGAGCTCCAGAGAATAAGCATCGTGTAGAACAACCTCTTACACCCAGTTTACGTGTAAAACTTAAAGACCATACAGACCCTCCCGAATCAGCTGCTAAGGCCATAGCTGGTCTAGAAGTCCATTTGATATGGAGTACCCCCGTATTGGGTGTAACAACATCAAATAGCTGGCGCATTACATCCCCCGATTGAGTATCTAACATTATTACTAAACCACGGGCAAATCCAGCCAAAAGGCGATTACATTCTGGATTAAATGACATGGACGCTACAGCCCCTTGGCCACTTTTATCTTGATGAGCCCAACGTAACGTTTGAGTAACATCAAAATTGAGTATGTGACCATGAGAGGTGCCTACAGCATAATAATGATTGCAAACACAACAGGACGAAGCCATTCCGGCATTAATACGATCGGCAGCCGAAGAAAGTTGTGTTGAGACGCCTTGTAACATGGTATAACGCATAATACTGCCACCCCCGCCTGTACCGGTCATTCGTACACTTCCCTCCTCTGCTATTGAAGGTGTAGGGGTGGGTGGTGGTATACCCAGTTCAGAGGCAATATCAGAATCTGCTTCAAATTCACTTAATACTGTCTCCAATGAGGGCAACGCCCCCGTTGGTGGTATGGAGTATTCAATATCATCCAACTGCAATCAAAACAATAACAAAATTATATCAGTAGCAAATCTGAGAGCAATAACAAACATATGTTTGAGTAAACTCTCACATATACATACCTCTTCCATATCCAGCAAAGATTCTGCCAACAAACTGTCGGTGGATCCTCGGTCAGAGCCTAATAGGGAATTTAAAGACGGCGCCTTTAATTCGTTCATATTGTTATTAAAATGTAATCACTTTTTTATATAAAATATATTATTAATTGCAATCTTTTAATGCGGCTTTAATCCGCCCCTCTGCTTATTCTGGGATTTACAGGACTTTTACGTGTTTTTTAAGTTTTCTAATTTATTTCTAAATTTTCACATATTTTCTTAGCTTATTTATAGGAATTTTCTTAATATTATTTAATTTGCTCGATAAAAACGTAGAAAATTTCGCTCTTCTATCGGGAAAATTTTCATTTATTTATTTAATTTTTTTTTTTTGCACAACAAATTAATCAAAAAGTAGAAGCAGAGTTGTCAAAATTTATTAAAAAGATGCCAGACTTTGTGAAGTATGTCAAATATGTGTAACGAGAGTACGGAAAGGGTAAAGTGAGAAACATGTCAATAATGTAGAAACTAAGGGAATAGAACGTAAAAAGGATTAAGTCTAGTTTACGGCCGACACCCCGATCTGTTCCAAACTTTTACCACTTATACAGCATTTTGTTGCGATTCTAGGGAGACAATTTTTTTCGGTCGAGCCTAATTTCGGAGTTATGGACCGACAAAGCTTTGGCTTTGATTTGTATATAACTTTGTTACTTATTATCGGATTTCAACAATATATACAAAATTAGAAAGCTTACTTGAATTCCTTTTAACTTAAAAGTGTAGGTACAATCCGTAATATATTCGGTCCTGAAAGATTTAAGAGGTCAAAATATACATCAAAATGAAACTAGTTGACCCAGACTTCATTGCGTTGTTGTAAATACTACCATTATATACATCATTTTATGAGACAATGCCACATTTTTCAAAAAAAAAAACTTAAAAAACAGAAAAAACTGAAATTGGTTCATAATGGATTTCAAATTTTGAAATATCAATTAAAGGCAATCAAGTAAGCTTTCCAATCATATAAATATATATATCTGAAATCCGATAAGTAAAAAAGTTATATACAAATAAAAGTCAAAGCTTTGTTGATCCACAACTCCGAAAATAGGCTCGACCGAAAAAAATGATTTCTTCTAAATTAACCAAAAAAAAATTTTAAAAAATCGGGGTGTCGCCCGTAAGCTAGACTTGTTCCCGTAAAAACCTGCAATTACCATCTATTATTTTAGCCTATAATAGAATTTTAGCATATTATACACGACACAAGCATGATTGACAATCAAGTGATTGAGCTCGAGGAACACACACGTTGTGTTGAAAAGATCGATGCGGATAGTCCCCTTACAAAATTTTTTGTTTTATTTTTTACATGTATTAAGGAAATACATATCTTATTATATTTAAATTATACAATATTAATTATTAAGGCCAAAAATAAACAAATAAGGCTAAAAAATTTTTCAATCAATTAAATATTCTTCCTTTATTTACATATTTTAACAAATTTTGATATTTACATATGAGATCTTATCTTTACATATAGATATTGCAACAAATAATACATAGGATCTAGAGATATTAAATAGTTTTTATATTATTTTTAATGATTTTTAAAGGAAAATGGGAGGAAAAAACCTTTATATGATTTAATAAATTCAAATACTATCTGAAAATATTTATATGCTTATAGAAGGTTTATTAGAAATAATAGACCTCTATAAGCATATAATTTTCAATTTGGTGATTTCCTTTTAATTTTACGTTATTTCTCTACATTCTCTTATCAGTGGGTAAGAGGAATTTTCAATTTTGGTAAAGTAATTATTGTTAATCCTTGTTATGAAATCGATAATTTTTTCATAACCTGTTTCTTCATGAAGAAGATTTGTAGGATACCTCCAGGGCTTTTTATTTATCATTTTAAGACATTTGTTTTGTATAATTTGTAAGTGTTTTAGGTGGCAGTTGGCAGCGTCACTCCAAATAGGACACGCGTATGTTAATATCGGCCTTATAACACTTTTGAAGAGTAGATTTTTGTTTTGGTGGTTTAGAAATGACCTTCTATTTAGTAGTGGCCATAATGCTTTAAATGATTTTATAGCTTTTTGGCATGTAGCCATAATATGTTGTTTAAATGTAAGCTTCTTGTCCAAGACAACTCCGAGATATTTGACATCTAAGGCTAAAAATAAATTGTTCATGTTATTCATAAAATTCATCCTTGTGCTTTGTTTGCTTCTTTAAAAATTCTGATTGATCTATCACAAAAATATCAAACTCATTTTGATTTTATTTAGGTTATTTATATTGATCTAAAGATATATCGATCCTCTTAACCACTGTGGAATTCATAAAATTTCTAAACAACAAGAGTAGTCACTTTGAATTGATAGCTAACAAAACAAAAACAAAAAGCAAAACAATATTTCGGCTGTAACAGTGATGAGTAATTTATTCGATGAGTATTCATTTCAAATCAATTATATATTCTTCCTTTATTTACATATTTTAACAAATTTGATATTTACATATGAGATCTTATCTTTACATATCGATATTGCAACAAATAATATATAGGATCTAAAGATATTAAATAGTTTTTATTTTATTTCTTAATGATTTTTAAAGGAAAATGGGAGGAAAAACCTTTATATGATTTAATATATTCAAATACTATCTGAATATGTTTATATGCTTATAGAAGGTTTATTAGTAATAATAGACCTCTATAAGCTTATAATTTTTAATTTGGTGATTTCTTTTTTAATTTTACGTTATTTCTATACATTCTCTTAGCAGTGGGTAAGAGGAATTTTCAATTTTGGCAAAGTAATTGATGTATTTTTTAATTTTAGATCACAAATGTATTTTTAAAATAAAATATTGAAATGTATAAATACATACAGCTTTATTTATAATACATACAACGAACTGCTTGTTATATAATGCGCTTTAGTCTTAACAACTCGGTTACAAGGATTATGAAATTCGGAAGTTTTATTTGGAAATAAATATTTTAATTTGTTTTTCTCTCAAATATTACAACTTAAAATGGTCTATAAACTTATGAATACAGTACCAAATAGGGATCATGATGATAAAGTAGAATTTAAAAAATTACAGTTTAACAAATATATTAGCAGATGTATAAGCTAATTATTATTTTTTGTTTTAATTTTAAATAAGAAATGTTACTTAAAATTGACCGACATCAAATAAAAAATGCATTAAACGCATGTGTTCTTGACTAATAAAATTAGCAATAATATTTTGTTTTCGTTTGAACGTGATACATATTTGTTGTTTTATGATCATACGGAAATCTTCCCTAACTCCCTTGTCAGAACCACGAGTACGTCTTGTGCCACCGGAACCGGCTGAACACACAGTGCTTGGAGTAAAACCGAAATTAATTTCTTCATTATGGGAATGCCAGATATACATCAACTCTTCAATAAAATTTATGGTTACCATGAGGGCCGAAAAATTGCGAAAAGTAAATGATTTGCGCCTGGTTATTATCGTAAATATTTGTTCAGCTAAGTCGTTTACGTGGCGATACTCAAGTTGAAGTAAAATCAAGAGATCGCCTAAAACGTCATAAGAACAGTTGGGTTCATAAATTGTACGCTGTAAATGTTAACAAGTTTAATTAATTAGAACTGAGAAATTTGCCTTAAATTAATAATAACTAGGTGACCAAAAAATACTTACACTTAAACTTGCCACAATAGCTTTAGTGCAATATTGCACTAATGCCTTCTGGGTTAGAGGTATAAAAGTCATATGACGTGGTACCTTTAGAGTTAAGTGCTCCAAAATTTGCCAAGGCGCTGGTGGCAAATCTATCATTATTTTTACTATGCATTCAAAACCGTCAAACTATAATTTAAAATCAATGTTTGCTGATCAATGAAAAACATTGTAAATCAAATCTCACCGTTAATTTATCCTGCAACAAATTCAAACTCAATTTCAAAATTTGGTGCACCAAAGTACTTTTTATGGTCATTTCGGTCATTAATTTTTTAGCCTCTTCCTGATGACCAAAATATATTGCCAAATCGAATAAAAATCTTGAAATCCAAGGTGATAATGGTAATGTTAAAGTTTACTAAAGTCTCTTTGAAATTGTTCTGTATTTATCAATTGCCAACAACTTGAGGAGATTTCATGACATGTTCCAAAGTATATTCATCACGGAATTGCGAGTATCTATAATTACAGGGGAAGACAACAACATAGTTAAATTTACTTTAATCGTCAACATAATAAAAAAGAAGTTAATTGTATAATTAGGCATAATTATTTTTGAGTATTTGGCCGATAAGATAGGGAAAATAAATTGATTTGGACTTTAAAACAATGCTTCGTTCAGATTAATGGATGTGTTACTACTTACGGATTGTTAACAGAGTGTTTCTGATATTTCCAGGCAATTTTACCAAAATGTTCGGGTTTAGTACCATATTTCTTCATGTGTTCATTGACGGTATTACCGAAAGTTTGTGCAGCCATTGGGCCAGAACCAATTTCAGTCAATTCAGCCATTTTAGTTGTGAGTACTACATAATGTTGTTCGATGATGTTATCTATAAATAATAAAAAGTTATTAACATCTCAAATTAACTATTAATACTTGTAAGTCATTCCATTTTCACAAATTGAATAAATATGAAACATTTAAGTTGAACAACAAAATCTCTTTTTTTTAATTTTTTGGTGGCCCTAAAAAGGGCCATTTGGTCATCTTTTTCAGTTGCTATTAGATCCGAACAGCAACCAACGTATGAAAATAGAAAAAAAAATTATGGCTATTAATAATTATAAAAGTTTTCTTAATATAAAAGAAAAAAAAAGAAAAACCATTTACAACAACTTTCATTGTGTATGAAGGTTGCGTTTTGGACAGAAATTCCAACTGCCGATCCAAGGACACCGCATTTTGATTTACCTACAAGAACTAATTAAAAAAAAAATTATTTATTAATACTTTTGTAGGTAAGATATCGAAGACTTATATTAAAAAAGTGCTATCTGTATTAATAATAATGTTAAAGAGAGTGTCTAAAACTAAGTTATTAATGTTACTGTGAAATGTTGATAGTACATTTTATATAAAAGCAATCGATATAGAAAATGAATAATTTTTATAATAAGAAGTGGCTCAACTTAACAATGCAATTTCATTTTTTTTTCATGGCCAAAATATCTCCAAGCTGTTTTGAATTTCTATGTAACAGTTTAGTTATATAGAAATCTAAACTCTTTTCTATGTGCAGAGCATGAATGATTGTCATCAAACCATTGTTGTATATTAGATTTCGACAGTTCCTGTTTGATATTACTAATTAATTGTGTCTTTAACTTAGGAATGTTGTAATTTTCCTTAAAAAAAATTTTGTATTGGGCGAATAACTTTTCCGAAAGATTTTTGTAAAATTCCGACGGCATAATATTTTTAATATTGTACGCCTTATAGCGTAAAAATGATGTCGATTCTGCCGGTTGGCCAATGGCCATTTCAATGCAATGTTCGCAATTTATTTTTTCTACAAAAACCTTTTTTATAACGTACCCCGTAAAATAAGGAAGCGCCTTCCAATTTGTTGACATGGGTCTCACGTTCGTCTTCTACGTCTCGGATTCTTCATCCGAGAAATCCATCAATTCCTCATTTTCTGAGTCTGTATCCATGTCGACCGGTTCCCCTGCTTCGTAATCTATTTCAGGGGAATTTTTTGTAAAATTTATAATATTCAAAGAAATCACGCGGCATAAACGGATTCGTAAATCATTCAACGTAGAGGACTTTTTGGGAGAACAACGTATTTTAACAAAAAAGTGTTCCAAGGTGTCCATATTAAATTTATTGAACTTAATGCTGTTCACTTCGCTATATTTTTGGAACATGTCTTTACTAATTAACAACAAACAATTTAATGTCAAAATCATACCATTAACACATCTTGTGGTATCTAAAAATTGGAATCGCAAATCCTTCAAATAACACATGAAATTTAAAATAAAATCTACCTCTGCGTCACTACCCCGATAAAATGGCTTTTTGTCACTGGATCCTTCCTCTAAATTGATCCCATTTAGATTCATTACACCGTTCCACAAAGTGAACACTCCCAGAGACTTTCTCAAATAATTTTTTTTTCCAAAAAACCCGTCATCTTTTTTGGTTTTTATTGCTGCAGCCATGCTATGACTCAGCAATGCTGCAGCTTCAGAAACCCTTTCGGTTGACGGGATCAAAGTTGGACTGAAATGTACGTCAGAAAGCCTAGGTAGCATACGTATCTCACCACCTTTGTCTGCCTCATAGACCGCTTTAAAACTTCGAAATCAACTGGTCCTTTACTTGTTATTAACTCATGTTTAATGAGTATATTTCGAAGCGAGACAAATAGGTGGGAATAATCGTACATGAAAAAAATATTGCGGCCAGGCGTAAATTGAAATGAAGGTTTGTCAATGGTTACTCCTAAAATGCAGCCAATTTTGTGTTTATTGACGCCTGATCCGTTACAATACACGTAATATTTATTCCGGCGGTCCGTGTTAATTTCCCTAACACCTCAGGGGAATTTTTTGTAAAATTTATAATATTCAAAGAAATCACGCGGCATAAACGGATTCGTAAATCATTCAACGTAGAGGACTTTTTGGGAGAACAACGTATTTTAACAAAAAAGTGTTCCAAGGTGTCCATATTAAATTTATTGAACATAATGCTGTTCACTTCGCTATATTTTTGGAACATGTCTTTACTAATTAACAACAAACAATTTAATGTCAAAATCATACCATTAACACATCTTGTGGTATCTAAAAATTGGAATCGCAAATCCTTCAAATAACACATGAAATTTAAAATAAAATCTACCTCTGCGTCACTACCCCGATAAAATGGCTTTTTGTCACTGGATCCTTCCTCTAAATTGATCCCATTTAGATTCATTACACCGTTCCACAAAGTGAACACTCCCAGAGACTTTCTCAAATAATTTTTTTTTCCAAAAAACCCGTCATCTTTTTTGGTTTTTATTGCTGCAGCCATGCTATGACTCAGCAATGCTGCAGCTTCAGAAACCCTTTCGGTTGACGGGATCAAAGTTGGACTGAAATGTACGTCAGAAAGCTTAGGTAGCATACGTATCTCACCACCTTTGTCTGCCTCATAGACCGCTTTTAAAACTTCGAAATCAACTGGTCCTTTACTTGTTATTAACTCATGTTTAATGAGTATATTTCGAAGCGAGACAAATAGGTGGGAATAATCGTACATGAAAAAAATATTGCGGCCAGGCGTAAATTGAAATGAAGGTTTGTCAATGGTTACTCCTAAAATGCAGTCAATTACGCCTGATCCGTTACAATACACGTAATATTTATTCCGGCGGTCCGTGTTAATTTCCCTAACACCTCAGGGGAATTTTTTGTAAAATTTATAATATTCAAAGAAATCACGCGGCATAAACGGATTCGTAAATCATTCAACGTAGAGGACTTTTTGGGAGAACAACGTATTTTAACAAAAAAGTGTTCCAAGGTGTCCATATTAAATTTATTGAACATAATGCTGTTCACTTCGCTATATTTTTGGAACATGTCTTTACTAATTAACAACAAACAATTTAATGTCAAAATCATACCATTAACACATCTTGTGGTATCTAAAAATTGGAATCGCAAATCCTTCAAATAACACATGAAATTTAAAATAAAATCTACCTCTGCGTCACTACCCCGATAAAATGGCTTTTTGTCACTGGATCCTTCCTCTAAATTGATCCCATTTAGATTCATTACACCGTTCCACAAAGTGAACACTCCCAGAGACTTTCTCAAATAATTTTTTTTTCCAAAAAACCCGTCATCTTTTTTGGTTTTTATTGCTGCAGCCATGCTATGACTCAGCAATGCTGCAGCTTCAGAAACCCTTTCGGTTGACGGGATCAAAGTTGGACTGAAATGTACGTCAGAAAGCTTAGGTAGCATACGTATCTCACCACCTTTGTCTGCCTCATAGACCGCTTTTAAAACTTCGAAATCAACTGGTCCTTTACTTGTTATTAACTCATGTTTAATGAGTATATTTCGAAGCGAGACAAATAGGTGGGAATAATCGTACATGAAAAAAATATTGCGGCCAGGCGTAAATTGAAATGAAGGTTTGTCAATGGTTACTCCTAAAATGCAGTCAATTACGCCTGATCCGTTACAATACACGTAATATTTATTCCGGCGGTCCGTGTTAATTTCCCTAACACCTCAGGGGAATTTTTTGTAAAATTTATAATATTCAAAGAAATCACGCGGCATAAACGGATTCGTAAATCATTCAACGTAGAGGACTTTTTGGGAGAACAACGTATTTTAACAAAAAAGTGTTCCAAGGTGTCCATATTAAATTTATTGAACATAATGCTGTTCACTTCGCTATATTTTTGGAACATGTCTTTACTAATTAACAACAAACAATTTAATGTCAAAATCATACCATTAACACATCTTGTGGTATCTAAAAATTGGAATCGCAAATCCTTCAAATAACACACGAAATTTAAAATAAAATCTACCTCTGCGTCACTACCCCGATAAAATGGCTTTTTGTCACTGGATCCTTCCTCTAAATTGATCCCATTTAGATTCATTACACCGTTCCACAAAGTGAACACTCCCAGAGACTTTCTCAAATAATTTTTTTTTCCAAAAACCCCGTCATCTTTTTTGGTTTTTATTGCTGCAGCCATGCTATGACTCAGCAATGCTGCAGCTTCAGAAACCCTTTCGGTTGACGGGATCAAAGTTGGACTGAAATGTACGTCAGAAAGCTTAGGTAGCATACGTATCTCACCACCTTTGTCTGCCTCATAGACCGCTTTTAAAACTTCGAAATCAACTGGTCCTTTACTTGTTATTAACTCATGTTTAATGAGTATATTTCGAAGCGAGACAAATAGGTGGGAATAATCGTACATGAAAAAAATATTGCGGCCAGGCGTAAATTGAAATGAAGGTTTGTCAATGGTTACTCCTAAAATGCAGTCAATTTTGTGTTTATTGACGCCTGATCCGTTACAATACACGTAATATTTATTCCGGCGGTCCGTGTTAATTTCCCTAACACCTCAGGGGAATTTTTTGTAAAATTTATAATATTCAAAGAAATCACGCGGCATAAACGGATTCGTAAATCATTCAACGTAGAGGACTTTTTGGGAGAACAACGTATTTTAACAAAAAAGTGTTCCAAGGTGTCCATTATAATTTATTGAACATAATGCTGTTCACTTCGCTATATTTTTGGAACATGTCTTTACTAATTAACAACAAACAATTTAATGTCAAAATCATACCATTAACACATCTTGTGGTATCTAAAAATTGGAATCGCAAATCCTTCAAATAACACACGAAATTTAAAATAAAATCTACCTCTGCGTCACTACCCCTATAAAATGGCTTTTTGTCACTGGATCCTTCCTCTAAATTGATCCCATTTAGATTCATTACACCGTTCCACAAAGTGAACACTCCCAGAGACTTTCTCAAATAATTTTTTTTTCCAAAAAACCCGTCATCTTTTTTGGTTTTTATTGCTGCAGCCATGCTATGACTCAGCAATGCTGCAGCTTCAGAAACCCTTTCGGTTGACGGGATCAAAGTTGGACTGAAATGTACGTCAGAAAGCTTAGGTAGCATACGTATCTCACCACCTTTGTCTGCCTCATAGACCGCTTTTAAAACTTCGAAATCAACTGGTCCTTTACTTGTTATTAACTCATGTTTAATGAGTATATTTCGAAGCGAGACAAATAGGTGGGAATAATCGTACATGAAAAAAATATTGCGGCCAGGCGTAAATTGAAATGAAGGTTTGTCAATGGTTACTCCTAAAATGCAGCCAATTTTGTGTTTATTGACGCCTGATCCGTTACAATACACGTAATATTTATTCCGGCGGTCCGTGTTAATTTCCCTAACACCTCAAACAAATAATCTTTTAATTGGGCGCCTGTTAGCGAATTGGACGTTCCGTAAAAGCCGACTTGAAATTCTACACTACTAAAAATGGCTTTTAGTGAGAAAAGTAATGCCTTTTGAGCTATATTCTTACATTTTCTACTATCTGGAAAACCTACAGTACCGCAAATATTGTCGGTAGCTTTTACATACCGCAAACCTTTTGTTGAAATATTAATCTCGTCCATGAATAAAATTAACTCATTTTCACGTTGCGGTACGTTTTGAATTAAATCCCTCAATTTTTATAAAACTTTCGAATCTATGCCACATTCAAGGCTGCTAACTGGTCTCCAACGTCTCAAATCATTTTTTGAGGTCGTTTTAAATTTAAGAGTTTCTATCATGTAATAATAAGTCTTAGGCGCTAAATGTTCGAGATTGATTGAAATATCTCTTTGGGCTTCATTGTACCGTGCTCGCTTGCTTTGCACAATCATTTTAGCAATAGAAACAGATTCCCTACTTGCGTTTGCACTAGGCAAAATGGCATTTCTGAGCTTTTCCTGCAGTTTCTTAACTCTTAATTCTAAAACTTTTACCTTACGGTTTTCTTTTGTCAGTTTATTTCTTAACAAATTGTCCATGTTATTTTATTTGATAAATATATGTTATATATTTATACAAAAAACTATATGTTAATAAGCTAGGCGATTTCTAGCCTTAAATGTATATTATTTGAAAGGATGTTCGTTTCAACTTGTTTTTTAGATTTACAGATTTTGAATTTTTGCGTTTCATTTTATTAAAATTCCACAAAAAGCTACAACACATACATACATATATAAAACTTTTCATATACTGTGCGTTATAAATATAAAATAATAATGTTATAATTATTATTATATTAACTAAGAAATAAATAGTTTTAAAATCTCAAAATTTTTACAATATATATTTACGACTTTTTCAATTGGTTGGTGTCACAAAATGAAATAATTTTTCAACCACGGGAGATTCTCCCTGATAAAACAGAAGCGCCTCCTAAAATTGTATCCGATTTGACAGAGGTTGTAGAGATTACAGTTACACCGACTTGTGTACCATGCGAACCACCAACTCAGTTCGAAATTGAATCAATTCCGAATGATGTTATAGTGGATCAAATGGAACCAGTATATAAACCTGAAAATGTCAAAATGATATTGGAAAACAAAATTAAAATTAAAAGGTAAAAAAACAGACATGCGAACCACCAAATTATACTGAAATTGAATCAATTTCGGATGATGTTGAAGTGGTTAAAGTGGAACCAGTACTCAAAACTGAAGATGTCCAAATAAAATTGGAAAAAAAAAATAAAAAAAGAAGAAAACAGCAAAATTTTCGAAATACAATTTTCAAAAAAAAAAGAAGAAAAGTTGGATCAAATAGCGCTTTTCGGTTTATTTGTAACATCCAAGCTACGTGAGATGAACACACAACGGCGCAAAGAGGCTGAAAAAGTTATGTTCGCAGAGCTATACAGGGTCTCCAATTAAAGAATTATGTCCTTATGCATTATGTCCTTATTATTTAAAAAAATTTATTTAATTAAAATTTGTAACAATATATATGAAACTATAAAATTTAAATTTAATATTCTTAATTTATATAAAACTAGTCTTTATAAAAACCACAAAAATATGCAATCCCTACAACAAAAAATTTTATCTTCATTAAAATGACCAGGCGCACGGGTTTTTCCATTTAACATTTTGTAAGGTGTTGTGGGTGAGATAGTCACGGAAAATTTTTACAACTTTTTTTTTAACAAATATACAAAATATAGAAAAATTTGCCTTATGCATAAACATAAATTAAAACAAAAAATAGAAGAATTTGCCTTATTGGCAAGAAATTTATTTTTTTACAAAAAACAAAAAAAAATTGGAAACGTTTGTCTCATAGGCAAACATTAAGTAACAAAAAGAAAAAAAGTTACCATATTGGCAAGAATGGTTTTTTAATATACAAAATATAGAAAAATTTAATAGCTCAAAAGGAGCTTGATCCACTGAGTGTTCTTAGACCTGTGTCAACAGCCTACGTTAATTAGAACTATAGTTATAGAGGTTTGAGAGAAGAAAACTATTGAAAAAAAATCTTGAATGCAAAGTTTATTCATAAATTCTTTTAATATATACGATATGCCGAGATAAGTTAACGTACAGTAAAAGTAAAGTTGATTCTCCACGCATAACTTTCCTCGAACCCAACGAATGTAAGCAGTTAATAGCTCAAAAGAAGGTGCTTGATCCACCGACTGTTCTTAGACCTATGTATGTCAACAGCCTACGTTAATTAGAACTCTAGTTATAGAGGTTTGAGAGAAGAAAACTATTGAAATAAAATCTTGAATGCAAAGTTTATTCATAAATTCTTTTAATATATACGATATGCCAAGATAAGTTAACGTACAGTAAAAGTAAAGTTGATTCTCCACGCATAACTTTCCTCGAACCCAACGAATTTAAGCAGTTAATAGCTCAAAAGAAGGAGCTTGATCCACTGAGTGTTCTTTGACCTGTGTCAACAACCTACGTTAATTAGAACTCTAGTTATAGAGGTTTGAGAAAAGAAAAATGTTGAAAAAAAATCTTGAACGCAAAGTTTATTCATAAATTCTTTTAATATATAAGATATGCCAAGATAAGTTAACGTACAGTAAAAGTAAAGTTGATTCTCCACGCATAACTTTCCTCGAACCCAACGAATTTAAGCAGTTAATAGCTCAAAAGAAGGTGCTTGATCCACCGACTGTTCTTAGACCTATGTACATATGTCAACAGCGTACGTTAATTAGAACTCTAGTTATAGAGGTTTGAGAGAAGAAAAATATTGAAAAAATCTTGAATGCAAAGTTTATTCATAAATTCTTTTAATATATAAAATATTAACGCATTTGAAGCTAGCTCTGTTGATCTTACGCCATATTCCAGATCAACAAATCCATATATAATATCTTCCGATTTTTGGTATACTAAATCTTTTGTCACTACCGTGTCATCTATGTGTAGTATGCATTCTTTTTCTTTTTGCGTTAAATTTTCTGTAAGTCTCTTAATATTTTCAAAAACAGCATTATTTATCCAAGAATTGAGACACTTGATCGGTCTCCAAATTCTTAATAATGACTTGCTTGGCATATTGAATTTCAGCGATTTTGCCATAAAATTATACGCTTTTGTATATTTATATTTTATTGCCTGGGCAATCGCTTTTTCATCACTATAATTTTTTTTTTTTTTTTTGACAATCATTTTTGCAAATGCTATAGCTTCCTTCCTAGGAATAATTCCATTTTTTATTTTTTTCTTCAACTTTTGGACTTGTCCTTGCAGAACTGTTATTTTCCTTCTCTCAGCAGCCAATAGTTTTTGTAAAATATATCTTTTGTATAATTTTCATCTCCACAAACTATTTTGCTGTTATGTAGCTTCATTATAATCATAGCTGTATGAAGTAGAAGGCTCATTCATTTCTAATTGGCATAAATTCTCCTCTAAATCCTCTAAAATTATTTCATTTGAGTCTTCATTACCCTTTTCTATGTCTTGGGTTGACGGTCTAGCGCTGGGATCTGTTATAGTTTCAGTTGTAGTTGATTTCATTATCGGTGTAGCACATCATTTTTAAAGTGTTTATAACAAAAAATATAACTTTCGGTAATCTACATTCTCCATGTTACATCTCATTTTCCATGTTTGGTGCATCTCTTCATCTTCTGGAAAAGAAAACAATCGTACTTTCTCCTGTTTATTCTCACAATCCAGATAAGCACATTTCCTTTTCAATGATTTTGGAGGGAGAATTTTTTCGGTTACTCCTGGCGTAATGGGTACTGCTCCCTTCTTCAGGCGTTTCGATCCAACCCATTCCTGATCGGAATGTTGGTTACACACACGGTGTTGTGTGTTTGGAACGAAGTCATCGTCCAATTGCAGGTTCTTCTTCCAAATAGCCAACATTGTTGCATCTTTAAGTGGAAATGCAAATAAAATTGTATTTGCTGTGACGCCACAATCTTTTAAACGTCTAACAATTTTTTTTTGTGGTTATTCGTTTATAAAAAATCAATTAAATTTATAATATTAATATCCTAACAGATTTTTTTCGATCTTTGTTTTTTTCTATATCTTTTCTAAATTTATGATTTTAATGTATTAATAATTTAAATGTATTAAAAATTGCAGTTCGAATCTAACTCTCTTTACAAACGGTCGTGTAAATAATTAAAGGGATGTGTCTACACGTAAAAGAACTCAACAAAATAATTACACATTACCAGAAAGTTCTGTAAAATATATTAAACTAAGAACAAGCTTTAAAAGAACATAAACATTTTTCAGATAGTATTTGAATTTATATATAAAGGTTTTTTCCTCCCATTTTCCAATAAAAATCATTAAAAATAAAATAAAAACTATTTAATATCTTTAAATCCTATGTATTATTTGTTGCAATATCTATATGTATGTAAATATCAAAATTTGCTTAAATAGTAACTTCTTAATAATAATATTTTTTTTAAGTAAATAAAAATTAAATTTTTTTACCAAGAAGACTTTTTATAAATAAAGCATCTTGCTTAAATAGTAACTTTTCTTAATATTTTTTTTAAAGTACCATTTCTTATTAAACCATACTATCTTTAAAAAGTACATTTTCTTAGAAAAGTACATTTATGTAAAACAGTACATTTTCTTAAAAAGTACCTTTTCTTAAAAAGTACATTTTCTTAAAAAGTAACTTTTTTGTAAAAATTACCTTTTTGTGAAAATGTAAATTTTTGAAAAAAGGAAAATTTTTGTTAAAAAATTTGCATGATTTCTTCAATCATGTACTTAGCAATGAGCCATTGCTGCGGATTCATATTCTGCATTGGTTAGTTTACTAATTTGCAGAACAAATTTGTTTGTTTTTGTTGTCGTATAAATTGTTGTATTGTTTGTGTTTGTAATTGTTGTTGTGGTTGTTGTTGTATAAATTGTTGTTTTGTTTGTGTTGGTTGTGGTTCTTGTTGTATAAATAGTGTTTGTGTTGGTAATTGTTGTTGTGGTTGTATAAATTGTTTTGTTTCTGTTGGTTGTGGTTCTTGTTGTATAAATAGTGTTTGTAATTGTTGTTGTGGTTGTTGTATAAATTGTTGTTTTGTTTGTGTTGGTAGTGTTTCTGTTGGTTGTGGTTCTTGTTGTATAAATAGTGTTTGTAATTGTTGTTGTGGTTGTTGTTGTTGTATAAATTGTTGTTTTGTTTGTGTTGTTGGTAGCGTTTCTGTTGGTTGTGGTTCTTGTTGTATAAATAGTGTTTGTGTTTGTAATTGTTTTTCTTTTTCTTGTTGTTGCAATTCTGATGATTCTTGATGATGCTGATTTTTGTATAAAAAAAATTTGTATTAAAATTATAAAATATTATAATTTTTTTTTTAACTTACATAATTTAGTAATGAATCACTTTTCACAAAAATATCTTCAGAATGCACATCGTCATCATCATCTGCAAACATTCCTTTGACTAAGTCGTCTAACGTAATTTTTTCTGTTTATAAAAAAAAATATGTATATATTAAATAAAATTATATATTTTATATTATTATTATTATACTTACTATCTTCATCATTTACATTTGTGTTAGCTGTTTTTATTTTCTTATAACTTTTATGTCCTGAAAATAAAATTTTTATTTTAATTAATTTTTAAATTTCAATTATATTGCAGAATACTAAATATTAAAAATTGTCATAACTTAAATTTTGTTTTATGAATGATAAATTTTCATAGTAATAAAGAGTAGAAATCCTTTTATTATTTTGTTCCATTTTTTTGTTTTCCTCCCTCCATGATTTTCTGAGATATATTAATTTTTTTTCACAATTTCGGATTGTACAATTAGGAACAATTTCATTCAATTTATTTTTTAATATTTCATAGGCTAAATTTCTTTCCTTTAAATTATATAATTTATTTTTTGTTTTCCAAAATAACTCTTTTTTTATGATATACATATGTATATCAATAAATTCTTTTATTCCTTTTTTGTATTCCTCACTGTTTTGAAATTTTTTTAAATTCATTTTTTATTTCAATTTATCTTATATATTAAAAGAATTTATGAATAAACTTAACGTAGGCTATTGACATACACAGGTCTAAGAACACTCAGTGGATCAAGGTCCTTCTTTTGAGCTATTAACTTCTTAAATTCGTTGGGTTTGAGGAAAGTTATGCGTGGAGAATCAACTTTACTTTTACTGTACGTTAACTTATCTTGGCATATCTTATATATTAAAACAATTTATGAATAAACTTTGCATTCAAGATTTTTTTCAATATTTTTCTTCTCTCAAACCTCTATAACTAGAGTTCTAATTAACGTAGGCTGTTGACATAGGTCTAAGAACACTCAGTGGATCAAGCTCCTTCTTTTGAGCTATTAACTGCTTAAATTCGTTGGGTTTGAGGAAAGTTATGCGTGGAGAATCAACTTTGCTGTTACTGTATGTTGACTTCTCTTGGCAAATTTTGGTATTACTGTACACTTCTCTTGGCATATTTTGGTATTATATTATAAAAATTAATATAATATAATATGCTGCGGAGCAGCAGGGGTCCTCTAATATATTTTTAAAAATTTTCCTTTTATTAATTTCTACAATTTCTTTTTTTTTAAATTTGATTGTATTAAAAAAAAAATTACACAAATTTCAAATGTTTCTTTTTTTTTTTTAATAAAGTAATTTTCTAAGCGCTACTATGTGGTTTGGGTATAATGAATTTTTGCTTCTGTTTGTAACTACCAATTTTTTGTTACCGATGTAACAAATTGCTGTTTGTGTTGCTGTTTGTAAATACCAATTTTTTGTTACCGATATAAGTTTCGTAGATAAATAAAATAAATAACATTTTTTTTATAAAAAAATAATTTTTATTTACATTTACTCATTACTTTATTCGCAGCATATTTAGCCATTGATGGTTTATTACAGGCATGTCTGTGAAAGCCTAAAATATAAATTTATAATGACATAATATTTTTTTTAATGAATTTTCAAACTTACAGATTGTACTGAATAAATAAAAGATTCAATAGTTCCGTCAATTAAAAAAGAAAATTATACTTTAAGTCAGTTTAAAAAAATAGTGAAATAGTTCCTCCAATTTTTTTTTTAAAATTTTTCGTTTATCCTTTCTTTTAATTTCTTCTCCTTTATATTCTCTTCAATGATGTTATCTGCAACAACTTTCGAGCTTTTAAATATTAGGTCAGTTATAAAAGAATATAAAAACTCTTCCCGATGCAGTTTGCAAGGGTGATTTTCATCTAACCATTCTTTAAGATTTGAATTTGATTTCAAAATATTTTCCTTAAGTGTTCTTTCTTAAGTGTTCCATATGGGTTTTCTACGAAGAATTTTTTGTAATTTGCGAAAAACATTTTTCCAAGCTTTTCATAATATTTAGATGGTACTATTATTTCATCTGTATTGCTTAATTTATTAAGTATGTTGTCGCCGATGATGTTAGTCCTGTAGCCATTTGTATACATTTTTTGCATTGTAGTTTATTAAAAAATGTTTTTCGAATGCTATTTGCAGTATGATATATATGTAAGCGTTTCTAATTCATTTAAGCTTATTTCATTCATCTTCTTCATAAATATCTACGACAACAACATTCTCCGCTTCATTCGTTGAAGTGTTTGTTTAACATTTTTTTTATCGCTTTCAATTTTTTTTACGTCCAAGTTATATTTAAATGTAGTTATTTCCTTAGATATAATTTGTGCTACATGATTTTTAAATGTATATAAAGAAAATCCGGATTTATTTATATCCCTTCTTAATTTTATGAAAACAGTTTCAAGGTCATCCTGATTGAATTTTTTATATGGGATATGTTTGACATCATATTTGTTGAACATGTATTGCCTTAACTGTAAGAGATTTTGAAGAGTTAGGACTAATCCTTTAATACATTTGTTTCTACATATATATATTAATTGAAATGATTCCAAATAATGAATGATGTCATTCAAGAAAGTCGTTATTGTTTCATCATCATCCTTATGATACTTCTCATTTAAAAAATCGATTAATTTATAAAATTTTTCTATGTTCTGTGTTTCATTGACTTTTGGCAATAAATCTTGTTTAAAAATTCCCAAATCCTCTTTACTCCTAATGGCTGCAGCCATTGTATGACTCAATATTTTATGTACGTCTTTTTGATTATAAAATCCTTGAAATTTGACTTTCTCTAAATTATTATAATTTATTTCAGGTACCATCCGTATGATCCGACTTTCTTTATCAGAATCGTATACCTTTTTTCACAACTTCATAATTTGCCGTCCCTTCACTTGTCAATATTTCATAGTTTCTTAATGTATTCAAGAATGATTTCATTATATGACTAAAATCATACATTACGAATATCTTCTGTCCCCTCATATCTTCAAAGTAAGGAACTTCGGAGTCACTTCTAGGATTTCAAGTAATGTTTTGGTATCCTTGATCTACAGTGATGCATGAAACATTAACTCCACTTTCCGATAATTTTTGAATGTTAGCCAATATATGTATATTCCTTAAAATGCTGTCTTTTTATAGTAGTAGACGTAGCATAATAGCTTATGAAATTCCAATTACCAAAAATACTTTTTATCATTAACTAGAGGACCCCTGCTGCTCCGCAGCATTATATTACATATATTAATTTTTATATTATACCAAAATTTGCCAAGAGAAGTTAACGTACAGTAATGCCAAAATATGCCAAGATAAGTTAACGTACAGTAAGAGTAAAGTTGATTCCCCACGCATAACTCCTCAAACCCAACGAATTTAAGCAGTTAATAGCTCAAAAGAAGAAGCTTGATCGATCTACTGAGTGTTCTTAGACCTATGTCAATAGCCTACGTTAATTAGAACTCTAGTTATAGAGGTTTGAGAGAAGAAAAATATTGAAAAAAAAATCTTGAATGCAAAATTTATTCATAAATTCTTTTAATATATAAGATAAGATATGCCAAGATAAGTTAAAGTACAGTAAAAGTAAAGTTGATTCTCCACGCATAACTTTCCCCAAACCCAACGAATTTAAGCAGTTAATAGCTCAAAAGAAGGAGCTTGATCCACTGAGTGTTCTTAGGCCTATGTCAACAGCCTACGTTAATTAGAACTCTAGTTATAGAGGTTTGAGAGAAGAAAAATATTGAAAAAAAATCTTGAACGCAAAGTTTATTCATAAATTCTTTTAATATATAAGATATGCCAAGATAAGTTAACGTACAGTAAGAGTAAAGTTGATTCCCCACGCATAACTCCTCAAACCCAACGAATTTAAGCAGTTAATAGCTCAAAAGAAGAAGCTTGATCGATCTACTGAGTGTTCTTAGACCTATGTCAATAGCCTACGTTAATTAGAACTCTAGTTATAGAGGTTTGAGAGAAGAAAAATATTGAAAAAAAAATCTTGAATGCAAAATTTATTCATAAATTCTTTTAATATATAAGATAAGATATGCCAAGATAAGTTAAAGTACAGTAAAAGTAAAGTTGATTCTCCACGCATAACTTTCCCCAAACCCAACGAATTTAAGCAGTTAATAGCTCAAAAGAAGGAGCTTGATCCACTGAGTGTTCTTAGGCCTATGTCAACAGCCTACGTTAATTAGAACTCTAGTTATAGAGGTTTGAGAGAAGAAAAATATTGAAAAAATCTTGAATGCAAAGTTTATTCATAAATTCTTTTAATATATAAGATATGCTAAGATAAGTTAACGTACAGTAAAAGTAAAGTTGATTCTCCACGCATAACTTTCCTCAAACCCAACGAATTTAAGAAGTTAATAGCTCAAAAGAAGGAGCTTGATCCACTGAGTGTTCTTAGACCTGTGTCAACAGCCTACGTTAATTAGAACTCTAGTTATATGTAGAGGTTTGAGAGAAGAAAACTATTGAAAAAAAATTTTTGAATGCAAAGCTTATTCATAAATTCTTTTAATATATACGATATGCCAAGATAAGTTAACGTACAGTAAAAGTAAAGTTGATTCTCCACGCATAACTTTCCTCAAACCCAACGAATTTAATTCAAAAGGAGCTTGATCCACTGAGTGTTCTTAGACCTGTGTCAACAGCCTACGTTAATTAGAACTCTATTTATAGAGGTTTGAGAAAAGAAAAATATTGAAAAAAAATCTTGAATGCAAAGTTTATTCATAAATTCTTTTAATATATAAGATATGCCAAGATAAGTTAACGTACAGTAAAAGTAGTTGATTCTCCACGCATAACTTTCCTCGAACCCAACGAATTTAAGCAGTTAATAGCTCAAAAGAAGGAGCTTGATCCACTGACTGTTCTTAGACCTATGTATGTCAACAGCCTACGTTAATTAGAACTAGTTATAGAGGTTTGAGAGAAGAAAAATATTGAAAAAATCTTGAATGCAAAGTTTATTCATAAATTCTTTTAATATATAAGATACTAACGCATTTGAAGCTAGCTCTGTTGATCTTACGCCATGTTCCTTCCAGATCAACAAATCCATATATAATATCTTCCGATTTTTGGTATACTAAATCTTTTGTCACTACCGTGTCATCTGTGTAGTATGCATTCTTTTTCTTTTTGCGTTAAATTTTCTGTAAGTCTCTTAATATTTTCAAAAACAGTATTATTTACCACAGAATTGAGACACTTGATCGGTCTCCAAATTCTTAATAATGACTTGCTTGGCATATTGATTTTCAGCGATTTTGCCATAAAATTATACGCTTTTGTATATTTATATTTAATTGCCTGGGCAATCGCTTCAGCCTTACTATAATTTTTTTTTTTTGGACAATCATTTTTGCAAATGCTATAGCTTCCTTGCTAGCATTTTCACTTGGTATAATTCCATTTTTTATTTTTTTCTTCAACTTTTGGACTTGTCCTTGCAGAACTGTTATTTTCCTTCTCTCAGTAGCCAATAGTTTTTGTAAAATATATATTTGTATAATTTTCCTCTTCACAAACTATTTTGCTGTTAGCTTCATTATAATCATAGCTGTATGAAGTAGAAGGCTCATTCATTTCTAATTAGCATAAATTCTCCTCTAAATCCTCCAAAATTATTTCATTTGAATCTTCATTACCCATTTCTATGTCTTGGGTTGACGGTCTAGCGCTGGAATCTGTTATAGTTTCAGTTGTAGTTGATTTCATTATCGGTGTAGCACCGTACTTCAGTCGTTTTTTCCCAACATCATCATTTTTAAAGTGTTTATAACACAAATATACACAGTCTTACAAAAGTATACATACGGCCTTAATTTTATTGTATTTCGAATAAAAACCCAATTTAATTGATTTAATCAAATTTATTTTTATATGACTTCTTAAGACTACAAAAACAAAACAAAAAATATAATCCATCTTGGGATATAAATTAAATAACTTAAATTATTTCAGTTTTTTGTTATTCCAAAAGTTACATAAGTATACATACGGTTAAAGAATTACTTGAATCATATAACATCCTAGTATCTAGTATGTCCTCCTTTTGCTTGGATTACAGCAGACAGACGAGATGGCATGGACAAAGCCAATTTTTTTGTTATTTCAGGTGAAATATTGTTCCACTCATCCATCAAAGCATCCTTTAGAGTTGAAATTGATGTAACCCGCTGTTTTTTAAGCCCTCGTTTCAAAATGTCCCATAAATGTTCAATAACATTTAGATCAGGAGACTGAGGGGGATGGTTTAACTTATTTTTGACGTTGTAGAGCAGCCATTCCTTTACAATCTTTGAGGAGTGCTTGGGATCGTTGTCTTGAACTAAAATGGAATTACCCTCAAGGTCTAACTTTTCAACGCTAGGAAGGTAACTGTCTTTTAAAATGTCAATATACATGGCCTTATCCATAATACCATCGATGAATCTTAATTTCCCAACACCGTTTGCAGCCATGCAACCCCATACCATCACGGAACCGCCTCCATATTTGACTGTGGGATTCACATTTTCTGGTAGAAACTCCTTATTGGGTTTTCGCCACACTTTTGCGCGGCCATCACCTCCAAACACCATAAACTTACATTCGTCCATAAAAATTACTTGTTCCCAAAATGTGGAATCACTAACATGAATATTTTCATATTTCTTAGCGTATTCCAATCGCTTTTGGATATTTACGGATCTTAATAAGGGTTTTTTTCTGGCAACTCTGTTGTTGTACCCGTTTCTTTTAATACATCTGCGGACAGTTTGGTCGCTTACTTCTACTCCCCGGTCGGTCTTCAATTGGCGATTAATTACGACGTCGCTTTGTTTTGAATTTTCTCGAACTGCATGTATAACTGCTCGATCCATCCTGTCGTTGAGCTTACGGGGGCGACCAGCACGTGTCATACTTACATAGTTTCCATTTTTTTTTAAATTTGTTATAATAGTTTGCACGGTGGGCTTTTTTAAATTTAATAATTCTCCAATTTCTTTAAAAGATTTCCCATCATTCTTTAATTTGATGACAGTTCTTCGAATTGGTTCCGAAATTTCTTTTCCTCTTCCCATTTTGAAATACTATATTTTTTTTTTTTTTTTTTGCAAATATTGCTTTTGTAAATGGTATAACAAGGACTAGAAATGAAATAAAACAAAGTAGCATGGTATTTCAAACGGTATTAATAACGGGATACCAATTTGAAACTAGGGTATGTATACTTATGTAAATTTTAAAATTGGGAAATTTCTATTTTTTTTCGTTTGTTGCAATTAAAAATTAAATTTTTGTCCCTGAATATTTGTATGCTGCTTATTTTATTTATTTTTAATAATGTAGTGTGATCAAAACAGAAAAAAAAAATTTTTTGAGAAGAAAACTCAAAAATTTTAGTCGTATGTATACTTTTGTAAGTCTGTGTAACTTTCGGCAATCTACATTCTCCATGTTACATCTCCTTTTCCATGTTTGGTGCATCTCTTCATCTTCAGGAAAAGAAAACAATCGTACTTTCTCCTGTTTATTCTCACAATTCAGATAAGCACATTTCCTTTTCAATGATTTTGGAGGGAGAATTTTTTCGGTTACTCCTGGCGTAATAAGTACTGCTCCCTTCTTCAGGCGTTTCGATCCAACCCATTCCTGATCGAAATGTTGGTTACACACACGGTGTTGTGTGTTTGGAACGAAGTCATCGTCCAATTGCAGATTCTTCTTCCAAATAGCCAACAATGTTGCATTTTTAAGTGGAAATGCAAATAAAATCGTATTTGCTGTGACGCCACAATCTTTTAAATATCTAACCATTTTTTTTGTGGTTATTCGATTATAAAAAATCAATGAAACTTGTAATATTAATATCCTAACAGTTTTCTTCCGATGTATGTTTTTTTCTAAATTGTATTTAAAAAGTAATGAATATATTGTTAATGTAATTTATTTATTAATAGTAAATTTATGATTTTAATGTATTAATAATTTAAATATATTAAAAATTGCTGTTCGAATCTAACTCTCTTTACGGACGGTCGTGTAAATAATTAAAGGGATGTGTCTACACGTAAAACATCTCAACAAAATAATTACACATTACCAGAAAGTTCTGTAAAATATATAAAACTAAGAACAAGCTTTAAAAGAACATAAACATTTTTCAGATAGTATTTGAATTTATATATGTATAAACGTTTTTTCCTCCCATTTTCCAATAAAAATCATTAAAAATAATAAAAACTATTTAATATCTTTAAATCCTATGTATTATTTGTTGCAATATCTATATATAAATATCAAAATTTGCTTAAATAGTAACTTTTCTTAATAATATTTTTTTTTTTAAATAAATAAAAATTAAATTTTGTTTACCAAGAAGACTTTTTATAAAGCATCTTGCTTAAATAGTAACTTTTCTTAATAATATTTTTTTTTTAAGTACCATTTCTTATTAAACCATAGTCTCTTTAAAAAGTACATTTTCTTAGAAAAGTACATTTATGTAAAACAGTACATTTATGTAAAACAGAACATTTTCTTAAAAAGCACCTTTTCTTAAAAAGTAAATTTTTTTGTAAAAATTACCTTTTTGTGAAAATGTAAATTTTTGGAAAAAGGAAAATTTTTGTTAAAAAATTTGCATTAATTTTTGTAAAAAAATTTATCTTTTCTTAAAAAATTTTATTTTCATAAAAAATGTACCTTTTCTTAAAAAAGTATATTTCCGTAAATAAGTAAACTCTTTTTAAGAAATACATTTTCTTAAGAGAATATTTTTTTAAAAAATACATTTTCTTATAAAATTAGATTTTCTTAAAAAAGTATATTTTCTTTACCTTTTTTAAAAAGTAAATTTTCTTAAGAAATAACCTTAAAAAAAATATTTAAAAAAAGCATTTGTGTTTTGATAGTTCAATTCGGCTTGAGGTCCAAGAAGATTAATAAAAATAATAAGCGAAACTTATTTTTGATTTTTATTTTCCTTTTTATTGTATCCAATATTTCGACTAACGTCGTTAGTCATCATCAGGGATCTGAATTAAAAAATTATATACATACATTAACACATAAACACATCTTTTCAAAAATATATAAAAAATAAACAAAATATTACATTTAATTTTGTTGATAAACAAAGTAAAAACAATAAAAATACAAAAAATCTATCCTATGCCCTTTGCATATATTTTAACTACTAAACTGCAATTGTTGTTCTTTTGTGTTTGTTTACTATTTGTCTGTAAATTTGTGCACATTTCTCCGTGTCTTGTTTGTAGTTTAATCTCTTGTTTGTTGGAACGTCAATTATATGTAGCATCTCTAACGTACACATAGCCCATAAAGTCTGCGTTCACCATTAAAAAATTTATAAGTGTTATAAAAACACAACATAAATATTTAATCCAAATCAATTTTTTTTCATGTATTTTTTCTTCACATGTTTTATTTCAAAAATCAAAAAAGAAACTCCAGATTCCTCTCTTTCTTTTTGAAATAACGGTATATAGGTTTGTTTGTTGTGATAATACCGTTACTTTTTCAATTATTTTTTCTACTTTTTGCTCACTTTCTATTACTTATTATTATAATTGATCGTTTAACAAACTCGGTGGTCAATTTATTTAAAAGTGATAATAATTTCAAAAAAAATGGAAACCAAGAATAAAGAAATTAGTGTATCAGAGAGAAAAATAATTATAAAATTGTGGAAAGAAGGAAACAGCTTCCGAAAAATTGGCCAAACTATTGGGAGAACATATTCTTCTGTCCACCGAGTAATAAATAATTTCAAAGAAACCGGAATTTTAACATCTGAGCCACGGTCTGGACGTCCAAAAATATTAACAGTTCGGGAAGAGCGTACCGTAATCAATATGGCAATGGTAAATCCTAGAATTACTTCTTCAAAAATTGTGGGAAATATAAATGAAATGTTTAAAAAAAGTATTTGTGCCGAAACTGCTAGAAAAATTTTACGCAAAGCTGGATATGGCAGAATCGCTAGACGAAAGCCGTACATTTCACTTGTGAACAGACGAAAGCGCATTGAATTTGCACATAAGTACATAAATAAGCCTCCGGAGTTTTGGAAACAAGTTATATTTTCAGACGAAAGCAAATTTTGTATATTTGGCATAAAAGGCCGTCAAATTGTGTGGCGTAAATCTGGAACTGCGCTTGAGAAACAAAATCTTGTTGGTACAGTCAAACACGGTGGTGGCGGAATTATGGTGTGGGGTTGTATGGCGGCTGGTGGTGTCGGTCAGCTGGAATTTATTGAGTCCACAATGGATAAATGGGGATATTTGAGTATTCTAAAGAAAAATTTGAAACAAAGTGCAGAAAATTTGAACTTATCAACGACGTTTTGGTTCCAACAAGATAATGATCCAAACACACATCGGAGATCGTTAGACTTTGGCTCTTATACAATGCTCCAAGACAGCTTAAAACACCCCCCCAATCGCCCGATCTCAATCCTATTGAGCATCTTTGGGATCTAATGGAGAAAAAAATACGTCAGCATGTAATAACAAGTAAAGAGACTTTGCGAAGTGTTATGCAGACAGAATGGGCGAAAATAACATCTGAGGAAACAGAAAAGTTGGTCAATTCAATGCCAAACAGACTAAGTGAAGTCTTAAAACAGCGTGGCTATACCACAAAATATTAATTTTAATTCATCTTCATTATTTCTAAACTTTTTGTAATTTGTTTTACGACTGAACGCAGACTTTTTGGTTGCTATTTTTACTTGTTGTGATACTTAAACCCCGTTATATCAGAAATGAAGTGAGGTATCTGAATTTTTTTTTTTTGCTTTTTGAACTAGATAATGTAAAAAAAATACATAAATAAAAATTAATTTGAATTAAATGTTTATGATGTGTTTTTATATCACTTACAATACATTGTAAGGTGAACGCAGACTTAATGGGCTATGTGTATATCTCCTTATGTAATTGTTCTCTCCTTGTAAAATTTTTACGTCGTCAAAGTTGGGTTTGTGTTGTGTTAAAGCACAATGGGCCGCAAGTGCTGTTTTTTGTTCAATTGGTCTGTTTATTGCCTTTAGGTCAGATTTGTGCGATGCTATTCTAGATTTCAGTTTAGTCTTTGTAGTACCAACATATAAAGGGTGATTTTTTTAGCTATTTTCTTTTTGGCAACACTGGTTTAAACAGCTGACGCACGTTTCGTGTTTTGTTTCATTGTCAAACATCTTCAGTTTGGTCTATAATTTAACCATGAATCGTCTTACAAACGAACAACGCTTGCAAGTTATTGAATTTTATTATCAAAATGCGTGCTCTGTTAAGAAAGTTCATCGCGAGCTTCTCCATTTTATGGTCAGTTTAATCGACCCACTGAATCGGCTATTAGGGCTATTGTGACTAAATTTCGCACCAAATTTACATTGTTGGACATTAAACCACCGCTTACGTAGAGTGCGAACTGAAGAAAATATCGCAGCTGTATCGACCAGTGTTAATGATGACCATCAATTATCGATTCGTCGCCGTTCCCAGCAATTGGGCCTCTGTTACTCAACAACGTGGAAAATTTTGCGGAAAGATTTAGGTGTGAAGCCTTTCAAAATACAGCTGGTGCAAGAATTGAAGCCGACCGACCTACCGCAACGTAGAATTTTTGGTGAATGAGCTCTTGGAAAGTTGGCCGAAGATCCACTTTTTTACCGAAAACTTGTGTTCAGCGAAGAAGCTCATTTTTGGCTCAATGGGTACGTAAATAAGCAGAATTGTCGATTTTGGAGTGAATATCAGCCAGAAGCATTGGAAGAGCTACCAATGCATCCAGAAAAAGTCACAGTTTGGTGCGGTTTATGGGCTGGTGGCATCATTGAACCGTACTTCTTCAAAAATGATGCGAATCGTAACGTAATTGTGAATGGTGAGCGCTACCGAGAGATGATATCCAACTTTTTTTTTGCCCAAAATGCAAGAGCTTGACTTGCATGACATGTGGATTCAACAAGACGATGCCACATGCCACACAGCACGCGCAACAATGGACTTATTGAGAGGCGAGTTCGGTGAACATTTTATTTCACGTTCGGGACCGGTCAATTGGCCGCCTAGATCGTGCGATTTAACGCCTTTAGACTATTTTTTGTGGGGCTATGTTAAAGCTCATGTCTATACAGACAATCCCGCTTCAATTGTCGCATTGGAAGACAACATTGAAGCATTTATTCGTGAGCTACCGGCCGAAATGTTGGAAAGAGTATGCCAAAATTGGACTAAGCGGATGGACCATTTGAGGCGCAGTCACGGTCAACATTTGCCTGAAATAATCTTCAAACATTAAATTATATGGACCGTACTATCGATTCAAATAAAGATTTCATGCATTTTTCTGAATTTTATGTGTTTTTTTGGAAAACTTTCCTATAGCTCTTAAAAAATCACCCTTTACTTTGTTGCATATGTTGGACCCGTCTCCGTTGCATTCAATTTTGTAGATGACATTTGATTTTTCATCTTTTTCTAGTTTGGATTTTGTCTTGCTGAATAATTTGTTTAATGTATTGTTTGTTTTAAATGTTAATTGAAATTTTTCTCGGAATATAGGATATACTTTTATATATTTTTGGTGGTTCGTCATTATATTGTTTTTTACTTGTATTTTTAATCAGATCTTCTATCGTTTTACGAGGAAATTCGTTCTTTATCAATATTTCCGTTATAATCTTTATGTTGGCGTCGTGGAATTCGGTGCCACTTATGTTGAGAACACGATGAATAAAATTTTGAGCAGTTTTCATTATAATACGTCTTGGTTGGTTCGAGTAAAAATTGATTAATCGTCCAGATGCTGTCGGTTTTTGATACCAGTTTAATTTGAGCTGGTTACCTTTTCTTATTATAATAGAGTCTAAATATGATAGACTATTATCCTGTTCTACCTCCATTGTAAATTGTACTTGTCGATTGAATGAGTTGAGGGTTCCAATTGTATCTTTTATAGTGTCTTTCTTCACAATAGCAAAAATGTCATCTACATATTTAGTCAAAATCCTAGGTTTTGTATTCATAGCAATTGATGTGTCTAATAATTTTTCCGTTACAATATCAGCTATATCGGGAGAAGCTGAAAAAAAAAATTAAAAACACATTTACGTAAAAAGTAAATCTTTTTAAAAATATAAATTTTGATGTATCTCATGACCACTTAACCATTTCAGAACCGGATAAATTTGGTATTTTTAACACAACTAGCAAAATTATTATTTGACAAACAATTTATTAAAAATAATGTTAACAATTTATTAAATCAATGTTACTTACCTTTGAAAGCAAAGAACACACAAGATTATATAAATTGTTAATCCTTTGTTGAAGTTTCGCCAATTTTTTAGCTACAAAAACAAGAAAGTTATTTTTTGAAAAACAATTTATTAAAAACAAGAAAAAAATTTATATTAACTTTGATTATAAATTTTTTTCGCGTTCATGTTCCAGTCAATTGTTACTTCAATTATTGAAATTATATACGTGTGTGAAGTTATCCATAAAAAGTTATCAATAGAATTTTATTTTTATTCATACATTAATATATTCGTGGGCGTATGTGCTGTCCAACAATATACAGTTACCGACAATACAATAGAATCACAACATATGCATTTAATTGAAGTTAAAAATCTGCATATCTTAATTTGAAAATTTAAAAAAAAAAACATTTCAATATTATTACTAATGATAAGTACACAAAATTTACAAAACTTAAATCAAAGTAATAACACATACTAATGTTAAAAACAACAAAAAATTCAAAAAACTTAAAAACATAAACGACAATAGGATCAGTCATTTTGAAAAAATTATAAAATTTCAGAACTTATTTAAAAAACAAAATTTCTTAATATTTGGTTTTATAACCTTTATTTTTGATGACTCCATCACATCTCTTGACCATTGAGTTAACCAAGGACTCACATGTCGAACGCGGAATCGAGTACCATATTTTTTATATTTTCTCCCAAAGTTCTGTCTTGTTTTTACATTTTCCAGCTCCCAGCTTGTCCTTTACTATTTTCCAGAGATTCTCTATTGGATTTAAATCCGGAGATTGGGAGGGCCATTCCATTACATCGATTTTGTTATCTGCAAACCATTTTTTTAGCAAGACCTGAAGTGTGTTTTGGATCGTTGTCTTGCTGAAATTGCCATTTTAAGGGCATATTCCATTCAACATATGGCTTCATTATATTTTCGAGGATGTGTACATACAAATGCTTATCCATATTCTCTTGAATCCAAAAGATTGGACCCACACCATACCAAGAAAAAAATCCCCAGACCATAATGTTTCCACCACCATGCTTGAAAGTTTTTGTTGTATACCGAGGACTTAGTTCTGAATTTATTGGACGTATAACCCACGTTTTACCATCACTGCCAACCAGGTTTATTTTGGATTCATCGGTCCACAATACATTTCGCCACTTTTTAATGTTCTCCGGGCCACACCATTCCCTATGATTAATTGCAAATCTTTTTCTTGCATCAATATGTTTTTTGGTAAGCATTGGAACTTTTCTAGAAATTCTACCATGAAGACCAACATCCACCAGCCTTCTCTGAACAGTTCTAGTAGAAACCCCGCAACCAACTTCCTTCCGTATTTCTTCTGCTGACTTAAAAGGATCGCGTTTCGATATTATGGTAATTAAATTATCCTCCCATTTGCTTGTTTTTCTTGGTTTTCCTATGGTACCCAGCGGCCTACGGGTAGATAAGGCATTAAAAACTAATTTTTGATATCGTCCAATTAATTTTGCAATTTCCCGTTGAGATCGTCCCGACTTTTTAAAGTTTTTAATATTTCTTTTTTCTTCTCCAGTGCAATGCTTTGCGCGTCCCATATTGAAGTCGAATGTTTCTCAATTTATATTAAAATCATTTCACTCGCATAAAATAAAAATTTCAAATTTTTGAATTTATTTTTCAAAGTGATTCTATATATTGTCGCTATATATTTTGTGATGTCATGAAATTTAATTTTAGCGGAATCAAGATTTACGACTATAATAACTTATTACAAAAACTACAGTTTTTAAAGTGTTTGGGTCAAAATTTTGATTTCAACTCAGAATTTGATACTGATTCTATTGTATTGTCGGTAACTGTACGTCTCATTTTCCAAATCATATATAGTACACTCGTACTTTCTCAATTTATGTAAAACTGTTTAAGAATCGCTACAGATGTTTCTTTTTATCATTTTTTATATTAGTATTTACTTTTTTTTTTTTATCAATTTAATAAAAATATAAAACATACCACACGCGTTCCACTTAAAATTCTATGGATAACTTTTTATGGATAACTTCACAAACATAATTATAGTATTTAATTATTTAAATAGGGTGAATCAACTCACCATTTATTGTTTGCTTTTAGATTATTTAAGTTTGATTGCCTTAAAATTTTTTTAAGTATATTAAAGCTGTTTTTAAATAATTTTTATTTTTTTTTTAATATCAAACACAACACTTACACGGTTTGAAAGTTAAATTGGTAATGACGGTCTTAACGTTGATTTCCAACCAGATATTGCATTGTGCCAAGGGCTGGGCACCCACCTTCTTTGGTTATTTATTCCCGTATTCAGCAATCGTGAATAAATGTGAATATATATATATTAGTATTATTGACAGTGCTTACAAAACCAATGCCAGTATTATTCCCGGCTGAAGAAACACTATAAAGAACACAACACAGTGTACGGATAGGAAAATGGGTTTGGATTTTTGTTAGTAGTAAAGTTACGAAATAAATTGAAACTCACTCTTAATTTCAATGAAGCTATGACATCCTCCCACCTCTTACTACTCCAGCATAGCCCAAATAATACGATCGGCAGCCGAAGAAAGTTGTGTTGAGACGCCTTGTAACATGGTATAACCCACAATACTGCCACCTCCGCCTGTACCGGTCATTCTTACACTTCCCTCCTCTGCTATTGAAGGTGTAGGGGTGGGTGGTGGTATACCCAGTTCAGAGGCAATATCAGAATCTGCCTCAAATTCACTTAATACTGTCTCCAATGAGGGCAACGCCCCCGCAGGTGGTATGGAGTATTCAATATCATCCAACTGCAATCAAAACAATAACAAAATTATATCAGTAGCAAATCTGAGAGCAATAACAAACATATGTTTGAGTAAACTCTCACATATACATACCTCTTCCATATCCAGCAAAGATTCTGCCAACAAACTGTCGGTGGATCCTCGGTCAGAGCCTAATAGGGAATTTAAAGACGGCGCCTTTAATTCGTTCATATTGTTATTAAAATGTAATCACTTTTTTATATAAAATTATTATTAATTGCAATCTTTTAATGCGGCTTTAATCCGCCCCTCTGCTTATTCTGGGATTTACAGGACTTTTACGTGTTTTTTAAGTTTCCTAATTTATTTCTAAATTTTCACATATTTTCTTAGCTTATTTATAGGAATTTTCTTAATATTATTTAATTTGCTCGATAAAAACGTAGAAAATTTCACTCTTCTATCGGGAAAATTTTCATTTATTTATTTAATTTTTTTTTTGCACAACAAATTAATCAAAAAGTAGAGGCAGAGTTGTCAAAATTTATTAAAAAGATGCCATACTTTGTGAAGTATGTCAAATATGTGTAATGAGAGTAAGGAAAGTGTAAAGTAAGTGAGAAACATGTCAATAATGTAGAAACTAAGGGAATGGAACGTAAAAAGGTTTAAGTCTAGTTTACGGCCGACACCCCGATCTGTTCCAAACTTTTACCACTTATACAGCATTTTGTTGCGATTCTAGGGAGACAATTTTTTTCGGTCGAGCCAAATTTCGGAGTTATGGACCGACAAAGCTTTGGCTTTGATTTGTACATAACTTTGTTACTTATTATCGGATTTCAACAATATATATATATATGATTAGAAAACTTACTTGATTGCTTTTAATTGATATTTCAAAATTGGAATCCATTAACCCATTATGAACCTATTTCAGTTTTTTTTCTCTTTTTTAAGTTTTTTTTTTAAAAAATGTGGCATTATCTCATAAAATGATGTATATAATGGTAGTATTTACAACAACGCAAAGCTTTGTTGATCCATAACTCCGAAAATAAGCTCGACCGAAAAAAATTATTTCTTCTAAATTAACCCAAAAGCCCCTAACCACTCCAAAAAATTAAAAAAATCGGGGTGTCGCCCGTAAACTAGACTTGATCCCGTAAAAACATGCAATTACCATCTATTATTTTAGCCTATCATATAAGTTTAGCCCTATTGTAGGGCCCATACACGACACAAGCATGATTGACAATCAAGTGACTGAGCTCGAGGAATACACACGTTGTGTTGAAAAGATCGATGCGGAAGTGACCTTACAAAATTTTTTGTTTTATTTTTTACATGTATTAAGGAAATACATACATATCTTATTATTATATTTAAATTCTACAATATTAATTATTAAGGCCAAAAATAAACATATAAGGCTAAAAAATAAATTGTTCATGTTATTCATAAAATTCATCCTTGTGCTATGTTTGCTTCTTTAAAAATTCTGATTGATCTATCACAAAAATATCAAACTCATTTTGATTTTATTTAGGTTATATATATTGATCTAAAGATATATCGATCCTCTTAACCACTGTGGAATTCATAAAATTTCTAAACAATAACAGTAGTCACTTTGAATTGATAGCTTAACAAAACAAAAACAAAAAACAAAACAATATTTCGACTGTAACAGTGATGAGTAATTTATTTGTTATTAAGTATTCATGAAACTAGCAATATATATATAAATTTTTTAGAATAATTTTGCACATAAAAATAATATTTAAAAAAGATCAAGAATGAAACATATGTGAGAAATAACAACAAAAGGAATCAGTAAATATGTGTTGGTGAATTAAACATTTATCCGTTATTGTGCCAACACGTTGACAGTTCTTGAACATCAACTTTACAAAGCAACTTAAACAAAGCTACTACATACATATTACGTTTATTAGAATTACAAAGGTCACAAGAAGTGATAAAAATATTCAAGTTTTTTAGATTATAGCAATTAATCCCTTATTATTGTTTGAAATTTTTCCTTTTTATTATCTCTAGTAAACTGTGCTTGTTAATCTTCTGATGTTACTACAAAATATGGCAATGCATTCGGATATAAATGATCAAGAGAAAAACCAGTAAGATATTTTGATAGATAGGCAACATGATAGGCAACATTTTATATATTCTGTAAAAGCAACATGCAAAAAATTTCGTCTGGGCCACATGATACCCTACATCTTATATATGCTGTAAATACAACATGCAAAAAATTTTGTATAAAAACTTGTATGAAATACCACATCAAAAATATTTTTTATCATTTCAATAAAAGAATAAGTATTTTCGTTAAATAAGATTTTCATATTCAACTTTGAACATCTTAAAAATATGATTAATTATCTAAGCTTTTCCTTTGTAATTAACTTGAAAAATTAATAATTTTATGAATGTATTGGTTAATTGAAATAAAGTAATACGATATTACTTTTGTCGATTTTTTGTGTGAAAAAAATACCTATCAATAATTCGATTTCTATGGAGAAAAGAACCATAGCTTTTGAGAAATCAAATTCTAACATACTAAGACCCAGTTTTTGAGATAAAACCTAGTTTTGTTAAACCCAGAATTTATTCATCAATTCCTTTATGAATTTGGATATGTCTGAAAAAATTAATTCTCGGTTTAACTAAACTGGGTTTAACTGACATCCCAAAAACTGAGCCTTCATAAAAAGTAATCATTTCATTTAAAAGCAATCGAATAAATCTATATACAATTATGATAATTTCTACAACTCTAATAGTATCTATGAAAATTGCTGTCAATCCAATAGATTAGAAATGAAAGAACAAAAAAAGAATACCAAACGAAAACAAACCAAGAAATTCATTTGTTTCGGATTAGTTGGTTTGGTAGTACTCCTGCTTTTTGTTGTATACACAACGCCATCTAGTAAAATGACCCGTTGCATATTCTGTGATATAGTGGCCGGGAAAATGCCAGACACTAAAATTGAAGTGGAAACCGATGAGTTTGTGATATTTAAAGATATTAAACCAGCCTCAACTCATCATTACTTAGCTGTAACGAAAAAACATATAGAAAGTCTTAAAGCGATGACCAAAGAGGATATACCATTGGGTGAGTTCAAACAGAAGTGCACATACGAAAAAAGTAACATGCATATTTTTATAGAATGAACATATTTATAAAAACGATTCAATTGGAAAATTTAACCCAAATATTTATTTTTTAGTTAATCGCATGGAACAAAGTTTAAGGGGATTTTTCAAATCGCAAGATATTGATACTAAAGATGCTCTGTATGGCTTTCACATGCCTCCATTTATTAGTGTTAAACACGTGCACATGCATGCTATAGCTCCGAAATCCAACATGACTTGGATGAATAGTTTCATGTTCAAACCAGGTTCATATTGGTTTAAAACGGTAATGGTTATTAATCGAGTAAAATTAATTATCATTATAAACATATTATATTTTTATTTCAGTCTGAAGAAGCTAAACAATATTTGGAGAACAAAGTCTAAATTATTTGTCCTTATAGTTCCAATTAGAAACTTTCTTTTTATTTTATTTTTTTTCAATTTAAATTAAAAATGTATACACAGCTGGGTATCTGGTACAAATATATATTAGTTAGATTTTTTTTTTTATAAAATACGAAATTATGTAAATTCTTTGTTTTTTTTTTGTTATTTAATTAGCAATAAAATAAAATAATGCAATATAAACAAAAGAGTCTGCAGTATATATGACGTCATTAGCCAGTAAATACAATGAAAAGACAAAATAGTACCACCAATGTATGTCAAAAAGGAAATGAAACCGATTGCCGTTACTAATTATTCAGCTGTTATATAATAATATGGCAACGCTTATATTTTGACAATTGCGCGCTTTTAGAATCGTTTGCTTATAATTGTGTCAGTTTAACTTTTATCGGGATTTAATGTATTTTGGTGAAAAAATATATTGAATTGATGTGATGGCTTTATATAATTATAAATACATAAAAAAATAGAGTTTAATCAACAAATGAAAGTGTTTTAATACACATAAGTGTTTAAATTGAAATTTATATTAAAAAATTTGCAAATGATAAAATTTATTTGGTCGTTTGTTGCATTTTGTTTGTACTTTTGCAAATAAGCAAATAAATCTATATATGTGTAATTTTTGTGTGTTCTTGTTATGTTTCGGACTCCAGTTAAAGTTTAAAAGTAAGTTTCTCCATTCAGAATTTCATCATATTTTAGTACAATTTATAAGTTAACTTTATAATTTAGTTTAAGTTTCTACATTTTATTATACCCTATACAACAATGTGGTCTGAGTCGATTTAGTGATTTCCGTCCATCTATCTGTCTCTCCGTCTGTGTGGCCATGTAAACCTAGTAATCAAACTACAGGTCGCAAATAAAAATATATGTTGAATAAGTTTGGTACACAAGATTTTCTCGGTCATGTGACAAATGCTATTGAAATTGATGATAATCGGTGCATGTTCAGACCTAGCCCCCATACAAAGAACCTCTATCAGACCGTATAAAATTGTTGTAAGATTTAGGTTACCATACATACAGTGAGTGACAATACAATGGAAACTTTTAATAGAATATATTTTTGACGACTTGAACGGTCAATACCTAAAAATTGGATCATAAAATTAAAAACTCTTTTATTAAGTAAAAATTTGTATGCGTTATTTATTTAAAAAAGAAAAAACTAACCCATAAAAACAAGTTTTTGTTATACTCTCTTTGTAAATTAAATTTACCGTCATTTAATTCAATAATTGATCGGCAGTAATATTTTAAATTTTAACGATTTCACGTTTTATAAAATCATATCGGTTATTCATTTCCTAGAACATTTGTATGGTTGCCAATTTAAAAAAACCGTAAGTATTAATTTTATGCTGTTGACAAAACATTATAAACCTTTAATATACAATAATTGAAAACCTTTCCTCTACTTTTGGTTTCAATATTTTGGTGCGTACAACTGAAATTGTTGTCACTCTGAATTAACTATTAGATCTTTCTTCTTTGCGTAATATCGTGTCCGTATTTTTCGACCTACAATTTGCAATCGATTTTCTATGGGATTGAGATCTGGTGATTAGGCTAGCCATTCTAAAACATTAACTGCATTAGATTGTTGCCGTTCGGTTACAACTTTGGAGGTTTGTTTTGTGTCATTGTTATGTTGAAATTTCCATTTTCATTTTGCCATTTAGAATTTGCCTGTATCCAATTCCATTTAGAGTTTCGTTTACTACATTAATCGACCCATTCATTGGTCCAGTCTTTTTGCCAATGATCGTACAAACGTTCTTCCATCATGGCCTCTTAAATTAAATTTTGACTCATCTGAAAAGAGAACAGTATTCCCATTCCGTATTGATCAGTTTATGTGTTCTTTAGCTAAATTTATGCGAGCTAGACGATTTTCCCTAATATCAGTGGTTCCTTCACACAACGATAACAATCAAGTTCAGGCTCAATTGTTCGTGGGGAAACAGTTCGAACACATATTTTTAGTTTTAGATTGTTAATTTTTTAAACTCTTTTGGTATTAAATTATCTTGTCTGACTCGCTTTACGGGCCCTGCCGTCTAAATGTTGAGTCCTTCACTATATTTCTTGATAATTTTTGAAATTATGAATTTATTCATAGAATATTTCTCACAATTTTTTTTTGCTTAAGACCAGCAGTAAAATTATCTATTATTCTGGATGTTAACTCTTCACAAAACTTAATTCTTTGCACTATTTTATAATTATTATAAGATTAAAACAGTGAAAAATATAATTGCATTTGAAACAAGTAAGAAAATTATAGTCGGTCGGGACCGACTATATGATACCCTATACCATGCGTTTAGAGACCCTATCTCATAGGCCCAACTAACTGGAAGTAGAAAATAAGCATAAACCAAATTTGAGTGGGATTTTTATTAATTTTTTTGGCTGCAGATATGAAAAAGTTCATATCGGATGCTATATCTATATGGGGACTAGGCCCAAAAATGGAACGATCCCGACTATGTTTGGTAAAGTCTCTTGTATTTTGCAAAAATATATACAAACAAAATTTGAGAAGAATCAGTGCAATATTTTTGTTTTTTTGCTAGATTTAAGTGAAGATCGGGAAGCAGCTCTATATGGGGCCTATGTAATGGATGTAATAAACGCATACAAACCCAATTTGAGTAAGATCTATATGACAATTTGGATCTTATGGCAATTTATGTCGATTTCATAGGGGTCATTTGTATGGGGGCTAGGTCTGAACATGGACCGATTCTCACCAATTTCAATAGCGTTTATCCTATGGCCAATAAAAGCTTTCATACCAAATTTCATTAAAATATATTCATATTTGCGACCTGCAGTTTGATTACAAGGTTTACATGGACACACAGACGAACGGATGGACGGACACACGAACGGACATCGTTAAATCGAATCAGTTAGTGATTCTGATTCGATCGGTATAATTAAAGATGGGTCTAGGTCAAATATTTTTGGTAGTTACAAACAGCAGCACAAAGTCATTATACCCAAGCCACATAGTGGTATAGGGTATAAAAAGTCGAAAGAAAATGTCGGAAACTATAAATATTTAAATAACGGTTAAGACTTCATACATTTTCTTTTATACATTTTCTATTTTTATCTTTTTAATCAGATATGTAAAAGTTTCCATTGTTTTGGCACGACTAAAAAATACTTTTTTCGTTTATCCATCTTTTTTATTGCGGTTTTTGTAACAAATTTGTTATATTTCGATAGAGAACACACCAAAGAGTGATTTCGCAAAAAAAAAAACTGTTGGGACTTGACGGGAAATTATTAAAAAGCATAATTGGCAAATTTAGAATAACATACATACAAATTTAGAAATACATACATACTTTTAAAAAGAAAGTACCTATAAGGAGCTTGCTAAACGGATACTATCCATTTTTATTGCCTCATCTTGATATCATGAATGTTGGGAAAATTTATCAATCTTCATACTTGTTCCGATGACGTACTCGTATGAGACGTAACTTTTTATACAAATTTGTTAAATTTTTCAAAATTTCTAAAATTCTTAAATTTTTGAAAAAAATATTTTAAAACAAATCATGTGCGTCCGATCAAAGGGTAGATGTGTAAACACATAGTAATTAAAGATGCTTTGTGGCACTTTTTTAAAATCAAACAGAAAGCGTCATCTATGTATCAGCTTCAGGGGCTCTGCTAATATAAAAATATTTATTATTATTTCAACTGGTTAATTTTTTATTTTTCGTTTTTCATTCTTCATTTTTTATTTTCCAATTTTTGTTTTTAATTTTTTATTTTTCATTTTTTATTTTTCAATTTTTATTTTCATTTTTTATTTTTCACTTTCCATTTTTTATTTTTCATTTTTTATATTTCATTTTTTGTTTTTCATTTAAAATTTTTCATTTTCAATTTTTAATTTTTTATTTTAATTTTTCATTTTTTATTTTCTATTTTTCATTTTTTATTTTTCAATTTTCATTTTTCATTTTTCATTTTTGATTTTTCATTTTTTATTTTTCATTTCTCATTTTTCAATTTTTATTTTTCATTTTTAATTTTTAATTTTTCATATTTCAAAACGTTTTTATAACGCTATTCGCTCCCTCATTATATCTCCAAACACTTTCTAATGAAATCGTGCCTTAATTTTTTCTCCAAACACTTTTCAATGAATTGTCCCTCCATTTTATCTCCAAACACTTCCTTTTACTGTAATTCGTTTATTTTTTATTTTTATTTATTTTTTATTTATGTTTGATTAGCATTAATATTAAATGCAGTGATAATTGTGTTATTTATATGGAATAAACTAAAACGTTAAGAATACTTCTAAATGATTGAGGAAATTAATTATAAATGTTTATAAAAAGTGAAGAAATATACTGCAGAAAACAGAGACAAAAAGTTATTACATGTCATAATATTTTCACCAATGCAATCTTCAATCACAACGATATAGTCTTAGTCTTACATCTTACATCTTACGCTGTTTTTGTGATTGTATTGTGAAATAGATTTTTACCCCCTGCGCGTATAGATGTTTACACATCAAAAAAGTCATGTCATCTGATTAAGGGAATATAGTTAATAAATCAATATTCTTTGTTAGGCATCTGAAATATGGACCTGGTTCGAAAAAATTATTACAAAACAAAAATGAATGAAGGAAAACAAACAAACCAATTAATTTAATTAACCGTTAAAAAACCATGATTTTAATTTTGACATTTACGTTAGTTTGACATTCGTTGTTATCTACCCACCCTTAAAAACACCGTTATCCACATGTTAATATTTTGACATTTCACTTGGAAAAAACTTTTTTCTTAGTAAACACTACGAGAAAATGTCGCTAAATAGACATAAAATAAAAACATTTGCAAATGTTTTATTAATTTTTTCTGTGCAATTTCTAACGGTCGTTGCATCCTTACAAGAAAAAAGTTTCGATGGTAAACCATTGCCCAAGGCGGCTACATTTCATTTTCCCGAATATGCTTATAAGGAAACTAGTAAAAATGTAGGTTACTTCTGTAGTTATTGATTTTCTATACATAGAAAATAGATCATTAAATAAATTTTTAATATTGTTATGAAAAAATAATAACATTCAAAGGAAATCACATATCATGATTTCGAGGTAAACTGTGATAATCACGCAGCCTGTGAAGTTTTAGAGGGTGTAAAACGTAAAGCCTGTGTTCGTCGCTGTATTTCATATTCATGTTATCAGGATATTTATGCTTTCGATGAGGTATGTTAAGTGGTATTTGTTTTGTTATATAGTGATAATAAAGTGTTTTGATTTCTTAGCTGGAGGAAGGAGAAATTGATGTACGTCTGAATTCTTTTAAGGGTTGCGTTATTCAAAGGACTGGCAATACAAATCGTCGGGCCACCTAGCATAGAGCTTTGCGTTTACAATTCGATGAATTTATGCATGAATTACATTGGAAATTTTCGAATTTACTTAAACATTTTACATAGGAAGCAGTATTAATAATAATCATCTCATTCATTATGATTTTAATGTAGGTCGTGAAAAAGATGTTGAAAAGGGAAACAGGAGAAGGAAATCACTTAAAGGCAAAGCTGTAGAACAATTTTAAAATGGGAAGTGATAGATCGTTATGAGCAAGTTTTTGATTTTAATTTGGTTTGATTAAACTCAAGTTTTCAAATCATTTGTTAATAATTTAAAAGCTATAAGTGTTAAACAATCTAAGTTTATCTAAACTAAGTTTAACTGAAATTTCCGAAACCTGGCCTAAGATATAAAAAGGAGTTTTAGAAATAATGGTAAAACAGGCTTTATTATGAAATATCACTACCAATTGAATGTCTCATTTGCCAAACAGATTAACTCCGCTTTTTGACGGCTAACTGTTTATATTCAAAACAAATGTATATTATTATAAAAATAATATGAATATTATTATAAATATAATTCCTAAAATTTTTATAACTCAGAAAGTGGAGTTAATCGATTTGGCAAGTGAGCCAATCAATTGTCACTACCAAATTTAAAATGTAACAATTTATAAATTGAAACTTTGTCAGTCTTTGGTAATACCATTCTATAACTTTGGGTTCTCTTAACAATTTCGGTGAAATCTGAAAGGTTTTCATATTGTTTTTAAAAGTAAAAAACGTATAAAAATTTAAAAATAATGTGAATTAAAGAAAAAAAAATAATAAGTGAAAGAAATTGGGAAAATGAGTAGCAAAGGCTAGATCAATTCAGTTCAAAACAGACTAAAACATCACGAGAGAGAGAGATATAGTAAATTTCTACAAATTACAGTAATTGATAAAAAAAAATATAAATGGCTTCATTGTGGGAATGAAAAATATTGATTGATTTACTTATATATCGACAGAATAGTAAAAAGGAGTTTTTTTTTAGTTTTACCAATAAGTATTGACTTAAAAAAAAAACACTGATCTTTAGCTCCTTTAAGTATTATTTAACTTATCTTGTGAAAATATAAAATTAAAACAAAAAAAAAAAAATTCTCTAAAATAAAGTGTTTTATAAAAATTTGTTAAAATAGTTGTGATTTTTATAGTCGGTCTAGACTGACTATACGATACACTATACGATGGTTTAGAGATCCATTCTAATTGATATAGAAAATAAGCATAAACCAAATTTGAGTGGCATTGTTATTAATTTTTTTGGCTGCAGATATGAAAAAGTTCATATCGGATGCTATATTTATATGGGGACTACGACGAAATATGGACCGATCCTGAACATATTTGGTAAAGTCAGTTATATTTTGAAAAAAATATATACAATCCAAATTTGAGAAAAATCTGTGCATTATGTTTATTTTTTATAGATTTAAGTGAAGATCGGGAAGCAGTTCTATATGGGGCCCGTGACTAAGAATTGTCCTATAGGGATTATTTTTGGACTACTGATTAATGGATATAATAAACACATACATCTTACACATGGATCTTATGGCAATTTATGTCGATTTCATAGGGGTCATTTGTATGGGGACTAGGACCGAATTTCACCAATTTCAATAGCGTTCATCCTATGGCCGGTAGAAGCTTATATACCAAATTTCATCAAAATATATTCATATTTGCGAACTGTAGTTTGATTAAAAGGTTTACATGGACACACAGACGGACGGACGGATGAGGGCAAGTGAGGTTTTAATCTATCCATGACTGTGCATGACTATGTCAAAGTTAATCTTTTAATACAGCACGTATATCGACCAAGTTTCAGATTGATTGAATGAGGAGAAATCCCTTTTAAATCTCTCCGTGACTGTGCGTGACCATGCGTGACTGTGCGTGACTAAGTCAAAGTTAATCTCTGTTTTACAGCAAGTGTATGGACTAATTTTCAGATCGATCGGATGAGAGGAAATGACATTTAGATCACTCCGTGACTGTGCGTGACTACCCCAAAATTAATCTGTAATCACAACAAGACCATGGGCCAAGTTTCAGATCAATTGGATAAGGGGGAATGGGGTTGATCCACACAGACAGACAGACAGACAGAGAGTATGAGTTAAAAGAAAGAGTATAAAAACTAATAAAATTCTTTAGAAAAAACCAAATTAGGAAATATTTTTTCTATAGAAAAAATATGAATTACTACATACATAAGTTGTTTTTGATAATATATACAGTGGGAACAATACATTGGAAACTTTTACAAAATTGTGTATTTGTCAATTATGTTTTTTTTTTTTGAAAATCACTGTTTGGTGTAATCTCATTCGAAACTTGTTACAAGAAATACAATTAAAAAAAATAATATAGAAACGAAAAAAGGATTTTTTTATTGATGCCAAAATAATGGAAACTTTTAAACTTTTGTATCAGAGTTGATTCAAACAATAAATGTTTGATGTTTTGTCAACAGCATAAAAATTAATACTTTTAAATTTTGTTACTTTTTCTAAAGTTGCTTCGTTTTAAATATGTAAGTAAAACATAGAAATTTTTAAATTAATAAAACAGTTTTTATGATCCAATTTTTTGGTAGTGACCGTTCAAGTCGTCAAAAATATATTTTGTTGAAATTATTGATTTTGAAATTATTTAAAATTTCTTTGATTTTGAACTTATCTATTATAGGTACTATAAAAAAAATGTATCAAACTTTCACATTACCTGTTTCAGAAAATATTTTTATACCCTCCACACCAGTGTACAGAGGGTACATATAAGTTTGTCGTTCGTGATCCTAAGTTATAACAAGAGGATGTCCATCTGTCCGTACGTAGAAACTACTATAACACCCTCATCAGCCCAGTTGGGTTAATCATTTTTATTGAAAATGATTCATTGATCTCTTGAGAAGGACGCTATTTAAAATCTTCAAAATCGATGTAATTAGTCCCTATATATCAATGAAAAAGTAAAAAAGGCTTAAAAAATATGTTTTTCCATGTTGTTTTTGTTATCGCCTTTATTTTAATTTTTTTTTTATTTTGTTTCATAGTTATAATAGTTGTTGTTTTTGTGATCGCTGTGGTTTGCAGCATTTGCTTCATGAGTGTTTATGTATGTTTATACTGCACGTGTCATATTAACTTAGACCGGTATTGCCATAGTTTTGTTTTTGTTCATGTGAATGCTGATAAACAAGCAAACAAAATGTAATTGTGTGTGTTTACATTTATGTATGCTTATTGCATTTAATAACACCCTATAATGATTTTCGGACTGTTGCAGAGTATATGTAATTAACCTTTAAATTCTAAATCCTTTTAAATTAAAGTTAATTGATTTTCTTTTTAACCAGTATTTATTATAATTTTTTATTTTTGTATTTTTATAAAAACAATGATGTTTTTGATGTGTAAACATCTATACGCGCAGGCGGGTAAATTTCAAAAACAGCGTAACATGTAAGTCGTAAGAGAAAATGTGATTGTATTGGTGGAAAAATTATGAAAATTAAAATTGAAAAAAAAAAAATAAAAAAAAAATGAAAAATAAAAAATTAAAAATGAAAAATAAAAAATGAAAAATTAAACGAGAAAAATAAAAAATGAAAAATAAAAAGGAATAATAAAAAATGAAAAATAAAAAATGAAAAATAAAAAATTAAAAATAAAAACTGAAAAAAAATTAAAAATAAAAAATGAAAAATTAAAAAATGAAAAAAAAAAATTAAAAATGAAAAAAAAAAAATGAAAAATAAAAAAATTTAAAATAAAAAATAAAAAATGAAAAATGAAAAATGAAATATGAAAAATGAAAAATTAAACGAGAAAAATAAAAAATGAAAAATGAATAATAAAAAATGAAAAATGAAAAATAAAAAATAAAAATGAAAAATGAAAAATTAAAAATAAAAACTGAAAAAAATGAAAAATATAAAATGAAAAATGAAAAATTAAAAATGAAAAAAAAAATGAAAAATAAAAAATGAAAATGAAAAATGAAAAATAAAAAAATTAAAAATGAAAAATAAAAAATTAAAAATAAAAACTAAAAATTAAAATTAAAAACGAAAAACGAAAAATTAAAAGTGAATAATGAAAAATGAAAAATAAAAAATTAAAAATAAAAAAATGAAAAATAAACAAGTAAGAAAATTATAGTCGGTCTAGACCGACCATACGATACCCTATACCATGGTTTAGAGACCCTATCTCTCAGACCCAACTAACTGGATATAGAAAATAAGCAAAAACCAAATTTGAGTGGGATTTTTATTAATTTTTTTGGCTGCAGATATGAAAAAGTTCATATCGGATGCTATACCTATATGGGGACTAGGTCCAAAAATGGACCAATCCTGATCATGTTTGGTAAAGTCTCTTGTATTTTGCAAAAATATATACAAACAAAATTTGAGAAGAATCAGTGCATTATTTTTGTTTTTAATAGATTTAAGTGAAGATCGGGAAGCAGTCTATATGGAGCCAAAGGGATCATTTTTGGACTACTCATTAATGGATGTAATGAACGCATACAAACCCAATTTGAGTAAGATCTATATGACAATTTGGATCTTATGGCAATTTATGTCGATTTCATAGGGGAAATTTGTATGGGGGCTAGGTCTGAACATGGACCGATTCTCACCAATTTCAATACCGTTCATCCCATGGCCGATCAAAGCATATATATCAAATTTCAGCAAAATATATTCATATTTGCGACCTGCAGTTTGATTACAAGGTTTACATGGACACACAGACGGACGGACGGACGGACGGACGGACGGACGGACGGACGGACGGACGGACGGACGGACATTGTTAAATCAACTCAAAAAGTGATTCTGATTCGATCGGTATAATTAAAGATGGGTCTAGGTCAAATATTTTTGGTTGTTACAAACAGCAGCACAAAGTCATTATACCCAAACCACATAGTGGTATAGGGTATAATGAATAATGAAAAATAAATTAAAAATGAAAAATGAAAAACGAAAAATGAAAAATAAAAAATGAAAAATGAAAAACGAAAAATGAAAAATGAAAAAAAAAATTAAAAATGGAAAATAAAAAATTAAGAATAAAAATAAAAAATGAAAAATAAAAAATTAAAAATAAAAAATAAAAAATGAAAAATGAAAAATAAAAAATGAAAAAAGAATAATAAAAAATTAAAAAAAAAAATAAAAAGGAAAAATGAAAAATAAAAAATAAAAAATGAATAATAAAAAATTAAAACTATAAAATTAAAAATAAAAAAATGAAAAATAAAAAATGAAACATGAAAAATAAGAAATAAAAAATTAAAAGCTAAAATCAAAAATGAATAATGAAAAATAAAAAATGAAAAATAAAAAATGAAAAATAAAAAATGAAAAATAAAAAATTAAATATAAAAAATGAAAAATAAAAAATGAAAATTGAAAAAAAAAATTGAAAAATAAAAAATGAAAAATGAAAAAAGAAAAATAAAAATTAGAAAATGAAAAATTAAAAATGAAGAAAAAAATTAAAAATTAAAAATATAAAATAAAAAATGAAAAATTAAAAAAAAATATTTTAAATGAAAAATTAAAGGCGAAAAATGAAAAACGAAAAATTAAAAATTAAATAAAAAACGAAGAATTAACCGGTTAAAATAATAAATAATAATAATAATAAGTGATACGCTTTCTGTTTGATTTTAAGAAGGTGCTATAAAAAAATCTTTAATTATTCGATGTTTACACATCTCCCCTGCGATCGGACTCACATGATTTTTTTTATAGAAATAATTAATTTCAATCTGAAAATTGCACAATTAACAAAGCACCAAAACACCTAAAATTTTTGTTAATTATTTTATTATTATTAATTTTTAACATCGATTTAAAAACTATAGCCATTATAATTTGAAATGTAGCATTTTTTTCTCTAAGTGTTGACAAACTTGGTTAAAATATTGTGCTTAGAATATGAGTGTAGCGTATCAATGATTCGGCGCAGACGAATTTAATACTCTTACTTGTTTAATATATTATTTGATTTGATTTTAACTTAGTTTAATTGACATCCCAAAAACTCGGTCTTATATTTGTAAAATATAACCATGTTAAATTGACATCGCGTTTACTCGACTTAAATGAAGTTTTGTGCAGAACTCTCTCTTTATGAAAATTTTCTTTGATTCAAAATTTTTATAATTTTTTTTAAAAGTTACTTTTAAATTTTCACACTTTCTTTGAAAACAATTTTTCATAATCATGGATTAAAAAAAAAAAAACAAATAAATAATTTAAAAATATTCAGATTTTTTTGTAAATCTTTCTTCTGTCTCAAGTTTTTCTTCTTAATTAGCCAACTTATTGAAATCATAACAAAGAAGCATTTATTTATACAGAGCTTATTATATTTATTAAGAAATATTATAAATTTATAAAAAAAATAAAAAGAATAATAATAATAATAAAATGGATTTAAAATATAAGTACTCGAACCTACACTTAAAATAAATCGCATTTTCACAACAGAATATGGCTGGGGTGTGTATGTTTTGTTGCTTTTCCATATTAACGCGCCTTATTAGTATATTCAACCTAAAAAACTATGGGTAGGCGTTCCTTACTTCTTTTTTTTTTTAGCTGATTTTAAGCAATTCAGTATAAATTAAAATTTTTTAAATTAAATCTTAAATCTCTTCTCACAAACATTTTTGCAAACAAATCATTAAGATATGTGTGTATATATAAAGAATATCATTAAAAATTGGTTAGACATTAAATAAAACAAAATAAAATCATAAATTTCAAAAAATATATATATAAAAAGTCTTTCAAATAACTTTAATTCGATTCTGGTTTTTCATGTAACCATGGTCGAAATATGGGCAATGTTGATGGATAGTGGGTATCAGGTTTAAGCACCGAGTCTGGCCAAGTATTTGATATATCATTACCCGTTGAACGGAAAGGATATGTAGCCAAGACAATCGGCAGTTGTAGTTTTATTTCCTTTTCCAATGATTTCGGTTCAATTACAAAAAATATATCGTATGATATTTTAATCAAATGACAGCCATGTAAATTTGTTGGTGGCAATGGTGGCACATATAAACTATCATTTTGCCACTCGTCTTTACCACCGGGCCGTATTTTGCCACGTACTAATACAGCCAAAGCACGTTTTTCAGTATGCACCACTTTTTTACGAGCCAAATATTCGATGGTCTGAAACAGACATACAACAATTAAATGAGATTTCCCCCCCAAAAAAAAAAAAACATTTACAATTTATTTTATAATTGAACTTACCTCAGTTAGAGATGCTTTGGTTCGTTTTATAGTTATATTACTGTGATTGGATATGTACGCTGTTATCAATATACTCTCACCGGGCACATAACCTCCACGATCTAGAGCTACTCGACATTTTACTAAACCGCCGCCCACACAGGCCACTCCCATTTTGTGTTCCACTTCACATGTAAAGGGTTGCTAAAATAATAGATAAAATAAGATTATTGCATATTAATATTGAGGTTTCAAAATAAGGGTTTTATACCCTCCACGCCAATGTCAAAAATATTTTTTTTGCGCTTGAAAATTTTTTTTTTATTTGGAAAAAAAAAATGAGAGCTCAAACGGCTCTTTCAGATAAATCTTTCCCTCAAATTTTTTTAAAATATTTTCGAAGACTTTTTGAGGAGTAAGCTATTAAATTGTGAGACTAAAGTTTTGGAAACAGTTTTTATTTATTTATAAATAATCTAATAGTGCGTTTACATCTGAGGGAAATCTCGTAGATTTAAGTTGAAATCTATTTCAAAATCTATACCGTTACATCTAACTTTTTTGACATTTTGTGAGATTTTGTTTCCACAACAATAAACAGCTGATTAAAAAAAACATATAAACTAGAAAAACCAAAAGTAAACAAAACAATAGGAAAATGGAAATATGGAAAATTCTAAATAGGAACAGATTTTATAATTATATTATGCATCAAAAATGAAAAAAGCACAAACTGAAATAGAAATTTTGCAAAAAAAAAAATCAACATTTGTAAAATGTATTGTTTGAACAGCAAAAACAAATTCATTTTCCACAATTATTATTTAGCAGATTGGAATGGGCAAATATTTTTTTATTTTAGATTCGTCATTTTTTTTGTTAATAGTTAATATTTTATTTCCTTTTTATTCAATTTGTTTGCTTTTGTTTTTAAATGTCTATTTTTCAGTGACTGCGTTGTAATTTTCTACTCCAATATTACAAAACATAGTAGTATTATTTGGTAGTGCCAAAGTTTGACAAGATTTTGTGAGATTTAGCACAAATCTAGTAACGAGCTAGATTTTGTTTTGTATGGGAAATCTAGTAAAAATAAGCTAGATTTCGCTCGAAATCTCGTATATACTAGATTTTGCTTAGATGTAAACGTACTATAACCCATAAAAACAAAATTTTTTTTAAAAGTTAATGTTTTTTCACCGAACCCAGCCTCCTTTTTGTTCTACCTTTTTATCTCGTTTTTGACCAAATGTATATTATTTGAAAAGTATTTCTTTTTAGCCGTCCACCAGATTTACAGATTTTTAAATTGTTTCCTTCATTGCTACTAACACATACATAAAATTATACATATGCTATGTGCGTGTTTATTAAATTTGTTAATGTGTTTGTTAATGAGTTTGCCATCTTCATTCACAACAATAATAAACCAAAAGAGTGTTGGTTTGTGAATTGACTAAGTTGAAAAATAAAGTTACCCAGAAATTGCACTCGAATTTCGAGCGCTGGAATCTGCTAGTTAGCATAATTAGTCCTTTCTCTGCACAGACTCAATTGCATTGGCATAAACCTGATAATATGTATTCCATATTATTGATACATATTTCAAAATTGGTCTTACAAGTGCTGTATAAAGCTGTTTAGTAACATATGAATCTGAAAACTCATGAGCCCATCTTTTAACAAAACCATGAGTAGATCTTGCCTTATTAACAATCATACTAATATGACCAATGAAGTGAAGTTTCCTATCCATAAGTACACCAAGATCCAGAAATGTTTCAACGGTATCCAATATGAAGATATCGCTTTTCCAAAAGAAACTCGACTTTTCAAAGATACATGTAACCGTTATATATGTATGACTGCTCAGTTTAAGGGTCATGCCAAAATTATAAAAGGCCACAAAAGAAATTTAAAAAAGAAGTTGATAAATCGAATGGACTTTATAGAAGTAAATTATCACAAACCGATCAGCGCATAGATTCAAAAGTAACAACTAAAAAGAAACTTGCCAGTTATCTGTATGCAACAAATGATTTCAAACTTTTATTAATTATGAATGGGCAACAAACTGCAACTTTTTCTGGTCCATACTGCTTTGTTTCACTTGGTCATTTAAGAAGTTTTCAAAATCCTGTGAATGAAATGATCGTGCTTACAAGGTTAATTAATGATAATTCAGATGATGAAAATCCTATGCGATTAAAAACTTTTAGACATGACATGACTTTTGGACGTGACTATGAAAAATTTTGTTTTATGCATGAAACACATAGACGACAGCGGCTACACGACTTCAGCCTGCCAGAAATAAAATACACACGTTTATATGACAACGATTATTTTAACACCAACACAACTGCACGGCTACACGACTACTTTTGTAGCTGTAGTCAACTTAGGATAACTTTTATTTTATTGGCTACAAAACAAAAATAGTGTTGACAATATAACAAAATATGAAAAAGAAATTAGTGCTATGAAATATTTTATTTTCTTAAAAAAAAAATCGCAAATTGAAATGCTATAATTACATTAATAATCAGAAGGGGTTAAATAAATTAATTTATTTAGTTTTACGTTATAATAATACTTCATAAATATGAATCATGCATGTTCTTCTATTTTGATTAAAAGTAAAAAAAAAAATATAATTGGCACTACTGAAATAAAAATGCATTTCTATAAAAACAGCTGTTTATATTATTGTTATATGTAGCTGACTACACTACTACAATTGCTACCAGCAGCATTTGTAGTCGTGTAGCTGCAGTCGTCTATGTATTTCATGCATTACAGGAAAAGATAAAAGGGAAAATGAGGATGTGAAAATATTTGGCGTGGCTTAGTTCCTCTTGTAAGTGAAGAAAAAGCCATGTTGTGGCCAAAAAAATTAAAAGTTGTTGCACAGAACTATCATAGATATGCATTTGAAGGTAATGCATGTTTAAAACTGCTAAAGGAAGGTAATAAACTGGATGACCCAAAAATTTACGGCAATATATGATATTTGGCAATTCTTGCTTACATAAATGCTTACACCAATGTTATGTTTTACTTCTGGAAAAAATGGACTTTCAATAAATTCTTATATTAATGAACTGCGTACTGCTTTGAAAAGCATTACCGACATACCAGAAACTTTGAAAATTCATGTTATTCTCGAACACGTAGGAAATTGTTTACAATTTATTGATAATAATAATGGTTGAGGATTTTGGTCAGAGCAAAGTGGAGAAGCAGTTCACCATGAATTCTTGAAATTTTGGGATAGGTACAAGTTAAACTGTATACAGGATGAATCTTATGCTCCAAGACTTCAAAAAGCTGTAGTTGAGTTTTCCTCGCTTTGATCAATTGAGGTACGTTGGGCACAAACACGCCCATCTAAAGATTTACATACACGCTTACTCTTTTACATATACTATAGACATACCCGCATACACACACATGGTATCAGACATCCGCCGCGTCCACGTTGTTGATTCTGGGTAATGCTAAGAGCGGAAATTCGTATAAAGATCATTATACCCTATACCACTATGTGGTTGGGGTATAATGACTTTGTGCTGCTGTTTGTAACAACCAAAAATATTTGACCTACACCCATCTTTAATTATACCGATCGAATCAGAATCACTATCTGATTCGATTTAACGATATCCGTCCGTCCGTCCGTCCGTCTGTGAGTCCATGTAAACCTTGTAATCAAACTGCAGGTCGCAAATATAAATATATTTTGACGAAATTTGGTATTTGATCTTTTATCGGCCATGGGATGAACGCTATTGAAATTGGTGAGAATCGGTCCATGTTCAGACCTAGCCCCCATACAAATGACCCCTATGAAATCAACATATATTGCCATAAGATCCAAATTATCATACAAATCTTAGGTAAATTGTTGTATGTATATATTACATCCATTAATCAGTAGTCCAAAAATGATCCCTATTGGACAACTCTTAGTCATAGGCCCCATATAGAGCTGCTTCCCGATCTTCACTTAAATCTATCAAAAAACAAAAATATTGCACTGATTCTTTTCAAATTTTGTTTATATATATTTTTGCAAAATACAAGAGACTTTACCAAACATGGTCAGGATCGGTCCATTTTTGGGCCTAGTCCCCATATAGATATAGTATTCGATACGAACTTTTTCATATCTGCAGCCGAAAAAATTAATAAAAATTCCACTCAAATTTGGTTTATGCTTATTTTCTATATCCAGTTAGTTGGGCCTGAGAGATAGGGTCTCTAAACGCATGGTACAGGGTATCGTATAGTCGGTCTAGACCGACTATAATTTTCTTACTTGTTTTATGTATGTGTTAGTAGCAACTTTAAGTGCAATTTGCTCAAAATAAAGGAAAAAATTAAAAAATCTGTAAATCTGCAAATCGGATAAAAAGAAACACCTTTCAAATAATATACGTTTGGTCAAAATCGGGATAAAACGGTAGAACAAAACATCAGTCACAAGAAATCGCCTAGCCTATTAATATTATAGATGGGTTTTTGTAAAAAATAAGTAGCTTAAGTAATATGGTCATGATCGTTCCATTTTTGGACCTAGTCTCCATATAAAAATAGCACCCGAGGTGAAGTTTTTTTTATATCTGTGGCCAATAAATCCATAACAATACCACTTAAATTTAGTTTATGCTTATTTTCTATATTAGTTGGACCTAAACTCTAAACTCTGACTTGTTTTGAATATTTTTTAAAAATTTGTCTCTATTTAAATATTTCGGGTTTGAGCATAATTTCAGCAGAATTCCGCTAAAGGTCGCGTTTTTGAGATGTTAGTTATATTTAGTTTAGTTAAACTCAAATCAAAAAGTTCCAGTTTGAGTTTATCTTACCTAAATATTACAAACAACCTTAAAATATAACAAGAATTCATGGAATCCATATTGTAGCCAATTTCAACATTTTGTACAGAAGTTTATTAAAAGTTTTCTTAAATTCTTTACATTTTTTCAACGATCAATTTCCTTTAAACTTACCGCTAATATAGGTTTTTCCATATTCAAATCAATGGGATTCATAACAATAAAAACTTGATGATTTTTGTGGATCAAACCATTTGGTTCACGCAAAGCAGCCTTGCAATAATATTGTATCCAACCGTAACGTCCCACAAAAGTAGATGGTAAGCCCAAAGGCAGACCCAGCTTAAATGGGAAACTGTGTATACCGGGCGATAATACCGTGGGTCCTTGATCGACATCACCCAGCAAACGCATTCGAAAATCTATATAATTTTCCTTGTCATAAGTACCACGCTCCTGACGGCCTGAACCTGCTCTCACCACACCTTCACCCACAACATGAAAGTGCAAACCTAAAGCAGGAGTGTCATCTTGTAGTTCCAATAGTACACGTCCGGATAGAAATTGTCCGGGAAAATATAACAGGGAAGTATTATCGAAGATAATAAGAAACTTAAGTAGTTTACGAGGCATTTTTAATAAAATGCTTTATTATTTTCTTTTATATAAATTTAATACTCTAATAAACAAATCAAAAACTAAAAAACCATAAACCATTAGAATGTCATATATCCGGTATTAAGCTGTAAATAGAAACAAAAAGAAAATATTCCGTTTAATTGAAATTGACCTACATTTTCGCCAGTTTAATGGGGAAAAAAAATAAAAATCTAAATTTATCACTTTAATTATTTGTTAGTTTATTTTTCACTTATTAAACATGTTTAGATGACTTTTTTTTTCAGTCTATAATTTGTATTCGCTTAGAACGCCTCTAATCTCGTTTTAAGCACGAGTGGTTGGTTAGCAGCACTTTATTGTTTTTGTTTTTTTTTTTGAATTCCATTTTTGTTTTATTTAGTTATTTTTTTATTTTACAAGTTTTATTGATGTTCGTTGGCTGCTGTTTAGTTTGTTCGTTATTCCATATACGCTTTTTTTTAAAAAAAATTTTTGTGCATGATGTGGGCTTAAAATCAAGGTCAAAAACTCACATCATCATTCAAACATTGTTATGTACGTGAACACAAAAGCCGGGCTTTTCATGTTATTTACCTCAGTTTTTGTTAAACTTTTTTTTTGTTTGTTTGTAAGTTGTTAAATAAGTAGGCAGAGCTTCTAAAGAATTCAGTTGTTATTTCCTAACATTTCTCAAAGCTTGAAGGCCAATCTATAAATTAATTAGATATGTTGCATTAAGTTTCAAGTGTTTTCTTCTTTATAAATTAATTAATTAATATTTTATATTGTTATAAAATTTTATGTCAATTTAAGATTTATTGTCAAATTTAAAATATGCCATGTACGACTTCATTCAGCCTCAGAGATCGAAATTGAAAACGAAAACGAATATTTGGTAAAAGTAATTTTCGCCAATAAAATTTTGTAATAGGTTATGAAGTAATATATTTTTGATGTGTAAACATCTATACGCGTAGGGGGGTAAATTTCTATTGTACAATACAATCACAAAAATAGCGTAACATACATATGAGCCGTAACACAAAATCGGTGTGACTTATGATTGTATTGGTGAAAAATTATGATAGTAAAAACCTGTTTGAAAATGAAAAATGAAAAACGAAAAATTAAAAATGAAAAATTAAAAATGAAAAACAAAAAATGAAAAATAAAAAATAAAACATAAAAAATAAAAAATTAAAAATAAAAAATGAAAAATAAAATATGAAAAATAAAACTAAAATAAAAATGAGAAATAAAAAATTCAAAATAAAAAATGAAAATTAAAAAATGAAAAATTTAAAAATGAAAAATAAAAAATGAAAAATAAAAATAAAACTAAAATAAAATTGAAAAATAAAAAATGAAAAATAAAAATGAAAAAGAAAAAAAATAAAAATGAAAAAAGAAAAATAAAAAATTAAAAATGAAAAATAAAAATAAAAAATAAAAAATAAAAAATAAAAAATAAAAAATGAAAAATGAAAAATAAAAAATGAAAAATAAAAAATGAAAATTAAAAATAAAAAATAAAAAATGAAAAATGAAAAATGAAAAATGAAAAATGAAAAATGAAAAATAAAAACTGAAAATAAAAAATCAAAAATTTAAAATAAAAAATTAAAAATGAAAAATAAAAAATGAAAAATGAAAAATAAAAAATTAAGAAATGAAAAATATAAAATGAAAAACGAAAACTGAAAAACAAAGAGTGAAAAATAAAAAACGAAAAATTAAAAATGAACCAGTTGAAATTATAAATAATAAAAAATATTTTTATATTAGCAGAGCCCCTGCAGTTGATTGCTATAGATGAGGCTTTCTGTTTGATTTTAAAAAGGTGCCATAACAAAATCTTTAATTACTAGATGTTTACACATCTCCTCTGTGATCGGACTCACATGATTATTTTTTATACTCTCCACACCACTGTGCAGAGGGTATATAACGTTTTAATATTTAGGTTTGTAATGCATCGAAAAATAATTTCCTATCCCATCAAGTATATATTCTTGATCCTTAAAACAACTCGTATCTCCTTCTGTCCGTTTCTCTGTTAACATCACGTTCATTCCGAAAACAAACCTTTTACATGGGTAAAGTTAGTATACTATTATTTATGATTATTTCGAGCAGCGTGGTATTGAATTTGGAGTCTCTATACAGGGTGGACTATATAAGTTTTGCATTTTCATTTTGCAATAAATAAAAAACTCATAATTTTTTCTTCATCCGAAAGTGCAGTCCTTGCGATTAATTATGGAACAATATTTTATTCATACGTCTTCCTCGGTTGGCCTTTCAGCAGCCCTTACGATCAACTCAATTTTTCGTATATTTTCGACTGTACGGAGATGTATTTTACCGATGACTATTCTAATTTTGTGGTGTGTAAACATCTATACGCACAGGGGGTAAATTTATATTTCACAATACAATCATAAAAACAACGTCAACAGACAAAATCGGTGTGACTTATGATTGACGGGTGAAAAAATTATAAAAAATTAAAAATGAAAAATAAAAATGAAAAATCAAAAAACAAAAATAAAATATTAAAAAAAATGAAAATTAAAAAAGAAAAATTAAAAATGCAAAATGAAAAATAAAAAAGGAAAAATGAAAACTGAAAAATGAAAAATAAGAAATGAAAAATGAAAAATAAAACATGAAAAATAAAAAATAAAAAATGAAATATAAAAAATGAAAAATTAAAAATAAAAAATGTAAAATAAAAAATGAAAAATAAAAAATGAAAAATAAAAAAGAAAAACTGAAAAAAAATAAGAAATGAAAAATGAAAAATAAAACATGAAAAATAAAAAATGAAAAATAAAAAATGAAAAATGAAAACTGAAAAATAAAAAATAAAAATGAAAAATGAAAAATAAAATATGAAAAATGTAAAACGAAAACCGAAAACCGAAAAATGAAAAATAAAAAAGAAAAAGGAAAAAGAAAAAATGAATGAAAAATTGAAAATGAAAAACGGAAAATTAAAAATGAAAAATAAAAAATTAAAAATAAACAAATAAAAGATGAAAAATAAAAAATTAAAAATAAAAAATGAAAAATGAGAAATGAAAAAAATGAAAAATGAGAAACGGAAAATAAAAAATGAAGAACGAAATATGAAAAATCAAAAGCTAACCGGTTGAAATAATAAGTAATAATAAATACTAGCAGATTCCAGCCCTCGAAGTTCGAGCGCAAATTCTAGGAAATCTTATTTTTTTCATTAAATAAAGACCCTAAAAGTATGCTAATCAATTATAGCCACTTCACAAATCAATACAAAAAACAAACTCATTTTTATTACAAACACTTTAACAAATTTAATAAACACACGCATAGCATTGTATAACTTAATGTATGTATGTGTTAGTAGCAACTTTAAATGCAATTTACTCAAAATAAGGGCAAAAATTGAAAAATCTGTAAATCTGTAAATCGGCTAAAAAGAAATACCTTTCAAATAATATACGTTTGGTCAAAATCGGGATAACACGGTAGAACAAAACATCAGTCACATGAAATCGCCTAGCCTATTAATATTATAGATTTTTATATAAGCAGTACCCCTGCAGTTGATTGTTATTAGTGATACATAGATGACGCTTTCCGTTTGATTTTAAAAAAATGCCAGAAAAAATCTTTAATTACTAGATGCTTAGACATCTCCCCTGTGATCGGACTCATATGATTTTTTTTCAATGTCTCAATTGACGCTGGGCGATTAGCGTAACACTCATCCTTAACAGTTTCACACAAATAGTAGTCAAGCGGGGTCAAATCGCAGCACATCGTCAAAACGACTAATAATGCGATTTTCTAACTTTCTACGCAAAAGATCGATTGTTTCACGGCTAGGGCGCTATCCTCTTGAAAGTAAATGTTATCCAAATCAATTTCTTCGAAAATGGTCCACAGAGATCAGGGTAGCGCTCACCGTTCACTGCAACGTATCGCATCTTCAAAGAAAAATGGCCCATTGATACCGCTGGCCCAATAACCACACGAAACAGTGCATCAGGGTGCATTCGCATCAAAGAAGTGTGTGAAATGTTCAATTCCTGAAAACGATGGTGAGCTGAGGCGCTTGGTTGTTCTTGCACATTTTGACCAACAAATGCAATGTTTCTCGTCTGCACGAGAACATGTTATTTTATCGAATAACGATCCAGGGCATGCACACGTTCCACATATTCCCTGGAAGGTGCTTCTTTTTCACTGAATTTTGAACGTAATTTTCTTGCACTTTCGATAGAAGATTCACAAGTTTGGAAAAAAGTTTTAAACATTTCCCAACGTTTTAAACTCCTTGTCATAACAAAGCTGACATTGTTGTTTCCATACTCAAAGTAACCAGTAGTTCAAAATGCAAACACCAGAGGGACCATCCTCTATATGTATGTATCAACGATTCATACACACAAATTTTTGTTTACTTCGTTTTTTTTTTGGACATGTAACGAATGTTTATCGATGAGAGTAAGAGAATAAAATGATGTATATGCTCTTACTCTCTTTAAACAAGAGGGTAATTATATGCAAATACCTTAATTTTTCTTAATCCTTATATATTAAAGCCGATTTCCTTAATTTTTTTTAAATGAAAGGTATTTAAACACAGATATGTCATCAAGCATTGTAATTTACTCAACTCCCACCTTACTCAAGTTATTCTTTTTTCAAGATTTTCCTTCACTCAAACCTCTCTAACTAGAGTTCTAATTAACGTAAGCTGTTGACATAAGTCTAAGAACACTCAGTGCATCAAGCTCTTTTTGTTGAGCTATTAACTGCTTCGTTGGGTTTGAGGAAAGTTATACGTGGGCAATCAAGTTTACTTTTACTGTACGTTAACTTCTCTTGTCATATTTTGGTATTACTATACGTTAACTTCTCTTGGCAAAATTTTGGTATTACTGTTCGTTAACTTCTCCGGGCAAATTCCGATGTTTTACTGTACGTTAACCTCTGCCGCATATTTTGGTATTACTGTACGTTAACTTCTCTTGGCAAATTTTGGTATTACTGTACGTTAACTTCTCCGGGCAAGTTCGGATAATGTTTAACTGTACGTTAACTTTCCAGCATATTTTGGTATTACTGTACGTTAACTTCTCTTGGCAAATTTTGGTATTACTGTACGTTAACTTCTCCGGGCAAATTCGGATATTGTTTTACTGCACGTTAAGTTCCTTCGGCAAATTCTCGATAAATGACATAACAACAGGTAATTTACGTACAATAGTTCATTCTGATTGGCTCAGTTCATTTCCTAAATATAGACGTTTCCCTTCAGCTTATCCCTCAGTGGCAATCTAACCGTGATCCTGTGTGCATGTGTCAGTTGTGCGTTGCCACCTTAAATAATTTTCCGTTTATTGTTTTAAATATTTGCATTTCAGTACTTTTAATTATGGGTCTTGGTAGGAAGACGAAGGATGCTCAAAGAAAGTGTGAGGAACGGAAGTTGACCAAAAAAGACGGCTCTGCGGATGAGAATTCTTCAATGACGTGTGGTCCTTCGAAGACAAACAGTTTTGAAGTGATTCCTATTATTGGTGATGGTAATTATTCCGGGCAATTTCTCACTGTCTGTATGGTACTGAAGATAGGCATATTGAAATACGCATTATACGCATTATAATATATTATAATAAAATATAATAAATATAATTATATTATATTATAATAAATATAATGCTGCAGAGCAGCACGGGTCCTCTAGTATCTTATTAATTTTAAATATATTTGTAAAAAATTTAGCGAATCAAACTGAAATTTGGTTAATGCTTATCTTCTTAACCTGTTCAAGAGCTCATCATTTAAAAACATAAACCGGATTCGCATGGTTTAGGGGCTCTTAAAGTCGGTCGGAACATTCTAACTTGCTTGATATAATATAAATATTTGGCTATAATTGAACGTTTTATACCCACAGCACTGTATATAGCAGTTTGTCAATCCATTTGTTACTCAACGAAATAAATTCCAGAGACCTGACGATGTCCGTCTGTCTGTCTGTCTGTTGAAAACATTTTCCTGCCCGCAATAGGTTAAGTGGGTTATACTAATTAGACTTAAATTGTTCATCATTACCTGCAGCAGTTTGGTATTGAATTTGGACCCTCTAGAGCAAATAGGGGAGGATTGACGTACCGTATTGAAAGATACTCCGATAAACTTTCATATAAAAAACTAAAAATACAAAGAAAAAACAACAACAAGCTAAAAAAAAGTGTATGCTTCGCTAATAAACAAACTAACAAAAATGCATGTGTTTATATTTATGCTCATTGCATTTAATAATTGCCTTCAATTAAAAATCTACGAAAATGCCTAAAATTTTTGTTAATTATTTTAAACATCATTGTTTTAATTTGAAATCTAGCCTTTTTTGTATTTTACTATTGACAAAGCCGAATTTAACAATCTTACTTGTTAGTTATCAAATTAAAAAAAACATATGTGAGTCCGATTAGAGGGGAGATGTGTAAACATCTATTTACATATCAACTAAAATCAAACAGAAAGCGCCATCTATGTATCACTTATAGCTAACAATTGCAGGGGCTCAGCTAATATAAAAAGTATTTATTATTCTTTATTATTTGAACTGGTTGTTATTGTTGGGGTTGTTGAATTAGCTGAAAAAATTTTTATATTAGTAATAGCGTTATATTTGTGGGGTTATTGAATTATATGTTATACGTTTACATTGTGAAATTTTTAACGTTGTTATAGCAGAGGTTGTTGAATTAGTTGAAATAATTTTATATCATAATCTTTGCACCAATACACTCATACTTCACACCGTTTTTTGTCTTTCTTCTTACGCTGTTTTTGTGATTGTATTGCGAAATCGATTTTTACCCCCCTGAACCTATAGATGTTTACACATCAAAAATATTCAAAATTTTAAAAATTTGAAACAAAAAGAATTCATTAATTTATAATCTGGTAATATTAGTATTTGATGCTGGTCTGTATAGTATGTGTGAATTGCCTTACACTTTGTCTAAGCCTGAAGGGTAAAAGTGTTTTTGCTGTTGTCTTTTTGTAAGGTTTAGAACATGATTGTACGCTACAGTGTTGGAGAGAACATACAGTATTTATAATTGTCATCTTTTATAACTTCCACTTTATAGGATAATGTTTGTCATTTCTTTTCGATAATATGTATGTATATCAGGATTTTATGTATATAATAAAGTTTTAGGTAGGTAACTATTATTTTTTTTTCATTTAAAAATATTATTGGGAACTGTTTCCATCTGGGTCCAAAATTATGGTCTTTTTTTAATATTTTCTAGGGTCAATTCAATATTTTATAGTCTTATTTTCTGTCTTATCAAAATACAGCTAATTTGTCATTTGAATTGAATAGAGCATAATGTAAGTCACTACTCCTTTTCCGACCTCTTGAAATATGTTAGAATAAAGTAGGAAATTTTAGAAATTTAACCAGTAGCAAATTCACTTAGTTGTTCCTTTACCAACAACCGAATATAGAAACAAATTGCTACAGGTTTTAGTAATGAATTTCAAATAAAAGTGTCAGCCAGAATGTAAAGACGACTTTGTATCTTCCCTTAAGGGAAGAAATGAGAAAAAAAAATCCAAAATATTCTGTTCGACACTGTTTTCAGTTTTCAAAACAAATTATGAACAAAATAAATAAGTAAAATAAAAAATAATAAATAAAGAATCGTTTTAACCTCTTCAAGGCGAAGTTCATTGGAATCGACCAACTTAAGTCCAGAAAAATGTTCTCGAAATTTGAGGATATTACCAAAAAAAAATGCACCAAAATTAAAAAATTATTTTTTGTTCGAATATTATTAATTTTTGAAAACTATATTATATATCAGGTTCTTCATTTGTATGTTGGAAAAAATGTGTCTCGTATTTTAAAACGGATATCTCAGTATCTGAGAATTTATGATAAACCTTATTCAGAATATTCTATATGAGTATATTCTAAACATACTCGTACATAGAGAAAATTTATTTCAGGCAAATACTTCTTAAGTTGTGCTACTTGCCCTAACAGCAAGTTGCTTGTCACAACAGAAATTCAATTCCAACAATCAAATTTCTTTTAAGGTATTATAATAACTGTTGAATTTTTTTTTATGTGTAAACATTTATACGAGTAGGGGGGTAAATTTCTATTGCACAATACAATCACAAAAATAGCGTAACATGTGAGCCGTAAGAAAAATCGGTGTGACTTATGATTGTATTGGTGAAAAATTATGATATGTAATAACCTACTTGAATATGAAAAATTAAAAAGAAAAAATTAAAAAAGAAAAATAAAAAAATTAAAAATATAACATGAAAAATGAAAAATTTAAAATGTTAAATAAATATGAAAAACAAAAAATGAAAAATAAAAATAAAAAATTAAAAATTAAAAATTAAAAATTATAAATTAAAAATTAAAAATTAAAAATTAAAAATTAAAAATTAAAAATTAAAAATTAAAAATTAAAAATTAAAAATTAAAAATTAAAAATTAAAAATTAAAAATTAAAAATTAAAAATTAAAAATTAAAAATTAAAAATTAAAAATTAAAAATTAAAAATTAAAAATTAAAAAATGAAAAATGAAAAATAAAATATCAAAAATGAAAAATAACAAATGAAAAATAAAAAATGGAAAATGAAGAATGAAAAATAAAAAATAAATGAAATATAAATATATATCACAATGGATTATTTTGAGCCCTGGAGCACTGAAGGGTTAAATAAATAAAAATTAACCGAATTACTTTTCTTAAATTCTAAATAGTGGTTTTATCGAGTTTAATAGAAAAACTCGTTTTCGGTAATTTTTATTTAAAAATATCTTAAAATCCAAAGGTGGTCTTGGCAAATAATGGGTTAACGTTCTCGGATTTATCCCAAGTTTTAGGAACGAAAGTTTTACACATTTGGTTATTATATTTTAAGCGTAGCATCTAAAAATTCAACAGCACTTACAAAATATTTAAATTTTTTTAATAAATTGTCTTTTATTAACTTGGGGTCATATTTGACCCCAATTACAAAAGGGCTAAACGGGTCATATTATATATTTCCGAAACCCTAGGCTATTAAGATAAAATATAACATTTAAAAGTAGAAAAGTGACAAATTTTTGATACAAAATATTGAGAAAGAGTACATTTACAGAATATTTTACAAAAATCACATTTTTCTCGAAATCCGCAAAAATAAACTCCTTGTCAAAAAATTCTGCCAGAGGAATTTATTTAAAAATTCACACAGTTAATCTCTAACATATATTTAACAAAACCTTAAAGTGCCAGATCCATTTTTTAAAATTTTGTTTAAAAAAAATTTTTTTTAACTTAAAAAAGGAGTTTTCAAAATTTTATCAAAAAAATTGTCCATCTTTGGTCTCATTGCGCAATAGGTTAACAACGTGGTAATAAAACAATACTTCATGTCTGAGAACTTATAGGTATAGAGACAAAAAAAATGATGGCTTCAATTAATTTCTTAAAGTTGAAAAAATTTCCGCCAAATTTCACGGCCTAGTGGTTTTTGGCACTAAAGTGGTCTGGGGCATTTGCTATTTCTTGGCGAGTTTTTATTCGATTTTGAATTTTTATAGCTTTTTGAAAGGATCATTTAATACTGACCCCGAATTATATAACAACTTGTCGGAAAATTAAACAAAAATTTCGTAAAATCTGAAAAAGTCATATTTTCCCCATATAAACACACTTGAAATTTTCAATCGCGTTGAGCCACAATTTTGGCCAGATTACTGTGAAATTTCGTGGACGTATTGTGCTCATATGTCTTACTTAAAAAAGCATAAAAGCATTAAAAAAATATGTAAATCAAAGGGAAAATATTTGTTTAAAAATTTTTAAATGGTATATGATTACTAGTTATGTTTTTTATTATGTTGTGAATGTTACTGTGAATTTTATATGTCGTAATTATTTTCTAATTTCAGATCCTGAGGATGGCTAAAAATTTATAGCCGAAATATTGATCTAATAATAATAATAAAAATGTTACAAAATTAACATTAATTTTCTGTAAATAAACCAATGACCTCAAGCCAGACAAGAAGTTTCTTATAAAAAATTTGTACCATGTGTACCTTAAATATTTTTTGTAAATCGATGTCAAACTTGCATGAAGTGAATTTTTTCATATATTTGTATGGAAAGTGGTCGAGCTATTTCGAGTAGTGGTTCGCCAATATCACAATTATTGTTGGAATACTTTGAAATTTTAAGAAGATTATCTCGATATATTTACAACTGCAAAAAGTAAAAAATTGTAGGAAGTCGTGATGGAAAAATTTTTTTTAACTTACATCAAACTTGAAATAAGAGCAAATTTTCACACATTTCTATAGAAAGTGGCTGATCTTTTTCGAGTAAATGTTCGCCCAGAGCACAATTTTATTCGGAATGACTTAATTTTTTATATGAGTCATCTGTGAATAAGGTCAATTAGGGGCAGTGAAAAAAATTTTTTTTTAGTTTCTATTTTTTGTCGAGAAGAAGTTCATCCAAGCTTCAATTTTTGGCAGAATGCTTTGAAACTTAAAGGAAGTGTTCTCTTTATATTCACAGCTCTAACGAATATAATTTTTGTTACATCATTGTGGAAAATTTTCTGGAAAATATCATAAAACTTCAAATAAGAGCATATTTTCACACATTTATATAGAAAGTGACCAATATCCAGTAGTGCTATACCGACGCCACAATTTTGGTCGGAATATGGTTTATAATTTTTTATGAGTAATCTATGAATATAGTCAATTACAGACAGTGAAAAAATTAAAAAAAAAATTATTTTTTTACACTTTTTGCAAAATTTCCGATCTTTTTCGAGTAGTTGCTCCCACACGCCAACATTTTTGTCGAAATGCTTTGAAATTTTGAAAATATATTCTCTACATATATTCAGATTAAAATACTAAGAGGTTTTTTCAAATGTTCTTGAAAAATTTTTTGTAAATAGGCATCAAACATATACGAAGATCATATATTCATACATTTGAGTGGAAAGTGGATTATCATTTCGAGTAGTAGTTTGCCCACGCTAGTAGGACAGTCCGATTCAAGTGAAATTTCAGGATGATATTCTTGGTACTTGCACGATTCCAAAAAGTATAGATGTGTTATACTAAATACTTATATTTATCGTTTTACGTGGTTTCAAACATGAAAAATGTTAATTTTTACTACTCGAGCTACTCGTTAAGCTCGAGTAGCTGAGCTTGACCGTATGCTCTGGTTCCAACAGAACGGACCATATGCCACACAGCGCGCGCTACAAAGATACTTTTGATGAACGATAATTTAACGTAATGTTTCTGTTAATTGTCCACCAAGATCGGGTGATTATTGGATTATTTTCTTTGGGGTTATATAAAGCCTCTCATCTATGCCGATAAACTAGAGACAATTGCACCTGGGAATCAACATTCAACATTAGCGAAATACGGCCTCAAATACTGCAAAAAGTATGTAAGAATTGGAGTTCCAGATTACGCCATGTGCGCGCCAGCCGTCATGGCTACTTGACCCAAATCTAATTTAAGCATTAATGGCTTTAAATTACCTATCCAATAAAGCCAGTTTAATTAATACTAGCAGATTCCAGCACTCGAAATCCGAGTGCAATTTCTAGGCAGCTTTATTTTTCAACTTAGCCAATTCAAAAACCAACACTTTTATAGTTTATTATTATTGTGAATGAAGATAATAAACTCATTAACAAACACATTAACAAATTTAATAAAAACACACATAGCATATGTATAATTTTATGTATGTGCTAGTAGCAACTTTAAATGCAATTTACTCAAACTAAAGGAAAAAATTTAAAAATCTGTAAATCTGCAAAACGGCTAAAAAGAAGGCTGAAATGCAAATGCACTCCTATCCTAATCAAAATCACTCGCTGATTACGAAAATCGATACCAGAGAGGGGCAGAATGCCCCTGGGCGGGGCATTTTTTAAAAATTTTTTTTTTCATTTTCGAAAAAATTACAACAAAAACAACAACAGTATCCAAAAATTATTCTATTTTCTTAATGGTCTCCGATTTCCCTTTCATTTGAATACCCACACTTATAAAATGGATCAGGCCCCCATTGTTAGGGGGCCTGGGGACACTTGGAACCACGCCCCAAATTTTTTTCTTTTTTTATCTATAAAATTCCCGGAAGTTTGAGTACCCACATGATTTTTTTTCGCAATTTTGGGGGCCCCTGGCCCCCCCCGGAGGCATTCCCCCCTTCTGGTATCGATTTTCTTAATGCTCTCGGATTTCCCTTTCATTTGAATACCCACACTTATACAATGAATCAGGCCCCCAATGTTAGGGGGGGGGCTGGGGACACTTGGGACCACGCCCCAAATTTTTTTCTTTTTTTATCTCCATAAAATTCCGGAAGTTTGAGTACCCACATGATTTTTTCGCAACCCTGGGTCCCTTTTTGGGACCAAATGCCCAGGGGCATTTTCCCCCCTTCTGGTATCGATTTTCGTAATCTCCGGATTAATTCCAGGAGGTGGTAATTTTTCCTTTTTTTTTTCGCGGTGCGCCCCATAAAGTGCACTTTTGCCAAAAAGAAATACCTTTCAAATAATATACGTTTGGTCAAAATCGACATAAAACGGTAGAACAAAACATCGGTCACAAGAAATCGCTTAGCATATTAATATTATAGATTAGAAATATTTTTCTTTGATTTATTTTAATTTAAAGTTCTGTAGCTTAAAAAAAATCATGTGAGTCCGATCACAGGGGAGATGTGTAATCATCTAGCAATTAAAGATTTTTTATGTAATTTTTTAAAATCAAACAGAAAGCGTCATCTATGTATCACTTATAGCAAAAACTGTTTCAGCTAATTTAACAACCCTTTGCAGTAAAACGTTAAAAATATCCCAATATAAACGTATATAAGTGATACATAGATGACGCTTTTGAAAAAGTGGCATAAAAAAAAACAATTTTATATCATAATTTTTTCACCAATACAATCATAAGTCACACACCGATTTGTGTTACAGCTCTCACCGATTTGTGTTACGCTGTTTATACCCTATGTGGCTTGGGTATAATCACCCCCTGTTCTTGAAACCACTATCACAAAAAAAAAACTCGTAAATTAAAAAATTCTTTTTTGCTGTTCTCTAATTTCAATAAGAATATTTTTTCTCGTTTTAATTCACATAGAAAAGGCTTTGTGAAATCAAAACAAATGCCATTTTTTTCTACTAAGCAGGTCTTAAGAGATAAAAAAAAACTATTTGATATTTAAACTCTAACATGTTTTTTATTGAACCCTGTCATTATTTTAAAAAATTAGACATTAATTTTATGAAAAAAAAAAAAACGATTTTAAGAAACGTCTACATTTTGCGCTGATTTAAAAAAAAAAATCGTAATAAGTGGTCGATGTTAATAAAACACACTTTTGCGATGATGCTGTTCTATAACTATAATAAAAACTTTTTATTTACACAATTTATTTTCCATTATAATTTTTTCAATTATAACATAGATTCTTTATGCACTAATTATTGGAAATAAAGGAGTTAAAAAAAAATTTTTCATCAAATCACATATTTTTTATTTTTTTGCATATGTTCGAAACAGTAGTGAAGCCAGTCAAATCCAATTTATTTGAATATCGAAATTTTTTAAAAATAGAAAAGTCATTTTTAATTGAATGAAATTGAAGAACAAAAACAATTAAATGAACAAGTAAGTTGTTATTTTAAAAGAAAATATTTTCTTTATAATTTTTCTATAAACTTAAGAAAAAACATGCATAAAATACTTAAAAGTTTTTTGTGAAACTGAATAAAGAACCATATGGCATCTCGGTTTCTAGATAACATATGTTCTTAACTCAAACATTTGTTTCCATTAAATAAATAAAAAAAGTGGTTTCAACAAACCCAAAATTTTAATTTCATGCGATTTTAAATTCACTCTTATTCAAATAACAACGTTTCAAGAACAGGGCTGAATGACTTTGTGCTGCTGTTTGTAACTACCAAAAATATTTGACCTAGACCCATCTTTTATTATGCCGATCGAATCAGAATCACTAACTGATTCGATTTAACGATGTCCGTCCGTCTGTGTGTCCATGTAAACCTTGTAATCAAACTGCAGGTCGCAAGTATGAATATGAAATTGATGAAATTTGGTATATAAGCTTTAGTCGGCCATAGGAAATTGGTGAGAATCGGTCCATGTTCAGACCTAGCCCCCATACAAATGACCCCTATGAAATCGACATAAATTGCCATAAGATCCAAATTGTCATATAGATATTACTCAAATTGGGTTTGTATGCATTTATTACATCCATTAATGAGTAGTCTAAAAATGATCCCTATCGGACAACTCTTATAGAGCTGCCCATATAGTTGCTTCCCGATCTTCACTTAAATCTGTCAAAAAACAAAAATATTGCACTGATTCTTCTCAAATTTTGTTTGTATATATTTTTGCAAAATACCAGAGACTTTACCAAACGTAGTCGGGATCGATCCATTTTTGGGCCTAGTCCCCATATAGCTTAGCATCCGATATGAACTTTTTCATATCTGCAGCCAAAAAAATCAATAAAAATCCCACTCAAATTTGGTTTATGCTTAGTGTCTATGTCCAATTAGTTGGGCCTATGAGATAGGGTCTCTAAACGCATGGTATAGGGTATCATATAGTCGGTCTTAACCGACTATTATTTTCTTACTTGTTTTGTGATTGTATTGTGAAATAGAAATTTACCCCCCTGCGCGTATAGATGTTTACACATCAAAAATACCTGTTATGTTAAGGTGCTATTACACGAAGTGTTTTTTACATATGTACTGTCGCTTTTTTTATCCATATGAAATTCCTCATGTCTGTCAAAATTGTCTTTTACATACGATTCATAATTTTTGCTATCACACGTGCATATGTATTTCCGTATGACATAACCTCTAAATGTAAACAACAGCTGATTTAATTTGTGAATTTACAAAAATTTATTGTTAAAGAAAAAGTTATATATTTTTTAATTGTTAATTAATACTACACAATTTATTTTTCTTTCAATATTAATCTTTAAAATTTTCTCTGTTTTTCTTTCGCCACAAGCAGTGTTGTATTTTCAGATGTTTGTCATGCAAAAATAGAACCTGTTCTAATTGAAAAATGTAGTTGTGACTTTCGTCATGTATTGTACATAAACAATGTTTCATATGTTTCACACGATGTGTACAACTTTTGCTGTGGGAAAATTTGACAGTACATATGTAAAAAACACATAATGTAATAGCACCTTTAGCTAATATTGAACTTTGTTTACAAATGAAAATTTCACGAAAAATTTTACCAGATTTTGTGATCATTTTTAATGACAATTTTTTATAAATATACCATACTTAAGCTACATACATATGTAGAGCAATATTTTCTTTCTAAACTTCCTTATAACATGGGTTAATAACTGGTTTCCCTGTTTTATTTGGTATTATTTTGTTGTTATGAATGAGATCGAAAACTTATATTTGCTTTCATAAATTTCAAAATTATACCCCCATATAGTAAAACTAAATTATATAATTTAATTGTATCTAAAATTAATGAACTATAACAAATAAAATTTTAAAACACATACAATTTAAAACATTTCAAACAAAGTTTGTGTTTTAAATCTTTTGTTCGAAAGAAGAAAAAAAATAGAAAAACTTGTGTTAAGTGCATGTGAATTAATGATTGAATGATTGTTTGGTTCAATGTCTTAGATTAATAAAGTTTATTATTTAGTTTTACACGGTCAGAATGGTCATTACACGAACCAGTAGCTAAATGAGGCGCAACCAACAAAAACATAATAAGGTTTTATTTATTTTTTTTAATACTCATAACAAAAAGAAATTATATTATTTATTTAAGAAATATTTTCTCAAGACCAGCCGTCTAGAGTCTTGATAAGTTTCCCATTGCGTTTTCATTAATGTTTTTTTTTTGTTAGGAAGTTATTATGAAATGTATTACACATCATACAAAAATGTATTGAACTTTTTTTTGACGTTGTTGTTAATTTGTGTGTTTTTTTTTTAGATTTTGTTATTATTTGTTTGTCTCTTCCACATTGACTTGAACAATTGACGTTTAGTGTTGAGTCTGTGTGTTTGGCTCACGTAATTCACATTCAACTGGTTATACAGGGTCTTTGTGTGGCTGTGTGTATGTGTTTATTTATCATTTCTGCTTTTTATCATTCCTGTGCTGACAAACGTTAAAAAAAAAAACACTTAACTACTCCAACATACGTTTTGCCAAATGCTTGACTGCATTTTAAGTACTTTAACTTCCCGAATAGCTACGAATAATTATTATCGTCATTATTACAATTCATTTTTTTTTCCTTTTGCTGTTTGTCTTGTGTGTCGGAATAAAGAGGTGCATTGAACATGAAAATTGTATAATAATTCCACGCACTGTTTGAATTCATCAATTTATATTATAAATTAAAGTGCGGGGGAGTTTTTGGTTTTACATTCTAAAACAAATTTGTTAAAATTTCGGTATTTTCTTTGTCATTCACTTGAATTTATTTTATTGCTTTTTTTTCATCCAAAAACCAACTCACTTTATTCACAAAATAAAAATAAAAAAATAAAAAACAAAAAAAAAAATAACTAGTAAAACGCGTATTTTATTTGACGATTTATTTAAGCGTTATTGCAACTTGACGGCGACACGTTCATTTTATGACTGATCTAAGTTTTATACTCTTTAAATTTAGCTAAGCTATTAAATTAGCTTTAGGCCATGTTAATAGAGAATCTTATGTGGTAGTTTGTATTTAATAGAGGTGTTCTCTTATTAGTAAGCATTTAGAAAATATTCAATATTTCAGAATAAAATTTTTATTTCTTTAATGAGAAGTTTGGTATACGGAAATTCTTCTCCATTTTTTAAAAGTTGTAAAAAGCAACATAACCAACAGGTTAAAAAATGCTCTGACCCCACTAGTTAAACTTAAGCATAGGTAAACCAAATTCATAAAGTGATTTTCATGAATTTGTATTTGGCTGGACATATTTTGATCAGGATTTCATTGCAAATAGATATAAAATACTATATTTGAAATTTAAGATCAATCGAAGTTTATGTTTTATACATAACACAGTGCAACACATAAATTGGTACCACCTTCGGTCCCAGCTATTTTTGAAGTATATACCGAAACTAAAAAATCCCCAAAAGGACTTGTCCCCATCACATCGAAACATTTTTTTATAGATACCCCAATATTTTCACCCCAACACGATGTTTGGAAAAAAAGGACCATTTTTATGGAGTCCATATTTCATAAACCATTCGGAATTTTGTTTTTTTTTGTCTTCGGCAAAGTTGTAGCTTTAAACCAGGGCAAAAAAAGCCTCAAATAGACCGACCCAAAAAAATTGCATCCAGTGCATGAAAATTGCAAAAATATTGGAAAAAAAAGCAATTTTTTCCTGATTTTCACCAGAAACGGCTAAACTACTGGGAATTTAAGAAACCTTTATTCAGCAAAATTATTTCTAATAACAATATAAACAAATCTCTGATACATGCCGTATTCATACGAACATTCCTTAATGCCATTTTTGTACTAGTGAGTGATATTTTATACGTAACACTATGTTTTCACCATAAAATTTATTTCGCAGTATATGAAATTTATCAAAATAGGAAAAAATATCATTTTAACCAAATAAATAAATAAATAACAGACAATTGCTATCGCTACTGACGCCTGTTAAGGTTTAAATTTTTTTGGTGGTGGTTCAAGGTCATGGTTTAACTCTGCACTGCTAGAACAGGAAAGAGATCCAAAGATACATCTCTAAATCCAGTGTCTCCTGGGTCTTCCACGTCATCATCCTCATACAGGCATAACTTGTGGCTCCACTAACAAACCTCAGACAGCATTGCATCCAGCTTCTTGCCTTTGAACCTTTTTTCCATTGTCATTGTGACCTGGTGGAATCGCTCCCCTTGTTCATCTGATTCGGCGGGCAATTGTTTCAAGAAAACAAAAAATGCAATTTTAGCGTCATGGATACTTCTATATTTTCAAAATATTCCAGCATTGTTGCCACTAATTTCTTAGCTTCATCTGGCTCTGCTTGATGCTTTCCTAAAACGCTCTGAATCACAGCTTTAAGAGCGTCCCATGCTTTTTTCGGTGATTATTTGTAAGCACAGTTGTAAACTCATCGTTTTTCATTAACTTCCTGATATCTGGCCCAGTCAGGACACCTGTTGAATGTAAAAAAATTTATTACAAAAAATTAATATCGATATAGATAAAGTGGGATCAGCCAAATCAGATATAAAAATAATTAAAATTAAATGATTACCAGCTTTAATTTTTGCATCGCTGAGTTTCGGATACCTATATCGTTTTTTCGATAATTTTTACCCATGGACCTATGGTACCGTCTGGATCCGGGGGCAGTACGAAATCGGGAATGTCAAAATTAATCCCATCGGTGCCGGAAACTATAAAATCAAGATAAATTTTGGACTTTTAAAGTAATTTTAAGTATATATTGTTTAAATGTTTAAATAAATTTTTTCAAAAAATCTTGCTGGGGTGAAAATATTGGGGTAATCATAAAAAAATGTTTCGATGTGATGGGAACAAGTCCTTTGGGGATTTTTTTAGTTTCGGTATATACTTCAAAAATAGCTGGGTACGAAGGTGGTACCAGACGATGGCCTTAAAAATGTTGCACTGTGTAATAAAACAAGTAAAAGTGTTAAATTGGATGTGTCCACCTTTGTCTTAAACTCAATATATAAACCAATTTTGGTTATGGCTACCACTTTAAAACTGTTGCCGATACTGAAACTTTAAATTTGAATACCAATTAAATTTTAAGTTAATTGCTTTTTTTTTTGGAAATTTTCTATTATAATTCTTTTTTATAAAGACCATTGTACGCGTTTTCTATATTTCTATATTAACTATGTTAAAATTTGCATTATTTTTCTTTTACTGAAATAGAAAACCTTCAAGTTGCTTAAGTATTTCATACAACATCCATGAAATACATTATTTAACGCAGGCTGCGTTATAATACTCAAATTTTGATCCCTATAAGAATATTCTGAGACCTTAGAAGTTATACGATAATTAAAAAAAATTTCAAATGATTCCTGACTAAAAATGTACAGATAGGAGTAATATTCAAAAAAGAAAATTTTTAAATATTTTTTAGGAAAGGAAATTTTTTTAAATAGTACTTATTTTTAAAAATAGTACGTTTTTAAGAAATGGAAATTTATGAGAAGAGATAATTTTTTTAAAAAAAGTTATCTTTTTAAAAGGTAATTTTTTAAGACAAAGTGATTTTTTATAAAAAAGGGCACTTTTTTAAAATAAGAAAAAAGTACTTTTGTTAAAAAGGTATTTTTTAATAGGTAATTTTTTAAGAAAAGGTAGTTTTTAAAAAATGGTTCTTAAATAATCTAACCCATAAAAACAAACATTTTTTTTAAAACTCTTTCTTTCCTTATGTATATGAGTTTTGAATCTCTCCTTGACTGTGCGTGACTTTGCGTGACTATTTTAGAATTAATCTTTGGTTACAACAAGTCTATGGACATAGTTTCAGATTGATCGGATGAGGGAAAGTGAGGTTTTAATCTCTCCATGACTGTGCGTGACTGTGCATGACTATGTCAAAGTTAATCTTTTTTCACAGCAAGTATATCGACTAAGTTTCAGATTGATTGGATGAGAGGAAATCCGTTTTTAATCTCTCCGTGACTGTGCGTGACTAAATCAAAGTTAATCTTTTTTCACAGCAAGTGTATGAACTAATTTAGATCGATTGGATGAGGGGAAATGACATTTAGATCACTCCGTGACTTTGCGTGACTACCCCCAAATTGGATAAAGGGGAATGGGGTTGTCCCACGTTAGATAAAGAGACAGACAGACAGAGACTATGAGTTAAAAGAAAGAGTTTAGAAAAGAGTACTTTTTTGAAAAAAGGATATTATTAAAAAAACAAGTAAGTAATTATAGTCGGTCTAGACCGACTATACGATACCCTATGCCATGGTTTAGTGACCCTATTTCTTCGATCCAACTAATTGGATATAGAAAATAAGCATAAACCAAATTTAAGTGGCATTATGATTAATTTTTTTGGCTGCAGGTATAAAAAAGTTCATATCGGGTGCTATATTTATATGTAGACTAGGTCGAAAAATGGACCGATCCTGACCATATTTGGGAAAGTCACTTATATATTGAAAAAATATATGCAAAACAAATTTGAGAAAAATATGTGCAATATTTTTGTTTTTTGATAGATTTAAGTGAAGATCGGGAAGCAGCTCTATATGGGGCCTATGACTAAGAATTGTCATAAAGGGATTATTTTTGGACTACTGAATAATGGATATAATAAACACATATAAACCCTATTTGACTAAGATCTATATGATAATTTGGATCTTATGCCAATTTATGTCGATTTCATATTCATATTTGCGACCTGTAGTTTGATTACAAGGTTTACATGGACACACAGACGGACAGACGGTCGGACATCGCTAAATCGACTCAGAAAGTGATTCTGAGTCGATCGGTATAAAAAAGATGGGTCTAGATCAAATATTTTTGGTAGTTACAAACAGCAGCACAAAGTCATTATACCCAAACCACATAGTGGTATAAGGTATCCATAATATTAATAGGCTACGCGATTTCTTCTGACTGATGTTTTGTTCTACCGTTTTATCCCGATTTTGACCAAACGTATATTATTTGAAAGGTATTTCTTTTTAGCCGTTTTGCAGATTTAAAGATTTTTTAATTTTTTCCTTCATTGCATTTAAAGTTGCTACTAACACACACATAAAAAAATTATAAAATGCTATGTGTGTTTATTAAATTTGTTAATGTGTTTGTAATAAAAATGAGTTTGTTTTTTGTATTGATTTGTGAATTGGCTATAATTGATTAGCATACTTTTAGGGTCTTTATTTAATGAAAAAATAAATTTTCCTAGAATTTGCGCTCGAATTTCGAGGGCTGGAATCTGCTAAATTAATAAGTTTCGTTTTAGATATTTGCCACCTCAAATTCAAATGCACAGACGAAGATATGAACACTGTGCTACAAAAGCATTTTGTGTATGCATGCAGAGATGGATTTTTTTATTTATTAATTTATTTATTAATTTATACCATTCAATAGAATAATTCTGTTTTCATATATAATTTTCTTTTAAACTTATTTGATTAATATAAAGGGTCCGCCAAATAACTTTTTTTTTTTTTAAAGCTATAAAAAAAAACTACTGAATATTATCTCAAATTTCTTTTTTTATTTGAAAGTACAATCCTTCCGGTTAATAATGGAAAATAATTTCATTCAAATGGATGCCTCGGCTGGCCATGCAGTAGCCTACACGATCGGTCCAACTTTTAAGCACATTATCGATTGTGTGCGGCTGTATTTCACCAATGGCTTCACGAATATTGTCCTTTAAAGCGTCAATTGTCTCTGGCTTGTTGGCGTAACACTTATCTTTGAGGGCACCCCACAAATAATAGTCCAACGGTGTCAAATCGCAGCTCCGAGGTGGCCAAACGACATCAGCTCTGCGGCTGATAATGCGATCTTCAAAAACAGGACGCAAAACATCGAGTGTAGCTTCGGCTGTGTGGCACGTAGCGCCGTCCTGTTGAAACCAAATGTTGCCAATATCCTCCTCTTCAATTTTTGTGAACAAAAATTCGTTCAACATGGCCCGATAACGATCGCCATTGACTGTAACGGCTACTCCTTGCTCATTTTCGAAGAAAAATGGCCCAATTATGCCTCTGTACCAAAATCCGCACCAAACAGTGACTCGTTTTGGGTATATCGGCTTTTCAATGTATGCGTGCGGGTTTTCTGTGCCCCAAATGCGACAATTTTGCTTGTTTACATACCCGCCAAGATAAAAATGAGCTTCATCTGAAAAGATGATTTTTTTGGCAAAATCGGCATCTTCTGTAAGTCGATCGCAGGCCCACTTAGCGAAGCGAAAACGCATTGGATGGTCAGTTGGCTTCAACTCCTGAACCAATTGGACTTTGTATGGCGTCATACCAAAGTCTTTATGTAAAATTCGTCTCAATGATGCCTCCGAAATGTTCAATTCTTGAGAACGACGGTGAATTGATGTTGATGGCGCTTCACGCACACTTTCTGCCACAGCAGCAATATTCTCGGGTGTACGCACTGTTTTTGGCTTTTCACGCTTTGGTTTATCGATGAGGATGCCAGTTTCTTTCACTTTTTTCACAAGATAACGAACATACGGAGCTGACGGTGCTAATCTTCTTCCAAAATCCGTACGCAATTTTCGCATACATTCTGCAACATTACCATGATTTTCAAAGTAATGTCGCAATATTTCCCAGCGTTGTTCAAGCGTATACACAACTATATTCGTTCAGCGGAAGGATAAAACTAATTATCTGTCAAATCAGACATGAGCTAAGTGTTACCATTCACGAAATAAGCACTAGTTGAAAAAAAAAACGTTAGATGGCGGACCCTTTACATCAATTAAAGGTTTTATTTTTGTCACACAAATCATTGGAAATAGGACTATTAAATGACTGAAATATGACTCGAAAAAGAGTCACAAATGATCTGAAATACGACTACAAAAAGACTCATAAAAGACAAAAATATGACTCGAAAATACTCGTAAATGACTGAAAAAGACTCGAAAATTACTAAAAATATGACTCGAAAATGAGTCAGAAAAGCGAGTAATAAAAGACTGCAAGAAGAGTCGAGTGAAGAAAAGAGTGGGCGCATATATGCCTATTTTAATCGGGCAGAAGAATCGGTAAAGACTCGAATATGATCATAAATTTCATAAAATGCTACATGGGATGTGACACGTACATTATAACCATACACACACCCTCATGAAGCGAAATTCCACAACTACAACGACTACAATAATAAAAAGAATTACAACATATATCTTAAGAAAAATAACAAACACATTGAACATTTTTATTTTTTCAAGAGTTTTTTATGCATATCTCGTGACCCATTGGACCACATTTAATGATTTTAAATAACAACTCAATCAGGATGTTAATAAACGATATTATGCAGAAACGAAGAAAGTAGAATAGTTATTGAGGGTGTGATCGGACAGACGGTCATCGCTAAATCAATGTCTCTTGTTATAAGGATCAAGAAAATATATGGTTTATGGGGTCTCCATGACAAACTGCACAGTGTTGTGGAGGGTATAAGAATTGCTTAAATTTTATAAAATCTTTTTTTTATTATTAAATGTTTGCATTCTACTTGATCATAATTGTATAGATATGATATATTTATTTATTAATTTATTTTTTTTGGATATCGATAACATCATTTTATCTGAGGACGAAAAGGAATTGATTTTTATATTAAATTTGAAATAATTGACAATTGTTCGAAAGAAAACTGGAAAATAGAAAAATTTGTTTACATTAATTCATAAACTACAGTTCAAAAATTAAAACGACAAAAAACAAGTATGAAAATAAAAGTCGGTCTAGACTGACTTTTAGTGCTATTGTTACTAATTTGTAGCGTCAAATTATGAAAACGTTCATATCCGATGTTATTTTTTATATAGGGGATAGATCAGAAAATGGACAGATCATAACCGTATTTTGTAAAGTTTCTTACTTTTTCCAAAAACTTATATAAACCAAATTTTAAACAAATCTATGCAATATTTTTAATAGATTTAAGTAAAGTTGGGGACTATGACTACAAGGTTTATTTTGGACTACTATAACACAACAAATTTTATCGATATATATATATAAATATATTGTGTCATAGTAGTCCAAAATATATACATGGGGGATCTCATGTCAAGTGATCTAACTTTTGAAACCGATGTTTTCCGAAATTTTATTAAATTATTTATCTTTTTATTTTTAAACTCTTTCTTTTAATTCATACTCTCTCTCTGTCTGTCTGCCATGGGACAACCAAATTGATCTGAAACTTGGTCCATAGTCTTGCTGTGACTATAGATTAATTTTGGGGTAGTCACACACAGTCACGTATAGTCACGCACAGTCACGGAGTGCTTTAAAGCCCATTTCCCCTTGTCCGATCGATCCGTAATATTGCGTTTACATCTAAGCAAAATGTAGTATATACGAGATTTCGAGCACAATCTAGCTCATTTTTACTAGATTTCCCATATAAAACAAAATCTAGCTCGTTACTAGATTTTAGGAAAATCTCACTAAATCTTGTCAAACTTGGGCACTACCAACTGATACTATTGTGTATTTTTATTATTGTAGTAGAAAATTACAACGCAGTGACTGAAAACTTGACATTTAACAATAAAAACAAAAGCAAACAAGTTGAACAAAAAGGAAATAACATATTAATTATTAATAAAAATGACGAATTTAAAATGTTCAGGCAGTTTAGCAACCTTAAATGCTGGATATATGAGTTGCGACGGAGATATGATTTCCATAGGTTAGGTTAGGTTGGAAGTGGCTGCTGATCCAAGGACCAGCACACTTAGACTCTGGGGTCCATTGTGATACCACGGGACGAATGGGTGTTCCCCTCAGTCCCCACCGAAGAAACAGTTCGAGCTTCTGATGAAGCCCCCTAAGATGTGAAATTTCCACGTTTGAGAGGTCAGAGAGATCGTGAAGAAATGGCGATCCCAATGTCCGTAGTCTTGTTCTGGATAGCGCCGGGCAGTGGCAGAGGAAGTGTTCTAGGCTCTCTACCTCCTACATATCCAAGCAGCTACGACAGAAATCATTTGACGAGACCTTAAGGCGCTCAGCGTGTCTCCCTATAAGGCAGTGCCCAGTAACAACAGCAACTACCGTTGAGATCTCCCCACGGGGGAGTGATAATAGCGCATTTGTGCGCTTTCGATTCAGAGCAGGCCAGATTTGTCTTGTGATCCTACACGTTAATCCATTAGCCCATCTGTCATTCGTTATGCCAGCGGTGCGAAGCCGAAGTTCAAGCTTGCACGATTCCAGGGGTATACCAACACATTCCAAATCCGCTGGAACCTGTAAGGTAGTACCCTGTCTTGCCAGCTCATCCGCTTTGCAGTTTCCCGGTATGTCTCTGTGCCCTGAGACCCATATGAGCCTGATGTCGAACTGCTTGGCCATCTCATTTAAGGACGTGCGGCAGCTAAGGGCGGTTCTCGTTTTCAGGAACATTGATCGCATGGATTTTACCGCGGCTTGACTATCAGAATAGATGTTGACTGCGGTCGTAGACAGAATATTCCGACCCAACCAGTCAGCAACCTCCTTTATTGCCAGTACCTCTGCCTGATATACACTGCATTGGTCTGGTAACCTTCGAGCCAGATTTAGTCCAAGCTCCCCTGAATGGACTCCAAAACCAACCTGACCGCACAATTTCGATCCGTCAGTATAGAAATTTACGGAACGCCTACTGCCTGGTGTCCTCCCAGACCAAGATTCCCTGGTCGGTATTAGTGTACAGTAGTGACGTTCAAATGCGCTCCTTGGAGTAGTGTAATCCACGTTCAATGGCAAGTTCCTGTCATTCAGGATCATCCCGTGGCCACAATTGTAGCCCCGCCATTGTAGTGTGCTTCTTAATCGAATGACCGATGAGGCCGCCGACTGCTTCCCTAATATGTCCAGTGGTATTAGGTGTAATAGGATGTTCAAGGCATCCGAAGGTGTAGTACAAAGGGCTCCAGTGATGCACATGGAAGCCATTCTCTGTACCCTTGCGAGAAGGTTGTTATTGGTGGCCTTCTCCAAAGCAGGCCACCAGACGATGACTCCGTACAGGAGTATTGGACGGACCACCGCTGTATAGATCCAGTGAGCAATTTTCGGACTAAAGCCCCATCGCTTACCAATGGCCATCTTACAGGAGTATAAAGCTATAGTCGCCTTCTTCACCCGCTCCTCCAAATTCCGTCTGAAGTTCAGCTTCCTGTCCAGGAATACGCCAAGATACTTTGCTCCATCAGAGAAGACGATTTCAGTGCCGTTGAGAGAAATGGGATCGAAGGTAGGGATCTTATACTTCCTAGTGAAAATAACAAGTTCCGTTTTGGTCGGATTAACCCCCAGACCGCAACCCCTTGCCCAGATAGATAGCTCTGTGAGAGCCCGTTGCAGGATATCTCTAATTGTAGATAGAAACTTCCCATTTACGGCCATGGCCACGTCGTCAGCATATGCGACTACGCTGCAGCCTTGCCCCTCCAACGATACTAGCACTGGGTTTAGCGCCAAGTTCCAGAGAAGTGGTGATAGAACGCCACCTTGTGGCGTTCCCCTGTTCACAAATCGGGATATTTCCGACGTTCCCAGTTTAGACGTTATCCGCCTGTTGACAAGCAGATTTCCAATCAATGAGATGATCACAGAATTCACTCCTAGACTAGATAGTGCCGCTATTATCGAGTCCGGTGTGATGTTGTTAAAAGCCCCTTCTATGTCCAAAAAGGCTGTCATAGTGTATTCTCCTGCCGAGAGCGATTTCTCGATGACCTTCCCTTGCTGTAGGCATGTTGCCTCGTTGATAGCAGTTTAGGGTCAATAATTCTACGTAAGTAAGAGTCTATCATACGCTCCATTGTCTTTAATAGGAACGATGATAGGCTTATTGGTCTGAAATCCTTTGGGACCGTGTGTGAGCTCTTTCCAGCTTTTGGAATGAACACCACTCTTGTCTCCCTCCATTTCAGAGGAATATACGCTGTGTTTATGCAGCAAGTGAAAAGACTGCATAGCCAAGGGGAAATGTAGTCCGACACATGCTGCAATTCAGCTGGAATGATACCGTCAGGTCCCGGAGATTTGTAAGGTTTGAAGCTTTTAATCGCCCAGGTCAATGTTGGTACATTAACTATCTCCGAAGCAATGTCCGCCGTGCTAGCGTCAGAGTATTCCAACGCCTGTAGTGACGTATGAGAATTGCCCGGAAAATGGGTGTCCAGTAGCAAGCTAAGTGATTCTCCACTGGAGATGGTCCACACCCCCACTGGATCCTTCAAATAGCCTAATGTGTGAGGGGTAGAAGCCATAACCTTCCGCAGCCTGGATGCCTCGGAAACGTCCTCTATGTTATCACAGAATTTTTTCCAAGAATCGCATTTTGCCGTTCTAATCTTCTTCTTATAGGTCCTAAGCTGCAGCTTGTATGCCGACCAATCCTCGTCCGCTCTTGAAGACTTTGCCTTGTTAAAGACTTTTCTGCAGGAGTCTCTACCCTGCTGCAGCTCGCTAGACCACCATGGTGGTTTCTTCTTGCCCTTAGGCCTTGCCACTGGGCAAGAAGAATCTAAAGACTTGTTAAAAACCGTCGTAATATGATCTACAAGACAATCAATGTCCGCAGAATTGCGCGGTTCTGTTAAGGGTATTGTTTCCAATAACCCAGCAAAGGTTTTCCTATACTTAACCCAATCTGTCCTCTTCAGATTCCATACAGCTATGGAACATATTTTATGTATTTTTGATGCGTAAATATACGCTCAGGGGGGTAAAAATCTATTTCACAATACAATCACAAAAACAGCGTAAGACGTAAGACAAAATCGGTGTGACATGATTGTATTGATGAAAACATTATGATGTGTTTGAAAATTAAAAAAATAAAAAATGAAAAATAAAAAATTAAAATAACGTAAATTTACAATAAAAATCACCAAATTGAAAATTATATGCTTATGGGGGTCTATTATTTCTAATAAACCTATAAGCACATAAATATTTTCAGATAGTATTTGAATTTATTAAATCATATAAAGTATTTTTTCCTCCCATTTTCCTTTAAAAATCATTAAATAATAAAATAAAAGCTATTTAATTATTTGTTGCAATATCTATATGTAAAGATAAGATCTCATATGTAAAGGAAGAATATATAATTGAAAAAATATTATTTGTTGCAATATCTACGCTAAAATCTTTTCTACACGGTTTTTTTACACGATTTTGAAATAACACGGTTCGTCAAGAAGAAATTTTAAATTTTTTAACACGTTTTTTTTTTATTTAACACGATTTTCTGCAGTATTGGATATCATCCAAATGGCAACTCTACTTCACGGCTTGTTTACTTTTAGGGAAATACCCTTTTTATTTAACATATCAGTTTGTTGATGACCCAATATATAATTTCAATAAAGTTCTTAAAGTTAATGTTTAAGTAAGTTATTTTTTATAAATTGGTGAAATCTTCAAATTACATTATCGGAATTGTTAATAACTTTTCAAAAGGTAACATTGTGTTAGATTGTTATCTTAGAAAATTGCAATAAGCAATTTTATTTTATTTCGTTTTTGGTTTAAACGAAGCGACAATTAGAATAATTAAAAAAAATGAGAGTTCCATTCGACAATCAGAATTTCTGGGTCAGCACTTAGTTCAAAAAGAACTTCTTATAGTCCAAATTCTACTTTGGAGAAAACTGAAAAACACATGGTGTTATGGATTGAAGAATTACAGAAAAAAAAAATTCCTATTAATGGGAAAATTATTAAAGAGAAAGCACTTAGAATATACAACCGACTTCAGGAGTTTGAACCATCAGTATCCCTTCAGGGAACCAATAAAATTGCTTTCAATGCAAGTCATGGATGGCCGACAGGTTTTCTGAAAAGACACGCTTTTCACAATGTAAAAATTCAAGGAGAATTGGCATCAACAGACGAAAATGCTGCAAAAAACTATCCGGATGAATTAGCAAAAATAATTCAAGAGGGCAGATATACTCCAGATCAAATATTTAATGCCGACGAAACGGCATTGTTTTGGAAGCAAATGTCAAAAATAACATTCCTAGCAAAATCTCAAAAGACAGCTGGTGGCTTTAAAGCAGCCAAAGATCGGGTGACCCTCTTGGTTTGCAATAACGCATCTGGCGATAAAATGTTGAAGCCACTCTTAATCAACAAATCCCTTATGCCACGAGCTTTAAAAGGTAAGGATATTAAACAACTTCCAGTTCATTTTATGGCGAATAAAAGGCATGGATGACGGCTAATCTGTTTAAAGATTGGTTTAATACCTGTTTTGTTCCTGAAGTCTAGAAATAAATGACACAAAAAGGTTTAGAATTCAAAATACTTTTGCTTGTTGATAATGCGCGTAGCCACCCAGTGCTGGTACATCCGAATATTCAATTGCTGTTTTTGCCGCCTAATACCACTTCTCTGATTCATCCACTCGATCAGGGTATTATAGCAGCATTTAAAATGTACTACATCAAGCAAACATTAAGATATATTTTAGATTCAGTGGAAGAAAAAAATTAGAATGTTATGGAAGCATGGAAAAAGTTTAATATTTTGGATTGCATCACACATGTTTCTTTTGCCATCCAACAGTTTCGGCAATCAACCTTAAATTCTTGTTGGAAAAACATTTTACCAGCTTTCGTTCAAAGTGGAACTTCAGTGGTGCAAAGATCAGAAATTTGTTCTGAGATTATAAGTCTTTCATATAATATAGGTGGCGATGGGTTTGACAACATCCAAACGGCTGCCATCGATGAACTAATGCAAGAAGGTCCTATTGATGATGACGACTTAATTGAAATTATGACAATCAATGATAATAAAGATGTCGATATCGACGAAGACGAAGGTCAGGTTTCAACGGCTAATTTAATTCGTGAGGGCTTGAAATTCGCTACAAGTTTGGAACAACATTTTCTTGCTCATGATCCTGACATGGAGCGTCTGTTACAATTCCAACGTAAACTTAAATCGTGTGTTGCTGGGTATCAAGAATTATCTAAACAACTGGAGAAACCAAAAAAACAACTTCTTCTTCTAATAATGAAGGTAATTCTGCATTGGAACAAAACCCAACAGTTGTGTTAGCCAGGCCATAATTAACGTACACGATTGTTATCAACTAGCGATGAGTAGCTGTACTCTTGTTTCCTAATTTTTTTTATTTTTTTATTTTTTGTGCTTATGGATTGAATTTAAACTGTAAACTAAATTTATTTTCTTGAAATAAGTATGAATTGTTTTGTTTTATTATTACTTAATGGAGTTTAATATCACTTTTTTTGCACGGTTTTCTAAGAAAATATTTGAATTTTTTCATTTTACACGCTTTTTTAAGGTTGTGGATCCCCAAATTACATATGAATCGTGTATTTTTTTTACACGCTTTTGATTTACATGATTTTCTTAGGAACGTACCCTCCGTGTAGAAAAAGATCAAATTGGTTAAAATATGTAAATAAAGGAAGCATATATAATTGAATTGAATTTGATATTTCTAAACAAAAAAAAAAATGTTGAACACATTTTAACAGCGAATACGCTTTATTTTGTAATTATCAACATTAAAATTTTTTAATCCCTTAAACCTTTCTTTCAATCATGTCTAAAGAAAAATTATTTTTGGTTAATTGCATTTATTATTTAAATATTTCATAGTCTTATTTATTTGAAACAAAATACACACAAAAATATGTATTTATTTTAAATATTAGTTTTTCACTTTTTAACTGCTATTTCTAATTTGATTATTCTAATTTAGATTCACAAGAATGTGGTGCAAAATTTAGTTTTTAAGTAAGATAAAAAAAGTGCATTCGATTAACACCAATAAGCAATTTTAAGATTGGCAACTAAAAAAAAATTATCCAAAAAATATTTATGTATTTTGTAATTTTAAACCTGGATATCTAAGTTGATTAGAAACATGTTTCGTTACATATTATTATAAGTCATGCTTTGTTTTTTCAATGGTTGTCTCTGTCCTCCTTTAGCTGGCAGTTGTTTTGAAAATATTTGGAAATCTCTTTGTATATGTATGTGTAGGTTTTGTTTTACATAATTTTTTGTGTTATTATGATTTTTTTCTTTGAATCAACACTGGAAGTTTGACTTTTACGGTGTGAATGTTTGTTTGTTTTTTTTTATAATTTAATAACATTTAAGTTATTAATGAGTTTATTTTAAAAACTTTTTTGTTATAACTTTTCGCTTAGCGTAGTTTTAAATTTTAGGCTAATTCTAAACGTTTCATCTCTTTAAACAATTCCTTGCCCATTTGTGCTGGACTCCTGGTGACAATGACATTGGCATTTTCAAGAGCCTTGATCTTATCACCGGCACCACCTTTGCCGCCTGAGATAATGGCACCAGCATGACCCATTCTTCTGCCGGGTGGAGCTGAAATACCAGCAATAAAGGAAACAACAGGTTTGGCTTTGATACCCTGTAAGAAATTTCCATTAGTTCTTAAAATTTTTTTTTTACTTAAAATCCTTAGTCATCATTCAAACTTACGCTGTTGTGTTGTGTCAAATATTCGGCAGCTTGCTCTTCAGCAACACCACCAATTTCACCAATCAATATAATACCCTTGGTATCGGGATCCTTGAGGAAGATTTCAAGGCAATCAATGAAATCGGTTCCGTTGAAGGGATCACCACCAATGCCAACGCACAAGGTTTGACCCAAACCAACTTCGGTGGTCTGATTGACGGCTTCGTAGGTCAAGGTACCTGATCTAGAGACTACACCAATTTTGCCACGCTTGTGAATGTGACCGGGCATAATGCCAATTTTGCACTGTAACGAGAAGAAAACATAACGTAAAAATTGATTTTAAAATGTTAACAAATAAAATTGTCTGACATATGTTATAAAATCAAAATTTTCAGGAGAGCCACAAAATGATATATTTAATTTACGGGCTCGATATAGTTTTTAGAATTTTTTAATTAATGGTCCTGTACATATCTATAATATTGATAGGCTAGGCGATTTCTGGTGACCGATGTTTTGTTCTACCGTTTTATTTGAAAGGTATTTCCCTTTAGCTGTTCACCAGATTTACAGATTTTAAATTTTTTTCCTTTATTTTGAGTAAAATGCATTTAAAGTTGCTACTAACACACATAAAATTATACATATGCTATGAGTGTGTTTATTAAATTTGTTAATGTGTTTGTTAACGAGTTTGTTTTCTTCATTCACAATAATAATAAACCAAAAAGTTTTGGTTTGTGAATTGGCTAAGTTGAAAAATAAAGTTGCCTAGAAATTGCACTCGAATTTCGAGAGCTGTAATCTGCTAATGAGTAATAAATACTTTATATTAAATTTTTAGTCAAAAATCTTTAGAGGAAGAGATCATAGAAAAGGGCGAAAAAACAATATGTAAATTACAGTTACAGTGTGTGCAGATAAAATAACTTATGTCGACATACGTCGTTTTCTTTTAAGAAAAAATTAACCAATTCAACCACAAATGTGGACAGAAATAAACACACACGATATTATAAGTGGTTATAAATTGAAAAATAAACCAAAATTATTTTGAATTTTTTTCAGCCATCGTTGACATATGTCGTTAGTGCTGAAAATTATTTTAATAAACATTTAAGTTACGTCGTTATTAAAAAAAAATAAAAATGGTCAATATTTAAAGAAAAAAAAATTAAAATATATGTAAAGAGCGTTAAAAATTTATATATTTGGTATCGATAAGTCAAAACTGACAAAAATGACATACGCGGTTATTCTAGAAAACCACAGATGTAAAGTTGAAAAAATAATGATGGGTTCAGCATGAAATGTTTTTCTTTATAAAATTTATTTTAGTAAAAAGTATTTTTTTATTTGTGAAAACTAATTTTTTGAAACAATACTAACAAGTAAGAAAATTATAGTCGGTCTAGACCGACTATACGATACCCTATACCATGCCCTATCTCTTAGGCCCAACTAACTGGACATAGAAAATAAGCAAAAACCAAATTTGAGTCTAATTTTTATTAATATTTTTGGCTGCAGACATGAAAAAGTTCATATCGGCTGCTAGATCTATATGGGGACTAGGTCCAAAAATGGACCGATCCTGATCATTTTGCAAAAATATATACAAACAAAATCTGAGAAGAATCAGTGCAATATTTTTGTTTTTTAATAGATTTAAGTGAAGATCGGGAAGCAGCTCTATATGGAGCCAAAGGGATCATTTTTGGACTACACATTAATGGACGTAATGAACGCATAAAAAACCCAATTTGAGTAAGATCTATATGACAATTTGGATCTTATGGCAATTTATGTCGATTTCATAGGGGTAATTTGTATGGGGGCTAGGTCTGAACATGGACCGATTATCACCAATTTCACCATGGCCGATAAAAGCTCATATACCGAACTTCATCAAAATATATTCATATTTGCGACCCGTAGTTTGATTACAAGCTTTACATGGACACACAGACGGACGGACGGACGGACATTGTTAAATCAACTCAGAAAGTGATTCTAATTCGATCGGTACAATTAAAGATGGGTTTAGGTCAAATATTTTTGGTTGTTACAAACAGCAGCACAAAGTCATTATACCCAAACCACATAGTGGTATAGGGTATAAAAATAGGGGTGGTTTTTTTACCCTCGACATCTCAGTGGCAGAGTGTATATATAGGTTTGTCATTCCGATTGTAACGCATCGAAATAAATTCCGGAGACCCCAAAACCATATATTTTCTTGATCAAGGGAAGTTGATTTAGCGATGACCGTCTGTCCGTCTGTCTGTGGAAATCACGATCACGCCGTCAATATCTAAGCTAGACCGTTTGTTTTGCTATAAAATCGTTTATTAACATCCCAAAGGAGTTGCTATTTAAAATCATAAAAATCGGTCAAAGGGGTCACGAAAAAATAAAATTTTACTGCACGTATCACAATGGCCTAAGCAGTATTACCACATATTTTTTTTTATCGTTAAAATTAAAAATTAAATATTAACAACTAAAAATTAATAGAAATTAAAAATAAAAAATCAAAAATAAAAATTAAATATTAAAAATGATAAATGAAAAACTAAAATTGAAAAATGGAAAATGAAAAATGAAAAACTAGAAATGAAAAACGAAAAATGGAAAATGAAAAACGAAAATTGAAAAATGGAAAATGAATAATGAAAAACTAAAAATGAAAAAGGAAAAATGAAAAATGGAAAATGAAAAATGGGAAACGAAAAATGAAAAATGGAAAATGAAATGTGAAAAATGGAAAATAAAAAATGAAAAATTAAAAATGAAAAATGAAAATTGAAAAATGAGAAATTAAAGATTAAAAATTGAAAAATTAAAAATGAAAAATTGAATTTGGAAAATGAAAAATGGAAAATGAAAAATTAAAAATGAAAATAGAAAAATGAAATATTAAAAATTAAAAATGAAAATGAAAAATTAATAATAAAAAATGAAATATGAAAATTTAAAAATTAAAGATTAAAAATTAAAAATTTTACATTTAAAGATAAAAATCTAAAATTAAATATTAAAAATTAAAAATTCAAAATAAAAAATTAGAAATTAAAAATTACTAGCTAACTCAGATAGAAATATTTTAAAGTTTGGTTTTTTATAATATTAATATCTGGAAATTTTTAGCCAAGTCAGTTGATTTTTTTTTTTTTGAAAACTTTCTTATAGGGATCAAACTTTGGGTGTTATAACGCTGACGGCGTTATATAATGAATTTCATTAGGGGGTTTCTACTCTTGTAAAATAAAAGTAATGGTGTTTTTCAAATAGTAACTAATTCTTTCTATAAAAGACACGATCGTTGTTTTTTATAACAAGAAATTATAATAGAACTGGTCAACAAGAAAAAAAAATTTCAGTACCGACAACAGTTTTAAAGTGGTAGCCGTATTCAATATTGGTTGTAATATTGAGTTTAAGATGCAGGGTGGAGGGTATCAAAGACTCGGCACAGCCGAATTTAACACTCTTACTTGTTCGACGTAAAAAAAAAACTAAGATAATTATAGTCGGTCTAGACCGACTATACGATACCCTATAACATGCGTTTAGTGACCCTATTTCTTAGGTCCAACTAATTAGATATAGAAAATAAGAGTAAACCAAATCTGAGTGGCATTGTTATAAATTTTTTTGCCTTCGGTTATGAAAAAGTTCATATCGGATGCTATATTTATAAGGGGAATAGGTCAAAAAATTGACCGATCCTCACCATATTTGGTAAGGTCATTTTTTTGCCAAAATTAAAAGTTGATAAATTAAAAGATGGGTCTGGGTCAAATATTTTTGGTAGTTACAAACATCAGCACAAAGTCATTATACCCTAACCACACAGTGATATGGGGTATAAAAATGTATAATCAATTAAACTCATACAACTTAAATTAGTTATGAAGGTTTTATATTCATATTTTTGCATTTATGCTTCTAATTTCCACTATTCTCAGTTTCGTAAGAGCTGCCATATGTGATGTACGGTTTGTACATACTACATATTGCACTTTACACATACAGTCGGTCACAGCTTATTTGATGCAGATAAGTTTTTTTCAAAAACCGTTATATATTTAAAAATTTTGTTCTAAAAATACAAAAACAAGAAATGTGTTTAGGGCCATTATTACAACTTGCCGTTAGTTAAAGGCAGGATTTTGTCTGCCCGGCAAGTTGTAATAATGGCCCTTAGTATATTATAGTGTTGTAATTTTATTTAACAAAAAAACAAAAACAAAAATGTGCTTTGTGCTTTCAAGAAACTAAAAAATGCAAAATAAGGTACAAAACTCATGGCACAGCTTAAATGATGCAGTTAATTTTACCGTTATCCTTGTTGTTGTCTTCAGCTTAAAATTTTAAATTTTTATCTGCAATCATTCCTAATTGTGTTTTTGACTGATACGCATTAAAAAAATAAAAATTAATGAATTTTTTCAACCATGGCACCGCGTACATCCATTGAAATGTGTGAGTTAGTATTTAAGCACTATAAGAATGGGCACACTCCACGGAAAATTGTTGAAATGGTTAGTTTAAGCTCTTCAACAGTTCAACATATAAAACGCTATTTACATAGGTTAGAATCGTGTTGAAAACAAGGATAGACAAGCTCCAAATAAAATTTTTACTGAAAGTGATTCTAAGTGGTTAGTGCAACAAATTCGTAAAAATCCAGCGCTCCGAAGCTGACTTATGGCCGAAAAATATTTGGGAAAGACATCATCCTGAAACAATTCACAGAATATTGAGGGACGCTGATTTTATTGGACGAATTCCTCGAAACAGTTTGCGCGTGACCATTTAAATAAGAGTCCAGCATTTTGGAGAACTGTAATTTTTGTTGATGAAGTGAAAGTTAATATATTTCGACCAGATGGAAGACCCTTCATTTGGCGCAAAGTTAATACTGAGCTGAATCCTTACAATTTACGTGTCACTATGAAACACGGTGATGGAAATGCTATGGTTTGGGGATGCATGTTTTCAAATGAAGTAGGTAACTTGGCCTTTATCATAGGGAATATGGATAAAAACATGTATTTGAAACTTCTCCAAGAAAATCAAATTCAAAGAGCGACGAAATTGCAAATTGAGGACGGCTTTCGCTTCTACCTAGATAATGACCCTAAGCTCAAATCACCATTAGTACAGACTTGGTCGATATAAAAATGCCCGCATATAGTTCAAAATCCAGCACAATCACTTGACTTAAATGTGATTGAAAATTTGTGGTCAATACTGAAGACAAATATTCGAAAGTACGATATCCATAACAAATCTAACTTAAAAAAGGTGTTGCAAAAAGAGTGGGATAAAATAGATCCAGAAATAGAAAAAAAGCTAGTGGACTCTATGGCTTCAAGCGGTTATAGATAATAAAGGATATCCTACTAAATACTAGGCAATTGAAAAAAATTTTAAAATTACAGTAAATCCTTTTTTATTTAATGTTTTTTAAAATTGCATCATTTAAGCTGTGACCTGAATTTTGTACATTATTTTGTATTTTGAATTTCTAGAGAACTTAAAGCAGATATTTTCTTTTTTTTTTTGTAAATATAAATAACGCATAATTATTAACTAAACCACACATGTCGTTTTTGTATTTTCAGAACAAAATTTTTAAATATATATTTTTAAACATATAAAATTTATATGCATCAAATAAGCTGTAAGCGACTGTACGAGTGTATGTAAAGGTTCAGTACGGTGGCCCTTAATAAAAAAAAGTGTTCAAACTCTCGGTCGCACTCCCCTAGAAATATGCGAATAGCAAAAAAAAAACTGAGAAATACAAAGTTTTGGGCCAATCAAAAAACATTTAGAGGTGGCTCAACGCGATTGAAAATTTCAAGTGTGTTTATATGGGGAAAATATGACTTTTTTTTCAGATTTTACGAAAATTTCGTTCTCTATAGTTTAATTTTTCCGGCAAATTGTTGAATAATTCGGGATCAGTATTAAATTATCTTTCTAAAAGGCTATAAAACTTAAAAATCGAATAAAACTCGCCAAGAAACAGCGAATGCCCCAGGCCACTTTTGTGCAAAAAAAAAAAACTAGATCATTGATGGCAACTTTAAGAAATTAATTAAAGCCAATACTTTGTTTTAGTCACTAAACCTGTAAGTACTCAGATATGAAGTATTGTTTTATTACCACCTTCTTAAACTATTAAGCATTGAGACCGAAAATGCAAATTTTTTTTCATAAAATTTTGAAAACTCCTTTTTCAAGTTTTAAAAAATTTTCTTAAACAAAATTTAAAAAAAAATTGATCCTGGGATCAAAATAATCCATTGTGGTATATCTTTGGTGCAAATTTCTGCTTATTGCTCGCGAATATAAATTAAAACAACTTTTAACCAATTTTATTATAAAATTATTTTATTTATTAAAACTATCTATATTTTTTTTTTAAATAAAATAAGAAGACCCACAAATGACCCAAAGCTAATAAAAGACATTTTATTCAAAAGAATATGAAATATGCAATTAATATAATATAAAATTAAAGAAAAGCAATACTTATTGCATGTCGTAAGCGAGTACAGAAAACAATTTGAATCGCACACTAAATCATCCTTAAATACACCAAAATAAATAGAATTAATTTTATATTTCATATTCTTTTAAATAAATTGTCTTTTATTAGCTTTGGGTCATTTGTGGATCTTCTTATTTTATTTTATAAAAATATAGATAGTTTTTATACATAAAATAATTTTATAACAAAATTGGTTAAAAGTTTTTTTAATTTATATACGCGAGCAATAAGCAGATAATTGCAGCAAAGATATATCACAATGGATTATTTTGATCCCAGGAGCACTGACGGGTTAAATATATGAAAATTAACCGAATTAATTTTCTTAAATTCTACATAGTGGTTTCATCGAGTTTAACAGAAAAACTCGTTTTCGGTAATTTTTATTCAAAAATATCTAAAATCCAAAGCTGGCCTTGGCAAATAATGGGTTAACGTTCTCAGATTTATCTCAAATTTTAGGAACGGAAGTTCTACACATTTAGTTATTATATTTTAAGCATCGCATGTAAAAATTCAACAGCACTTACAAAATATTTAAATTTTTTGAAAAATTGTCTTTTATTAGCTTGGGGTCATGTGTGACCCCAATTCCAAAAGGGTTAATTGGGTCATATTATTTTTTTCCGAAACCCTAGGCTACTAAGATAAAATATAACATTTAAAAGTAGAAACGTGATGAATTTTTGATACAAAGTAATTAGAAATAGTACATTTACAGAATATTTTACAAAAATCCGATTTTTCTCGAAATCCGCAAAAATAAAATCCTTGTCAAAAAAATTCTGGCACAAGGATTAACCTAAAAATTCACACAGTTAATCTCTAATATGCATTTAACAAGACCTTAAAGAGCTAGATCAATTTTTTTAAATTTTGTTTAAGAAAATTTTTCAAAATTCTATCAAAAACATTTTTCATTTTCGGTCTCAATGCTTAATAAGTTAACAAGGCGGTAATAAAACAATACTTCATATCTGAGTACTTACAGGTATAGAGACTAAAACAAAATGTTGGCTTTAATTAATTTCTTAAAGTTGAAAAGAATTTCATCAAATTTCATGACCTAGTTTTTTTTGCACATAAGTGGTCTGGGGCATTTACTATTTCTTGGCGAGTTTTTTTTCGATTTTAAAGTTTTATAGCTTTTTGGAAAGATAATTTAATACTGATCCCGAATTATATAACAATTTGTCGGAAAAATTAAACTATAGAACGAAGTTTTCGTAAAATCTGAAAGAAAGTCATATAATCCCCATATAAAACACACTTGAAATTTTCAATCGCGTTGAGCCACCTCTAAATGTTTTTTGATTGGGCCAAAACTTTTTATTTCCCAGTGCTATTCGCATATTTCTAGGGGGTGCGACCGAGAGTTTGAACACTTTTTTTCCATATAATGAAGGGCCACCCTAAGGTTCAGGTTAAACCTCGCGGCCGCCCTAGTTAGAAAAATTTCATATAGAAACAATCTGTTCAATTATAACATAACAATTATCACAATGTTCAATAAATCGCTGATGAAGGCTGAAATGCCAGAAACCGGTTCGATTAAGAATACAGTGTATTTATGAATTTTTGATATATGTATATGCTTTCTTCTTCTCTACCACGCACCATTGAAACAAAATTAAAATTTGCATATTAATTACAGTACTAATTGTAATATGTCTGAAAAATTACTAAAAATCTAATAAATGTTATTTTATGTTTATACATGATAAGGTATTGTATATACTTTCATTAACTTTTAGATATCGATATTGCATACATGTTAGTCGAATCAAATCAACTAACATCGGTCATAACGCATAAAAAATATGATTGGGCATCCAGGGTTAAGCTATTTTGTGTTAATATTTTTTCTTTTGATATGATAATCTGATAATCACTCACTGTATACATAATAATCTGGATCTTACAGAAATATTAGTCGGTCTGATAGGGATTATTTGTATGGGGGCTAGATCTGATTTCACCAATTACAATACAGTTCGTCCTAAGGTCGAGAAATGTTTATTTTGCAAAATTTCTTCAAAATATATTCAGATTTGCTATCTATAATTTTTCAGAATTATGTACATGACCACACGGACGAACGGAAGGACAGACGGACATTGTTAAATCGACTTAGAATGTGATTCTGAATCGATCGATATAATAAAAGGTGGATTTAAGTCAAATATTCTTGGTAGTCACAAAAATAAGGGTATACGAAATTAGAGACCCACATTTTCACTTATAACTTTCGATCTAGTTTACCGATTTTGATAATTTTCAAAACCAATACCAAAAACAACAAATAATTTGACAATCCCGAACAGAAGTTTAAACATGTACTCAAGAAAAAAATTTTTTTATAAAAATTTGAATTTTTTTTTTGTTTCTAACATTTTGAGGTAAAAATATTCTATAATCAATAAAATTGAAAAAAGTTTATTTATAAAGTAAAACAATATATATACATATATAGAGTAACTTCGGGTAATGTGGACTATGCGTCTAATGTGGACCACCCGCATATTTTAGAAAATGCGTGAAATATGACAACACCGCCTTGATGTATGTTTCGCCAATTGATAAAAACAATCATTAAATTTGATTTTGTATACATAATTGCAATGTTGACATTTTAGTTAAGATCTGATTGTTGATGCGTGTGGTCAACATTTTTTTATCGCAAAAGACTAACAGCGTGTAATTCACATATATGAGGGATTTAACTGGTCCGTCATTTTCTACAACAAAAATATACATTCAGTCGTAATTTCAATTGGTGAGTTTGTATTTTCGGTTAGTTTTAAAAATTAAAATAATGTTTTCAATAAAAAACTGAAAGTCGTCTAATCTGGACCACAAAAGGTCGCTTATTGTGGACCAGTAGTCCACATTACCAGACAGACAATTGAAAGAACTTTATGTATTTCAGGCTTTTTTTAAAACAATGCCTAAGACAGGAGAAATTCGTAAATGTAACCAAGAAGACATGAAAAAAGCTGTAGAATCCGTCCAAGCAATAGCAATGGGATTTTTATTAGCATCAAAAACTTTTTGTGTTCCGAAAACAACTCTTATTAGAATGTGCAAGAGTAACGCTAAAATTTCAGATCTTCTGATTGAGCTTTTGGGGCGAAAGCTTGTCCTGAATAAAGAGATGGAAAATGATTTGGTTAAGTATGGCAAAGAAATGGAGGCACGATATTGGGGCCTTACTAGAAGAGATATTAGATCTCTTGCTTTTCAACTGGCGAACTCCAACAACGCCCGAAATAAATTTTCTATTTTTCAGGAATGTGCTGGCAAAGATTGGTTATATGGTTTTATGCGACGGCATAAATATGAATTAAGTTTAAGGGAGCCAACCGGCACTTCCTTTGATAGAGCAAAAGGCTTTACAAAATAAAATGTAGAATTGTTTTTTAGTATTTTGGAAACTGAATACAATGAGAAAAATTTTCCAGCATCATCAATATGGAATGTTGATGAAACTGGATTTTCTATTGTTCCATCTAAAATTCCAAAAGTTGTCGCCGCTAAAGGAAAACGTCAAATTGGATCAATGACTTCTGCTGAACGTGGGTCATTAATAACTGTCATTACATGTAGGAGTGCCGCTGGTTCTTTTATTCCTCCATTGTTTATATTTCCGAGAAAAACATGAATACCCAGCTGATGAAGCACGCCCCACCTAGCTCCGAGTGTGCTTGTCATTTATCCGGATGGGTTCAAACCGATATATTCACTAATTGGTTTCGTCACTTTTTAAAAATAACAAAAGCTTCACCTGGAGAGCCAAGCTTATTAATTTTAGATGAACATTATAGTCACACTAGAAATATAGATCTTTTGAATCTCGCCCGTGAAAATGGTGTAACTATAATTTCTTTACCTCCTCATTCAAGCCTCATTTCTGGGTCCGCTTAAAACTTATTACAGTGAAGAAATAAGAAGATTTGTATGCGAAAAAGCAAGAATAATAACCCACTTTGACATTACAAAACTTTTTTCAAAAGCTTACCTCAAAGTCCAGCAAGGCCAAATTGCTGTGAATGGGGTTAAGTGCACGGGCATTTATCCATTCAATAGATATATTTTTGATGAAGCAGATTTTATTGCTGGGGAACAAATTGCAAATGAAATAAATGAAAATAGTGCTAATCCACAAAGTGCTAGCCAATTAATTGAACAGGAAGTAAAAGAATGCGCAGACATATCACAAAACAAGGAAACCGTAACAATTTGTGAATGCCAACATTCAACAGATAGCACTAGAACCGATTTTGCATTAGATTTACAGCCAACCACAAGTAAATATGTTACACCTTGGCAATTATCTCCAGTTCCTAATATTAAAGCTACTCATAAGCGAAAAAACAAAACCAACGGTTCTGACGAAGTCCCCATATAAAAACGATTTAGAAGAATTTCAGACACTAAAAATTAATAAAGAACCAAAAGCGTGAAAGGCAATAAAAAAACAGGAGAGGAAGAAAAATGACGCAAAAATAAAACGACTGTTAAGACAGAGAATTTAAGAAAAAAGAAACGGCCAAAGTTGTACAATATAAGTAATTCCTTTTCGAGCGATTCAGATTCTACTCTGGTCTTAACAGACTCTGATGATGACTCCTTTGTTCAAAATATTCCGCACAATAAAGACACACAGTGCGAACTTTGTAATATTTCATATAATGAAGACATTCAACCCAAAAGTGGTCGCAATGTTTGCAATGCGATTTAATTTGAGCTCACGACAAATGTCTTCCTAAAAACGATGCCATTTTTATTTGTAAATCAAGTGCTATCTGATAATATTTAAGACAACAGATATATAACCTTAATTTTTATTAACTTTTTTTTTAAAAAAAATTTAAGCCACGGAGGCTATTTTTATGTTATTTTATGTTTGGTTTTGTTTATGTTTTGTTGTTCTTTGAAAAAAAGATATATTTTATTTATTTTTGTTTTTATTGTTATCCAAAACAGAAATTAATAAAAATTTACCACAGTTAATCCATAACTTCTGTTTAACAATTTGTTTGCGGGTAATGTGGACCAGTATTCCACAATACCCGCACATACGGGTCCACAATACCCGCAAAGTTTTTTATTATGCCATTTTCGGCTTTTTTAAAACATTTACATTCAAAATTTTGTAGACAAATATATATCAGTTTTGATTTCAAGTATATTTAGACAACACATCTACTATGTTAAAAAATAAAATGGTAGTCCACATTACCCGAAGTTACTCTATATATTTGTTTTTTAATTATAGTAAATTACGAAATGGCCTACGTAATAAAAAAATATCAATTGAATGTATTGAAAAGATCAAAATCCAATTGATTGGATAATTAACAGATAGGTATGTATATAAGTATCATCCAATTAATTAATGTTATCGAATTCAAAGTTTCAATTCTTTAATGCTGTTCAATATAAAAGTATTAAAAATAAATAAAAACATTATGACTCATTACGTCAGCTGAGTATTTAGCACCTCAAAGCTTTCGTCATCAAAATTTGTTTACGTAGCATACCGGCTGGGTGACGACAACTTTTTGATTTTGGTTTACAAGGGGGTAAAGATAAATCGTAGAAATGAATGTACGATAATAGAGAATAAACAAGCTAGACAAAACTTATTAAATTAAATAAAAAAAATATATAAAGTTAAATTCCATAGTTGAAAGGTAAAGAAACTACAGAATGTAGCTTCGAAGTTTATATTATCAAAAATGAACTTTGATCTAATATAGATTATTTTGCAGTTTTGAAATTAACAAAGCAAATACAAACTATATACATATAAATACTTATGTATACATTAGTTTAGTATAAACAAATGTTATCAATTAATGTACATATGTATGTATAAAAAAGTCAATGGTATGAGAATATAAAAATGAGAGACAATTATCGAAAATAAAACTTACTCTTTCGGGTGCAATAATACCGGGGCAATTGGGACCAACCAAACGAGATTTATTTTGGCTCAACAAGGCATTTTTCACGCGTACCATATCGTGTTGGGGCACACCTTCAGTGATACAAACAATCAAGGGTATTTCAGCATCCAAAGCTTCTATAATGGCTGCAGCTGCACCGGGTGGAGGTACATAGATAACAGTAGCATGAGGATCGGTAGCCTTCTTGGCCTCAGCCACCTAAAACAATTTAAAATAAAATTAATACTTAAATTGAATTAGAAACAAATTCTTACTTACGCTAGCAAACACAGGCAAACCCAAATGAGTTGTGCCACCCTTTTTAGGTGAAATACCTCCCACCAATTTGGTGCCATATTCCAAAGCCTGTTGGCTGTGGAAAGTACCTTGCTTACCGGTGAAACCTTGACAGATGACACGAGAATTTTCGGTCAACATTAAATTACCACGTGTCTGATTGTATTGGGAACCATGGCGGACAGCGGATACTAAGCCATCTAAAAATATGGAACACAAATTAAAATTAATTAAAATCACGTTCTATTTTAATTATGTATTTACTTTACTCCCCCCAATACCCGTAACAAACATACAATTTTACATTGAATTTTACTAAATCAACAAAAAAAAAAATTAACAAAATCACGGTTACTTATTTTTTTTCGGTGTCTCTCAAGGCTAGACTACTTTTTCCAATTTGTTTCTAGTAATCTTTCATTTATATTAGACAATTACTAAAACATATGTTATATTCCAGTATAAAACACCGGGTTATTAAATGTATTAAAATTAATTTTCTCCACTTTTCACATTAGTTATATAATTGCTTTTCTTTGCTGGCCATAAAATCCAAATTTTATGGTAATTTTTGTTTCGCTGCTACTTACCGCGTACTTTAAGCAAAACTCTGGAGCTAGCCATCGTTTGTTTTGCAAAAATTAAATTTTCTTTAAAATATTACTTAATGAAGTGCAATAATTATGCAAAAATTTTAGACAAATGTAGAAATTTGCCTTTTTGTTTCGGTCGTTCGTACGCGAACCAACAGTTTTTGCTGAGAGCAAATCGTTAGTTAGTGGTGGTAAAAAGTGTTGGTTTATTATAATATTATTAGAGATGCACTAGTAAAAACGGCAAGTATTTTAGAGATGGTAGCTATCGAAGTGAAACAGGGTTGTATTTAATGGTATTATTTTTGTTTTTCAAATTTTATTTTTATTACTTTTTTTAATACCAGAAATAAACGATTGGAAGTAATTTTTTTTTTTGTTTAGAGGTTTCGTTAAAATCAAGTTTTTTTTTTAATATTATATTTTTCTGCAAAAATCTTCAAAAAAAATCAATTTTTTTTAATTACATAGTTTTTCTTAATATCTTCAGAAGTAAAAGAATGGAACTATTTCTTAGTTAAAGGTTTCGTTAAAATCAAGTTTTTGTTATTAAAATTAAAATATTTGAAAACATTTTCTATTGTTTATAGATTTACTAATATTGAAATCGTTATTTAAGTGTTACTTGACTTTATTATTTGTTAACTAATATCCTGATGTATACTCTTAGGCTTTTTTAAATTTATATAAAATAGACAACATTGCTAATTGAGTAGTTGTTGGCTAGAAATAGCTATACTATTTGGAATGTACAGTGTTGTTCAGAAGAAAAGCAATCAAAATCACTACAAAACTGAGATTGTAAACTAAAAAAACTCAAAAAGCCGCTATTTCAGTTGGCCAAACAAAATCAACTTTAATCAAGAACAAATTGCATTGTTTCTACTTTCAACTTTAACGGCTTATTTTTGCATTCTCTTAATTAATTAAGAGAATTAATTAAGATTTTAATTAAGAATTTTTTGAACGGAAAGAGTTAAATAGAACTAGCTAAAAGCATAATATTATTAAATCTATAATATCTCGGCTTATACCGAAATATAAAACAACAAAATCTGTATAAACATTGCATTTGTGAGGAGTACCACGGCAGATAGATGAAAGGACACAACGTCACCTTGTACAAATTGTGCAAAAATATCCATTTAAATCATCAAAAATTATTTTAAATGAGTTAAATTTAAATATAGATTCAAGTACTGTTCGTCGCCGAACATTGGAAGCAGGTTTCCGAAGCTTTAGGTCAGCAAAAAAACCACTGCTCACTAAGAAACATTCCCGGCCAGCCAAACTATCACAAAATGTTGACAAAAAGATGTGGATGGTCGAAATTTATTTGTGACAATTTTTGATGAAAAAAGGTCGGCAGGGTTGACACGTTTTGCCAACATTTTTATGTACATTTTGTCGACGATTTTGTCAATATTTTGTCAACAAATTTTTCAAAATTTTGTCAACAAATTTTTCAGTAAATTTATGCAAAAATTATCCAATCTAAATTAAAACAATTTTTTTTAAAGGCAATTTCTTTTATTATTGAAAAAAAAATTAATATTATTATAGATTTAACGATTTATATATTTAAAAAAAAAAAAAATAAAAACAGTCTTACTCACTTAAAAAAAAAATTAATATAATTATAGATTTAACGATTTATATATTAAAAAAAAAAAAAAATAAAAACAGTCTTACTCACTTAAAAAAAATTAATCTTATTCTAGAATACCGATTTATGTATTTAAAAAAAATATTACAGTCTTCTTGTCTATGTCTTGTGATATGTCGTTTAGGACAACAATCACAATTTTTTGACAATTTGTTGGTAAAATTTCGTTGACAAAATGTATACACCTTTTTGATGACAATATGTTGACAAAAAAGTAGAAGTTATTTATTTCAATTCTATTTCACTAAAATGCTTAGAATATCAATATTTGTGGGCTTAATTTTGCACAAAAATATCAAAATTTAATTTGCTTAACTCTGACTGAATGTGCATCGTTAGCCGCAAGAAAAATTATTTAAACTCACGTTACTGCAAGCCAACTGTGAAGAATGGCCGCGGATAAATTATGATTTGGGGTTGCTTCTCTGGTTTAAGCATTGGACCCTTCCACGAAATCGACGGATTAATGGACAGATTTAAAGAGATTTAGAGACATTCTTGCTAATGTTATGATGCCACACTCTGAGTGGGAAATGCCGCTTTGTTTGATATTTCAACACAACAACGACTCGAAACATACTTCGAAGCTGGCAAAATAGTAGCTCGCTGAAAATGGGGTTCAAACACTTGATTGGCCGGCCCAATCATCTGATTTGAACCCTATTGGCTTTCACTTCTAAACAACATTTAAAAGAAGCGCTGGAAACTGAGTGGAAAAGCATTCCAGTCAATATCATCAACCATCTTATTGAATTCATGCAACGTAGATTCCGCGAAGTTATAAAAATCAACGAATTGTTCAGTAAATATTAAATAATATTAAATATTGCTGTTGTTTTGTCCAACTGAAATAGTGCCATTTTAAGTTTATTTGCAAAAAAAAAAAAATATATAGCGGTTCTTTTAGTTTACAGTTTTAGTTTTGGCGTTTTATTTGTAATGTTATAAAGAGTACGAAATGATAAAGAAGATTTTGGAAAAACAACAATAACATGCTTAAACGTACTAATAAGGTCAATAGTGATTTTGGTTGCTTTTGTTCTGACCAACACTGTAATTACAACGGTAACATATGTGATTTTGTATAATTCAAAATTTTTTCAATTTTAATAAGTTTTTGATGTTATTAAATTTGTAATAAAGTATTTCGACAATATTATAAAAATTTATTTCATAAATTATTTTCTTTCTATGTTCGTCTTCTATTTTATAATAGTCAATAACAAGAGTGTAATAATAGTGCGTTTACATCTAAGCAAAATCTAGTATATACGAGATTTCGAGCGAAATCTAGCTCATTTTTACTAGATTTCCCATACAAAACAAAATCTAACTCGTTACTAGATTTGTGCAAAATCTCACAAAATCTTATCAAACCTGGGCACAACCAAATGATACTACTGTGTTTTTTTTTAATATTGTAGTACAAAATTACAACGCAGTTACATTTAAAAACAAAAAACAAAAGCAAACAAGTTGAAGAAAAAGGAAATAATATATTAATTATTAATAAAAATTACGAATTTATAATAAAAAATATTTAGTAATTAAAAAGTTATAACGTTTCATTATTATATGTGCTCATTCCACTCTGGCTATATAATAATTGTGGAAAATGCATTTGTTTTTGTTGTTCAAACAATACATTTGACAAATGCTGATGTTTTTTTTTTTTGCAAATTTCTGTTTCAGCTTGTGATTTTTTCATTCTTGATGCATAATATAATAATAAAATCTTTTCCTTTTTAGAAAATATAATAAAATCTTTTCCTTTTTAGAAATTTCCATTTTCCTATTGTTTTGTTTATTTTTGGTTTTTCTTATTTCTGTGTTTTATATTAATCAGCTGTTTACTGTTTTGGAAACAAAATTTCACAAACGGTAAACGGTATAGATTTCAACTTAAATCTGCTAGATTTTCCTCAGATGTAAACGCACTATAAATTGATATTGAAATTTGTTGAAAAAGAATGGCTTGTAACAAATGAAAATGCCAGTTCTTAAGCATTCAATATAGACGTTCGACAAATGACATAAAATTGTTATAACATAGCAATATGATATAGGTATCCTGTATTAAAACCAAACTATGGAATTGGAATTTGTTATGTTTTGTGGCTGATAAAAAACTACATATATAAAAAACAAAAAAAAAAAACAAGTAAAAGTTTTAAATTCAGCTATTCTGAAACTTTGATGCCAGTAGTATAATTGTGGGGTTTCTGGACCACTTTTCTAGTACATTTCGATGCACAGAAATTTTAACTTGGCAGCACTGTTTTTAGAGTAGGTAAAAATGCATTTAGGTTTGTGACTTTGCTAAAAAAATAGTGTTGCCAACCCTAAAAAATAGTGCTGCCAAGTTAAAATGGTCTGTGCATCGAAATGTACTAGAAAAGTGGGACAGAAACCCAACAAATATACTACTGATGCCCTTAACCTGAATTTAAAGTTTACATTAATATCTGGACTTATAGCACTATTTATAACAAATGTAAACAAAATGGTTGAAAAAGCATACAATTTGATAAACTTAATACTAAATTACACTGTACAACACAAAAAAAATTACAAGGTCCGGCCTATAAATTTTGATGAAGGAGACAAAATATAAGATACGTGTATCGACGTTTTGAAAGTTTACATCTGAATTTCATTTGAGGGGGGGGGGTTAGAGTTTCCCAACTCTGGCACATTCTTTAAAGAGCAAAACCACAATTAAAACAGGGATTTCAGGGGTTAAAATATTCGCCGTGAAATTTTACTATAAGTCCCTGAATACACCAAAACGGAAAATTCAACCAGAAAGTCAGAAATAAGACACAACAAAAGGGAGCTTAGGGTTAATTTGGCATTTATTAAGAATTTTATTTTAATTTATTTTGGGGTACTTTAAAATAAAATTCTTATAAATTAACCCTAAGCTCTAGGGCTATATGAAAAAATTATTAGCTCGGAGTATTTTGATAATTTTTATAATGTATATAGACATAATCGTGATTCTACTATTTCTGCAAAGAGGAGTTTTAATTGCGGTGAGAGCTGATTTTAAGTCAGAAATTGTTTCACGTAAAAATACTACGTTCATTGAACAGATTTGTGTAAAAATAATATTTGCAATAAACTATTAGATTTTTATTATTGTGTCTTATATACCACCGGAAAGTTCTTTTCAGACCTAAGGCCTGGTTAGCCATACATTGTTAAAATGTATCTGTACCGTAAATGTAACGTTGGCATGTAGTGCAATTATAGAACGTAAAAAACGACCCTGCATGTAAAATTAACCAAACTTTATCAGCTGTTCACAAATGTCACGAACAAACGTAGCAAAAATCTATTTTCAACAGATTGGGACGTTCCGGTTACGTGACAGTTGAGTTCGGTAACTGCTCTAAATGCTTTTCATGTAACAGAAAAAAACAGCTGACACGGTTGGTTACGGTTACGTGTGGCTAACTAGGCCTTTATAGATATGATTTGGCTAACATTCAAATTTGAAATGATAATTTAGATTTAAACCAATTTATATTTGTACTTGGTGATTTTCACCTGAATAATATAAATTGGATCTTTGATGAAAATGTGTTAATACCTTGTAATATTAAGAATGACATATGTAGATGAATTTGTTACAGGTTTTTTTCTATCAAATGATTTTAAGCAATTTAATTGTTATAAAATTGATATAGGAAGATTTTTAGATTTAATTTTTGCCTGTGATTACATAAAAGCATCTTGTTATTTTTTTTCTCCAAATCCGGTTTCTAGAAATACTGTCCACAATTTTTCATATGATAACGATCATGTTGATAATTTTTGCAAATTTAATTTCAATAAAGCAGATTTTATTGGTTTAAATTATTATTTTAAATTAATTGATTGGTCAATTCTTTAAAATTTTGAAGATCCAGATTTAATTAACTCTTTTTATTGTCACGCATTTTGACAATGCGATTAAAACTAATGTTCCACAGTTCGAACCAAAATTAAATCATAAAGCTCCGTGGTACAATTCAAGGCTTTGTCACATGAAAAATGTTAAAAATAAAGCCTACAAAAAATTCATTACATCGAGTAGTGATGAAGATCGCGCTTATTTTACATTAGTTCGAAACGAATATAATTTCTTTCGAAATTTTCTGTATAAATAATATGTTTTTGATATCGAAAATAAAGTCAAAACAAATTCTTCAGATTTTTGGCATTACATTAATAGCAAAAAAGATAATAATGGCATTCCAAAACGTATGTTCTTCGGTAATTTGGTAATGCAGAATCCTGTGATTTATTTGCAGATTATTTTCAATCAACATTTATTAAGCCCAGATCTAAGATTTGTGATTTTCAACCATTACACCAGATTACTGATCGTATGCCAAATTTCGATATTAGTATAGGAGATGTTTTGATTGCCATAAATTCCTTAAAAAATCATATTAAGTGCTCTATTATCCATCAATATTTTTCACAAAATTTTGCTCAATTCTTTTCAAAACTTGTATTAAACAAGGTAAATTTTTGGATAGTTGGAAATACTGTTACAAGTACTCCTATATTTAAATCGGGTGATTGTAGCCAAGTTACAAACTATAGACCTATTGCAAAACAATGTACATTAGCCAAAATTTTGGACTCAATTATTAAAGAAAAACTTTTCACTCACTTTTTATTTCACCCACAACATAACATACTAAATGCCATGGAACTCAGATCTCAATTATAGTGCATTTACATCTGAGGAAAATCTGGTAGATTTTAGTTGAAATCTATTTCAAAATCTATACCGTTTACATCTTACTTTTTTGACAGTTTGTAAGATTTTGTTTCCACAACAGCTGATAAAAATAAACAGCTGATTAAAATAAAACATATAAACTAGATATACCAAAAATAAACAAAATAATAGAAAATGGAAATATGGAAGATTTTAAAAAGGAACACATTTTATAATTATATTATGCATCAAAAATGAAAAAAAGCACAAGCTGAAAGAGAAATTTTGCAAAAAAAAATCTGCATTCGTTAAATGTATTGTTTGAACAGCAAAAACAAATTCATTTTCCACAATTATTATTTAGCAGATTGGAATGGGCACATATAAGAATGAAACGTTATAACTTTTTAATTACAAAATCTTTTTTATTATAAATTCGTAATTTTTATTAATAACTAATATTTTATATCCCTTTTCTTCAACTTGTTTGCCATTGTTTTTGTTTTTAAATGTAAATGCGTTGCAATTTTCTACTACAATATTAAAAAAACACAGTAGTATCATTTGGTAGTGCTCAAGTTTGACAAGATTTTGTGAGATTTTGCACAATTCTAGTAACGAGTTAGATTTTCTTTTGTATGGGAAATCTAGTAAAAATGAGCTAGATTTTGCTCGAAATCTCGTATATACTAGAGTTTGCTTATAGTGCGTTTACATCTAAGCAAAATCTACATCTAAGCAAAATCTAGTTGCTGTAGGGGCGCTTGTGGCCAGAAAATTCTTTGTTGAATTTTTCTCCTTATAGTTTGATTTTTTTTTGATTCGAGGATAGATATTTTTGGCATCCTGCTTTGAAGGCCTTACACCCTGTTGTAAGTAGATAATGCAGTGTAAAACCCTTATATTTGTGTAGTTTGTAGGTGTAAGTATCCGTTTATGTATGTTTATATTAGTGCTGGACTAACGCAAACTTTCCAAATGGAAAATAATTCCATCGTTTTGAGGTATAAAAGGTTTAGCACGCGGAAATATCTTCCTATTTTGCTGAGCATCAACATCACGTTTCTCCAATCATCGACTCTGTCAATTTTATAAAATAAATGTAAGTTCGAATCTACAAAAGTATTTTAATATTTAGTTCTTCTTTAATTTGCTTAATTTTCATTTTTGTTGTAACTTTTATTTCTTCTTTAAATAAAGCAACTAATTTTCAGGAGGAAAAGAGAAAATTATTTTTCATTATTGAAAGTTTTGATATCCTTTCGAGGATATTTTGAGTTCCCACTAAAAAGTGAGTTAAAATGTTTGTTCAATTCGTTGTCCAACTTTTCTTCTAAATGAAAAATAAATACTTTTTTCTTCAGAATAAAATTTTGAATTTCATATGAAACAATATTGTCATTTCCGCAAATAAGGAATTTATTACGTATCAGCAAACGCCATTTATACCTCATCACCATCGAATATTATAAAACAGGTAACTAGAAAAAACAATACATAAACGTGGACAAATCAACACCTTAAAACCTTTTTTTTTTCTCTCCTGCGATTACAGTGTACCGGGAAGAAAGCTATTGAGATTACGATTTTTTTTATATGCATATGTAATAAGGGCTTCTTCTTAAAAGTCCGCTGTCTGGTCAACAGTGTGGAAATTCTGGAAAAATAAACAGTCATTGATTTTAATAAATTCTTTCATACCAGCAGTGGGAAAGCAGTAAAAATAGCGAAAAGTGTTTGTTTCAGTGAAAGAATGAAGGAAAATTAATAGAAAAGTGTTGATAAATTAAAAAAATGTCAAATTAAAGACTTTCACCCTAAATCAGAAAAGTGCATAAAACTAAATATTTAACAACCATAAAATTATTGCAAAATTAGAAGTGAAAGTGTAAAGCAAAATTTTTGCATAGAGATTATTTGTCTAAAAGCTAATATCACAGATTTTCTAAAACACCTTAAATCCAATAAGAAATCCAATAAGAAAAAAACAGATCAAAATAACCTTTATTAGCAAAATTTTCATATCTAATTTGATTCACATGTAGATTTCCATAGCATCTCAAAAAAAAAAAAAAAAAAAAAAAAAATAAGAAAGAAAAAAGATGCCAAAGTGGTACAATGTGGTAGCTGGAAAAAAAAAAAAAAAGTTGTAATTAATAAATTTATTTATAAATGAAGTGAGGAAGAATACTTAGCTTTAGAAAATTATAATTGTTCCCTTAAATTTATAATCGCTAGTGTAAGTGCTTAACTAACTGCTACATTCGATACAAAACCTCGGGTTTTACCGCGAACTCTTCGTACAACAGCAACTTTGATATAAATTTGTTTTTTTTAATTAAAAATTATAATATCAAAAAAAAAATATTTATCACCAACGTGTAATTTACTAAAAACGAAAATGTAAAGAAATAATCGTGTAGCTTAACTACTGTCAAAAAAAAATGTTACAAAGAGGATAAGGCGAATGGAAATAAACAACTTTTTTTTTGATATCGACTATGTTGCCATATCGGTAAAAACGCGATTTTGGTTACATATATATATTTTATTTTTGATTAATAATTACATAAAAAAAAAAAAAAAAAAAAAACAAATCATAAAAAAAAAAATGGAACAACATAATTATAACCATCATCATGAAGCAATGAAAGATCTTTCATCGTTGGATTAAACGCTGATGTATGTAAGTTTTTTTATTTACGTTTATTTTTATTTCTCAAGCCACCTGTATATATCACTAACATCGAAATTAACAGCACTGTTAATTCTTGGAACTCAGGCTGGTTAAACATGAATTAATTCTGTTAGTGATATATGGATGGATAATATTTATGCAATTTCTACTAAATATTGATCAAAATTAATAAAAGCAAATTATGGACTATTTCAAATCCCTTATTTTGATACCCAAATCATTGTCTTAATATCACGCTGTGAATTATAAATTGCTTTTATTAAATTAAATATAAAATATATATATATATAAATGTTTAACGGGATATTACGAATTTCAATTCCGTTCGTTCCGCTGGTTAAAAATACTTTTGTTGGATTTAATATAAATAATATTTTTTTTCCCGCGTCTAAAAGAATGACTTCTTAATTTGATTAAATATTGATTTTAGGAAATATTATTTAACGGAAGCGAGTTAGACCTTTAATTTTTTTTTCCGTATTTTTGCTTCGAATAACGCGGTCGTTAATATCTTCGAATAGATAATAAAAATATAAAAATGTCTACATAAATATAAATCGAAAATTGTTATAATTTTGCGACATTCTTAATTTACGGATCGTGTGACCCGAATTCAAATCCTGACGGGACCCATGTAAATTTTTTTTTATTTTTTTATATTTTTTTGTATTAATCATTTTGTTCATATATTATTATTAAATCTATTATAAATTTTCATTATGTTACATATATTATATATTAGGTTGGTTTAAATTGACTTATATACCTAATCTTTTTGCATAATTTTTACAATATTTTTTTTAAAATTTTTTTTGAATTATAAGTCATGCTTAGTATTGCTGATTTTTTTCTTGAAACTCGCTTCATTTATCTAGGAATAAGTAAAATTTAGTTGGAATTAATAACTTTTGTTATTTTGGTTTAAAAAAAAAAAAATTCTTCCGTCAATAAATGAAAATATTGTAAAATGAATCTCTAAGAAGTTTGTGTTCAGATTTCTAGCGACTTGAGCGGATAGGGTACATTAATGGGATCATGTTCGATTTTTACGGGCTCGCCATAACATGGTCATGGTTGGGAGGGTGCATTTAATGTGTAAACATCTATACACATGCGATCGTCAGACTTAAGTTTCCTTTTATCTAAATGATCTCCTCCGTTCTTTCTTTTCGTATATTCTTTTCATCTTTCTTTTAACAATATTAAAAAAAAAAAAAAACAAAGAAAAAACTCCACCTTCAGCACGCACACAATAAAATAGTGATCTGTGCATATCAATTTAAGATTTCAACCTGAGGTAGCCAAGAAACCTCCCCAATAGCCGACGAGATAGCAGCCGGAAATATATGCGTGCTTTTGCTACAAATAGTTTGATATTAAAAACTTCATCCACTGACACATTCAAATATTCGTTATATGCTACATTGCTTAGATGTAAACGCACTATTAGATATTGTTTATACAGATTTTGCGAAAGCATTTGATACAGTAAGTCATAATATTTTATTAAAGAAAATTTCTGCATATGGATTTCCTCATAATCTACAATTGTTTTTTAAAAACTTTTTAATTCAAAGAGAACAGAAAGTCTCTTTTGGTAATTATTATTCGAAACTTCAGGTTAGTGCTTACTCTGGTATCCCGCAGGGCACAAACATTGGACCGCTGCTATTTGTGCTCTTTATTAATAATTTTCTATCTGTTTTAAAATTTTCAAAATGCTTGTTTTTCGCGGATGATATGAAAGTATTTGCTCAAAAGTGGTTGATTCCATGAAATTGCAGAACGACTTAATCAAATTTTCGAACTGGTGTAGTGAAAATGAGCTCACAGTTAATGTTACACAGTGTAGTGTTGTTTCTTACACTCGCTGTTCTCATCCCATTTTATTTAATTATAGAATTGGAGGAAAAACTCTTAGGCCGAGGCCACGCGATGAGCGGCAAAGCGGTAAGCGGCAGAGCGGCAGAGCGGTGAGTTTGAGCGGCAGGTGGCTTAATTACTGAGCGTCATTTCTGAGCGGTTAGTTGTCAAAATGCCATTGTCAAAGTTATTATTTATTTATATAAAAAGTTTTTATAATAAAGGCAAAATATTTTCACTATTTTATGATTTTTATTTATGTATGACTACATTTCAACCTTTTTAACTTTTTATCGATTGAAAAACAACCCAAAATGGTTGTCGTTAAGATAACAACAACAGCTGACTTTAACAATAGCGAATATCGTTTAAAATTTTTACTGAATACCAAAATCGATAATTTTGTTGTTTTCTTTTTCTAACGATTCGATTATCGTTAAAAAGAAGTTACTGAATCGCACTTCAGATTGACAAAACGAAGAAAGCTATTTTTTTTTTGTGCCATTTTTATTCTTTGTCGCTCAGAAAACAACTAAAAATTAGAACAAGTTCTATTCCTGAGCGGTGCCGCTTAAAGCTCAGAAATGCCGCTCATCGCTCTGCCGCTCGCCGCTTTACCGCTCATTGCGTGGCCTTAGTCGTGAAGTTGAGGTAAAAGATTTGGGTGTTATATTTGATGTAAATTTAACTTTTTCTAGTCATTATTGACTTTATTGTTTCTAAAGCTTATAGCATGCTTGGCTTCATAAATAGAAATTTGAAGGATTTTCGAGATTCTTTCACATTTAAATCCTTACTTACGTCATTGGTTCGTACTAAACTCGAATATTGTTCAATTATTTGGAGCCCTTATTACATGACGGCTTCAAACCGTATTGAAGGTGTTCAAAAGAGGTTTGCTAGAAGTATTTTAAAATATTCTTGGCATTATGAGTTGCCTACATATGAATGCAGTAAGAAGGAAACTTTTAGGATTGCAATCTTTAAGTGATCGTCGATCATATTCTTCTATAATGTTTGTTTATAATGTCTTATCTGGGGACATAAATTGTTCGGAAATTTGTGATCTATTTACATAATTTATATTGGCCACCAAGGGATTTAAGAAACAATCGAATGTTTGAAGATTCTCTTCATAGATCAAACTATGCATTAGATGCTCCAATTACAAAAAATTATGTAATAGTCTTTCTTCTGAGATAGATTTCCAAGTAACTAAAGATAAATTTAAGTTAAATTTATTAAAGTTTTATAACTAAATATATTATTAGATCTAAGTAGTCTGTAAGAATAAATATTCTGTAGATGAATAAATAAATAAATAAATAAATGAAATTCAAACGTAAACTTTCCAAACGCCGATACACGTGTATTTTTTGATGTGTAAACATTTATACGCGCAGGGGGGTAAATTTCTATATCACAATACAATCACAAAAACAGTGAAACACGTAATAGGTGAGAGCTGACACATAACGCTGTGTGACTTATGATTGTATTGGTGAAAAAATTATGATATAAAATTGTTTTTTTATGCCACTTTTTTAAAAGCGTCATCTATGTATTACTTATATACGTTTATATTGGGATATTTTTAACGTTTTACAGCAAAGGGTTGTTGAATTAGCTGAAACAATTTTTGCTATAAGTGATACATAGATGGCGCTTTCTGTTTGATTTTAAAAAATGACATAAAAAAAATCTTTAATTACTAGATGTTTACACATCTTCCCTGTGATCGGACTCACACGATTTTTTTGTTTCCTATGTATATCAAAATTTATAGGTCGGACCTTGTAATTTTGGAAAAAATTTGATTTTGTTGTACAGTGTTATTACAACACACTGAAGTTAAGCAATTTTGGAGGTGTCCACATTTAAGACCATATTTTGGCCCGATTTACCCCATTTCAAATACCAACATGCTCAAAATAATAACAAACAATATTATCCTAAGTTTACGAATATAAATGGTTTATTTTGTGAATGAACGTTATATCAATAGACAGACAGACAGACGGAAGGACAGACAGACATCGTTATATCGATTCGAGTTATAATAAGGATAAAGAATATATATACTTTATGAGGTTGAAAATTTATTTTTAAAGTCAGATTTGAATTATAATTATACTTTTTATATATAGCAAAGTTGGTCTTATTAACTTCAATACCTTATACCTTAATAGGCTTCCTGTCCTATGTGTCACATATGATACAAAATGATCCATGTATCACATACGATACAAATTTATAGGTATTTAGAAACAGTTTTGTTAAAGAATCATAAAAGGGATTTACACTATTAGATTTTGTATAATACTACCCTGATCTAACACAAAATCTAGTAGTGCAAAACACCTTTTAGTGATACACATTATATATGATATCATAGCTGATAGTATGTCATACACAGAAATATATGGGCCATTGGTCAGAAAAATTAATAAATGAAATGTATAATTTGAATTTTGTTAATTAACCTTTATTTAAATTCAATTTCGATCAACTTAAAAATTTTTAGTACAATATTATTACCTTTAAGGTTTAGTTCTTTTGTGAGCAAGATATTTTTATACCCTCCACCCCAGTGTGCAGAGGGTATATATGTATAAGTTTCTCATTCCGTTTGTAGTAGTTATAAAAAAATTCTGGTCCCCATAAAGTATATACATTTGTGATTGTTATAACAAGCGGAGTTGATATAGCATCACTAAAAAAATTTGTTAGATAATTTTTGCCATCGCCACGAGCCTGCCAAGCAGACACTATGAGTTAATATAAAGGGGGTAAAAATTCACCAACATCTAAAGCAAATAATGCTAAAATACCTAGTTGTTAATGAAAAAAAAAACAATGTAAATTTAACAAAAAAATTTTATGTATGTATTAATTTATTTAAAGAAAAACACGAAAATAACTTTTGATGTTGTTTTTTTTTGTGTGTAATATTTACATATATGTACATACATATATTAAATAATAAAATAATATACATATATTCTATATATGTATATTCATAATAACCGCATGTTAGAAATAAACCGGTATATTATTTTATTTATATAAAATTCTCCAATATGTATTTTCTTTTGTATTAAGGTGCTATTACATGATGTGTTTTTTACACATGTACTGTCAAATTTTCCCACAACAAAAGTTGTACACATCGTGTGATACATATGAAACATTGTTTATGTACAATACATGAGGAAAGTCACATGTACATTTTTCAATTGGAACAGGTTCTATTTCTGCATGACAAACATATGAAAATACAACACTGCTTGTGGCGAAAGAAAAACAGAGTAAATTTTAAAGATTAATATTGAAAGAAAAATAAATTGTTTAGTATTAATTAACAATTAAAATATACATAACCTTTTTTAACAACAAATTTTTGTAAATTCACAAATTAAATCAGCTGTTGTTTACATTTAGAGGTTATGTCATACGGAAATACATACGCACGTGTGATAGCAAAAATTATGAATCGTATGTAAAAGACAATTTTGACAGGCATGAAGAATTTCATATGGATAAAAAAAGTGACAGTACATATGTAAAAAACACTTCATGTAATAGCACCTTTAACAAACAGACTGTCACTTCATTTTGCTCAGTGTTGCTATGCCACAGTAGATGGCGCCACAATTTTTGTTCTAATCAGCTTTGCAATCGTTATTTCTATTTTAACATAAATGACAACATTTTCAATTAGATATCAAACACAACAATGTTAAGAGTATACGCAGGGCTGGTCTTTTATTTTATACGTTTTTCTATTATTCTTTTACAAATATAACCATAAGTTTGGCTTATTAACTTTTTGTTGTGTTTACAAAATAGAGTTACCGAGTTCATCAATGAGTTTTTTTTTGCTTTTAAAACAGTTCTACATAGATATAGTTATAACATTATTATTCTGCTTTAAGAGCTGTATGCAGCTTGTTAAGGAATCTTAGCAGAAAATTTTCATATATTTCTTAAAGAAAAAAAAAGCACAAAAGTACCTTTCAGTGCAACAGTAGCAATCAGCTGTTTTCCGTCAATTATTAAGAACTGTGAAATTGAAATTGAAAACAACCATGTTTGCAACTGAAAAAGAACTTCTAATTTTTTAAGCTTATTACATTTTGTTTATGCTTACCTCTCCTGTCAAAATTCCGTTCAGAAAGAACGAAAAATTTGATATTCCTGCTCGAAGCCTGGGTTGCCTAACTTAATTTACGCCAAAAAAAGTAGTAAAAACAATACTACTTTTTTAAAAAGCTGCAGACTAACAACAGAAATTTTTAGACAGAAAAATTCCTTAAGCATTTCTGAAGCGTTTTTTTATATGAAGTTTTTGATTCCTTAGCAAGCTGCATATAGCTCTTTACCTACAAAATATCTGATTGCGATTACATATAATTTTTAAAAATTGTTTATAATTACTATTGACATAAATACTCCTTTTAAATTTTCCATTCAAATTTAAGAAAATATCAATTCTAAAAATTGGAATTCAGATTTCCAATTATAAATTAGAAAATATCAATTGAATTTCAGAAAATCATATTAAAACGTCGGAAATAATAACTTGAAATTTTGAAGACATCAATTGAATTTTTAAAATATAAATTTTATTCTTTAAACACAAATTCAGAAAACACCAAATATGTTTACATTTAAAAAATCAACTGAAATTAAAAAAAATGTTGAGACTGAGGAGACATTAATAGCATTTCAGGATAAGAAAATATTAATTTAAATTCAATGATATTTAAGAATTGCGAACATAAAAATTGTTACATAAATAAAGCGCAATTTGAGGAGAATGTTATTTATATATTATTTTTCACAATTTTTTGGATGAAAATTTTAAGTTTTTCAAAAAATAAAGATAACAAATTATTTTATTTAAAATTTTTGGAACATTTGGATTTTGCCTTTGACATCCCTAATTTGAACCAGTGTTCACGATGACTTCAAAATTTGACTTCATGGTAGGCAAGGTAAACCCCAAAACATTGAAGTTCGATAATAATTCCCAGGTAGTAGTATTTGAAGTCAATAAATGAAAATATATTTTATAAAAATAATTAATTAAAAATCAAAAGTTGGCATCACTGGGTTAGATTTTGTATTGTATTGTGTAAACTCCCTTTTAGTATGCAAAAAAAAATTTGATTTTCCAAATGTGGCAATATTTTTAAAAAAAATTTGAAAGAGCTCGTTTTTTTGTTATTATTTTGTTACTCCATCCGACCTATACGGCCACAATGACGAATTATTTGGCCAGTTAAAAGAAACTATACAGCCATCTCCATTTAGCCATCAAGATTTAATGCGTATAGCCACCCTACACAACCATTACCTTCGCAATGGAGGTTAGGACGAGCTATTTAATTTGCAAAAAATTAAACTAAATTAATTAACTAATTATGTCATATAACCGGAAACGCATGCATATAGGTATATAATCTAAATGCATGCCGATCAGCAACCACGATGAGCAAAGATCAAACACCGAAACGTGTTTTCTTTTATCCGAAATAATAGAAAAGACGAAAACGATCTTTCCTCGTTGGAGCGCGAATTACTAATGTGAGAGAGTTCTATATACCAACTCTTGGAATAAACAAAAATCCATATCAAACCAAAGAATTTGCTGAAATAATTTGGTATTAAGTTTAATAAATTGTTTACTTTTTCAAATATTTTGTTTTCATTTATTATCAATACTCAAACCGAGGTGGAGGGTATCAAAGATTCGGCACAGCCGAATTTAACACTCTTGTTTTATATTATTCCTGTACATCTTATTTTTTAAATAAAAACTGATTAATAATTTTATACATTTGCAATTCAACGAAAAATAATGTTTATTTTGTAAATTTACTTTTTTTCATTCAAATCAGCTGCAAAACAATGGTAATTAGTTTTTTTAACGTAAATATTATCGTTCTTATTTCTTGAGAATTTTTTTTGTAGGGGATCATAAAAATTTAGCCAACTTTGTACAAACGCATTGTATGACAAACCGTTATGTATTAAATTAACAAACAAAAAAAAAAAACAAGTAAGAAAATTATAGTCGGTCTAGACCGACTATACGATACCCTATACCATGCGTTTAGAAACCCTATCTCTTAGGCCCAACTAACTGGACATTGAAAATAAGCAAAAAACCAAATTTCAGTGGGATTTTTATTAATTTTTTTGGCTGCAGATATGAAAAAGTTCATATCGGATGCTATATCTATAAAGGGACTAGGTCCAAAAATGGATCGATCCTGATCATGTTTGGTAAAGTCTCTTGTATTTTGTAAAAATATATACAAACAAAATTTGAGAAGAATCAGTGCAATATTTTTGTTTTTTAATAGATTTAAGTGAAGATCGGGAAGCAGCTCTATATGGGGTCAAAGGGATCATTTTTGGACTACTCATTAGTGGATGTAATGAACGCATACAAACCCAATTTGAGTAAGATATATATGACAATTTGGATCTAATGGCAATTTATGTCGATTTCATATGGGTAATTTGTATGGGGGCTAGGTCTGAACATGGACCGATTCTCACCAATTTCAATAGCGTTCATCCCATGGCCGATAAAAGCTTATATGCCAAATTTCATCAAAATATATTCATATTTGCGACCTGCAGTTTGATTACAAGCTTTACATGGACACACAGACGGACGGACGGACGGACGGACGGACGGACGGACATTGTTAAATCAACTCAGAAAGTGATTCTGATTCGATCGGTATAATTAAAGATGGGTCTAGGTCAAATATTTTTGGTTGTTACAAACAGCAGCACAAAGTCATTATACCCAAACCACATAGTGGTATAGGGTATAAACAGTGTAATCAGCACCTACACCTTCTATTCACCAAAAAAATTAAAGCCAATTACATTGTATTTAATGTTTTATAAGTAAATGTACAAAACATTTAAAGAAAACAATTAAAATTATTTTCTCCCACAAAAGAACAATCACAAAACAAAAACGTAATTATTGGCAACAAGTAATGTCGGTGTAGGTAAAAATATGTGGTGGTGTTTAAAAATCATGTTATGGGGAAACGTACATGATGGAAGAATTTGTCATTATTTGTAGCAGCTTGAAATTTTATTCAAAATATATATTATATATATTGTTTATTTAATAATTTGTTTATGTCAAATAAACATTTCATTCACACAACTAAACATTTGCTTTAGCTAAGCTACTCAAGAAAAACCTACTGTGAACATAAAAAAAATAAACACCAATTCTTAAACTTTAAATTGTCTTATAACAAAGTTATTATTAGCTCTGTTCGTTTACTTTCCCAGTAAAAACCAGTAAAAACCGAAATTTCAGAGAGCAAGAAAAATTAGTTCTCAAAAACATAAATATCCAAAATAGTAAACGTAAATAGTAAACAATTTGTAAGAATTTCCAAGTTCATAGAAACAGCTGTTTGTAAACACATTGAAAGTGAAGAAAAAGTGAAACTCTAAATTAAGAAATATACCTTAATTAGAAGAATTTATTTTATTTAATATATAAAAATATCCAGTGAAACTACAGTAATCCTCGGTTAATTACCTCGTCAAAATTCACAAGATTTTTGGGTAATTATCTCATAAGAGGCAATTAGACAAATACTTTTAAATACATCAAAAAGACAATTATTCGAACATATGTAAAATAGGGTTATTAAAATAACTTAAACATTTTATTAAATAAAAATAATTCATATGTATCACATAAAGAAGTTAATTTCAAACACTTTTTGGTATGTTCCCACAGAGTTACACAAAAATAATGTAAGACGTTGTTTTTGAGATTTATTGCCTTTAACTGGGTCCCTTTTTCGAGCTAATGTTCCACTTGGCACAACTATAAAAAACGTCACCCTTATCAGCATTAAATATATTTTCAGGAGTATAATTTTGAAGAACTGAGGAAAAATTGCTACTTTCCAGAAAATTTGGGGCACATTCATTTTTATTACTTTCTCCATGTATCTGTGTGAATTTTATGTTTTCTCTTTTCTGCCACCACCACAACCAACCACTGTTCGGTTCAAAATCTGAATTAATTTTTATAGAAATGACATCATTATTCAGGAGCATCTGTTTAAACCATATCGTGAGCGAATAAGTACTTTGGGTAATTAAACGAAGGAAATTTAATGGAAATTTTATTTTCAGGATAAAATTATTTGAGGTAATTACCCGAATTGGGTAATTAAGCGAAAGTTAATTAACCATGGAGTTTTGTTAGAAAAAGTGGGCAAAAAAACGGGGATTTAGTATTCGAGGTAAATAAGCGTGAAAGGTAATTAAGCGTGGGGTAATTAAACGGGTTATACTGTAATATGTATGTGTATTTTTGAAAAGCAATGGGTAATGATTGCTTTTCAAAAATACACATTTATTATGAAAGAAATTGGCAGATACACAGCTATTTTTTGACAGGGACCGGTTTTAAAAGATTAAAATTAATGAAACCTGGTTAAGTGAATATTTATTTACTTTTTCTATCGTTAATTTCATCAGAATTATTCTTTAAAATTTTTGCACAAAAATAGAATTGTAGTATTTTTGCTTTATTTACCACAAAATTCAATCATATGTTTTTCAAACATATGTTTTTTCTTGCTTGCTAATTCTTACTGGCAAAAATATATCCAGTAAAAACTAGCAAGTTTTCAAAAAAATGAACTGTCAATTTACACTCTCATTTGTTCTCTTATATTGGGATTTTAAGGTAAACGAACAGGATCCAGTAAATTTTGTGATAATTTGTACAAATTATCACGTAAACGAACAGAGCTATTGACGTAAAAAAGTCAACAGTGGTACTCTGATACTCGGAATTTTTTTTTAGCTTTGAAAGAAAAAAGTAAATCCTTGCATGAAATTGGCGCAATTTTGGTTACGAACCACTGCACAATAAACAAGTAAGAAAATTATAGTCGGTCTAGACGATACCCTATACCATGCGTTTAGAAACCCTATCTCTTAGGCCCAACTAACTGGACATTGAAAATAAGCAAAAACCAAATTTGAGTGGGATTTTTATTAATTTTTTTGGCTGCAGATATGAAAAAGTTCATATCGGATGCTATATCTATAAAGGGACTAGGTCCCAAAATGGACCGATCCTGATCATGTTTGGTAAAGTCTCTTGTATTTTGCAAAAATACGTACAAACAAAATTTGAGAAGAATCAGTGCAATATTTTTGTTTTTTAATAGATTTAAGTGAAGATCGGGAAGCAGCTCTATATGGGGTCAAAGGGATCATTTTTGGACTACTCATTAGTGGATGTAATGAACGCATACAAACCTAATTTGAGTAAGATCTATATAACAATTTGGATCTTATGGCAATTTATGTCGATTTCATATGGGTAATTTGTATGGGGGCTAGGTCTGAACATGGACCGATTCTCACCAATTTCAATAGCGTTCATCCCATGGCCGATAGAAGCTTATGTACCAAATTTCATCAAAATATATTCATATTTGCGACCTGCAGTTTGATTACAAGCTTTACATGGACACACAGACGGACGGACGGACGGACGGACGGACATTGTTAAATCAACTCAGAAAGTGATTCTGATTCGATCGGTATAATTAAAGATGGGTCTAGGACAAATATTTTTGGTTGTTACAAACAGCAGTACAAAGTCATTATACCCAAACCACATAGTGGTATAGGGTATAAAAACAAGTAAGAAAATTATACTCGGTCTAGACCAACTATACGATACCCTATACCATGCGTTTAGAGAGCCTATCTCTTAGGTCCAAATAATTGGATATAGAAAATAAGCATAAACCAAATTTCAGTGGCATTGTTATTAATTTTTTGTCTTCGGATATGAAAAAGTTCATATCGGATGCTGTATTTATATGGGGAATAGATCTAAAAATGGGTCGAATATGAATATGAACGGAAATCAGCTTCATATGGGGGCTATGAAGCTTATATACTAAATTTCACCAAAATATATTCATCTATACTTTGATTACAAGGTATACATGGAAACACAGAGAAACGGAAGGACGGAAATCTGAGTCAGAGTCATTAGAAGGAGTTCAGTGAGAAATGCATGTCAAGTGCACCAACTTTTGAAACCGATGTCTTCCGATCGGTATGAAATTTGAACCAAGGTTATTCCTATTGGATAGTAGTTTATATGGCGTTCACACTTAAGTGTTTACCGAAGTGTTTAGTGTTTATGCGATAAACAAGTCAATTGAGATGTTTTCCCATACATTCTTTCGTTTGGCTAAACATCTCAATTGAGATGTTTAAATCTTAAACACCTCAAAACCAAAAATATGACAGAGTTGTATTTAACTTTGCGCATGTTCAGTGCAATATTTCTCATTTTTGCCAAGTTGGCATCCTTATTTTTTTAACATTACTATTAAAGTGGCATTACAATCAAAAAAAAATACAATATAAAATACAATACAAAAATGAAAATAACGCATCTATATTGATAATTTCATCATTAATATAATTTAAGTAGTTGGCCGCCAATTTAATGATATTATTTTTATCAATTTTCAAAATTTTATAACTTTTCAATTGTTTTTTATTTTTGAAACAGCTGTTCAATCTGCTGAAATGTTTAACTTAAACACACTAAATCAAGTGTGAACGACTGTGTTTTGTTTTGCAAAACATTAGCTAAAACACCTCCAAATACCGTAGTGTGAACACCATATTAGACACAATTTTTCAATAAGATCGGTCTAGATCTCTCTGAGTTAGAGGGGGATCAAAATTTGACATTTTGGCCAAACAGGTGTTTTTTCCCATCCATGTAACTTATTACCTACTGTTCTTAGAAAATTTTCTCCCAAATAGTTTAGATAGCTATTTCTTGAATATTACGGAAAAAAATACTTAAAAAAAAAAAATTTTAGACTTTTTTTTGCTGAATTAAAGCATTTTTGGCTTTTTTTTCAAAAAGGGCATTCGTAAGAAAGCTTAGGATTTTTCCTTTAAGAGGTTTTTGGTCGCTTAGTGGGATGGGAGTGGGATATCTATCAAAATAAATGTTTTGTAACTCAAGACAACGGTTTTTCAATTTTTCACAAATGCACTATTTTGAATTTTTTCCTATTTATGTCTAAAACCTTACAAATAAAACTTATACTGAGAAACTAGACAAATTAACCTTTCCGAAGGTATGTAACATACCTTCATAACATAACAGAAGAGAATGGTTATCTGTAACCTGAAAGAGTTATTTGCAACATTTCAATCTGAACACGAGGATGATAAAATTGGCTTCACGAAATTAACCCAAATGAGGCCAAAACATTGCGTTTTGGCAGGAAGCAGCGGAACTCACACAGTTTGCATTTACCATGAAAATGTTAAACTGATGTTGAAGGAAATCAACTTAAAGTATTTAACAGATGATTCGGCAGAAGATTTACACGATTACCGCGATTGCCTTAAATTGAATATGTGTCCTAATGCAACAACTTCTTGCCACTTATGTGAATGTACGTACCAATTGCCCGAAAACCACATTCATCAAAGAAAATTTAATCAACTCTTTAGATCGAGAATATATACAGGAGCTCAAATTTGATTCTTGGATTCAGACTGACAGATGCACATTGAAAACAATCATTTTAAATGTGGATGATTTTGTGGAAGAAATGTGTACAGGATTGCTAAACTTGAGAAACCATGACTTTTTAGTCAAAGAGCATTGGTCTAGTGAATTCGTTATTTCATATGATTTCGCAGAAAACTATAAATATGTTCTTCAGAATGCCATACAAGCATTCCACTTCAATAACGACCAAGCAACTATATTCACAGTAGTTATTTACTACATGAAAGATGAAAAACTGGAACAAAAAAGTATGGCAATCATATCCGACGAGAAGAGAATACCAGAAGAGAATACTAAAATTTCTAAAATCTAAATTTAGAGTAAAGAAGGTATACTACGTTTCGGACGGAGCTCGTCAACATTTTAAAAACAAAAGTAGCTTGGCAAATCTTATGGCCCATGAAAAAGATTTTGGAATGCCAGCTGAGTGGCATTTTCATCCTACTGCTCATGGTAAAGGAGCATGTGATGTTATTGGAGCAAACCTTAAAAGAAATGCAGCGAAGTATAGCCTCCAGTGCTCTCATCAAGATCGCATCTTAGATGCGACTGCTTTATTCCATTGGGCAAAGAGTTATTGTAAAGAAACTAAAATAGTTTTTAGTAGCAAAGAGGATCATCAGGAAACATTGAAAACACTGAAGAGTAGATTCGATGCTGCGGTAACAATCGATGGCACCGTTCAATACCATGCTTTTATACCGCTTGTCGATGGAAGACTCAAGTTGAAAAAGTTTTCTGCCTCTTTCAATGCGATTTCTTTCCAAAGACAACAAATAAACCAGCAGCGAAATAAACAGCTGAACCTAGTAACGCCAAGAAAGGATTGACAAAAAAAAACGCAGTAAATAAAGGCGACAAAAAAGCTGGATGAAAGACTGGGTATTTAAAAATTTACAAGACTTAAATATTTCATCAGCTACAATAAATTAAGTATAAAAATAGTTATGATATAAATGGATCTAATGCAATTAAGATTAAATTTTAATAAATTATTTATCTTTTTATTTTTAATATTATTATTATTATACATTAATTTAATTATTATTAAAAATAAATAAAAAATAATAATTTTTCAACATTTCTATAGAAAAAAAGCGATTTTTTTTCCTGAGGTTAACATATTCTGGGTATTACAGTATCGAGGGTATAAAATTTTAGTTAGGTATGTTATATACCTTCGGAAAGTTTAGTTTGTGTAGTTTCTCAGTATAAGTTTTATTTGTAAGGTTTTAGACACAAATAGGAAAAAATTCAAAATAGTGCATTTGTGAAAAATTGAAAAACCGTTGTCTTGAGTTACAAAACATTTATTTTGATAGATATTCCACTCCCATCCCACTAAGCGACCAAAAAGCTCTTAAAGGAAAAATCCTAAGCTTTCTTATGAAAAAAATGCCCTTTTTGAAAAAAAGGCAAAAAATGCTTTAATTTAGCAAAAAAAAAGTCTACAAATTTTTTTTTTTTTAAGTATTTTTTTCCGAAATATTGAAGAAATAGCTATCTAAACTCTTTGGGAGAAAATTTTCTAAGAACAATAGGTAATAAGTTACATGGATGAGAAAAACACCTGTTTGGCCAAAATGTCAAATTTTGATCCCCAGATCAGAGAGATCTGAACCGTGTCTAAACTACTATCCAATAGGACTAACCTTGGTGCAAATTTCATCCCGATCGGAAGACATCGGTTTCAAAAGTTGGTGCACTTGACATGAAATCCCCCATATATATATACACCCCAAGCTCTTCAAATATTTTCTAAATATTTCTCTAAAAAAATCATGTGAGTCCGATCGCAGGGGAGATGTGTAAACATTTAGTAATTTAAGATTTTTTTTTAGCATTTTCTTAAAATCAAACAGAAAGCGTATCACTTATAGCAATCAACTGCAGGGGCTCTGTTAATATAAAAATATTTATTATTATTTATTATTTTAACCGGTTAATTTTTAATTTTTTGTTTTTTATTTTTAATTTTTAATTTTTAATTTTTAATTTTTAATTTTTAATTTTTAATTTTTAATTTTTAATTTTTAATTTTTAATTTTTAATTTTTAATTTTTAATTTTTAATTTTTAATTTTTAATTTTTAATTTTTAATTTTTAATTTTTAATTTTTAATTTTTAATTTTTAATTTTTAATTTTTAATTTTTAATTTTTAATTTTTAATTTTTAATTTTTAATTTTTAATTTTTAATTTTTAATTTTTAATTTTTAATTTTTAATTTTTAATTTTTAATTTTTAATTTTTAATTTTTAATTTTTAATTTTTAATTTTTAATTTTTAATTTTTAATTTTTAATTTTTAATTTTTAATTTTTAATTTTTAATTTTTAATTTTTAATTTTTAATTTTTAATTTTTAATTTTTAATTTTTAATTTTTAATTTTTAATTTTTAATTTTTAATTTTTAATTTTTAATTTTTAATTTTTAATTTTTAATTTTTAATTTTTAATTTTTAATTTTTAATTTTTAATTTTTAATTTTTAATTTTTAATTTTTAATTTTTAATTTTTAATTTTTAATTTTTAATTTTTAATTTTTAATTTTTAATTTTTAATTTTTAATTTTTAATTTTTAATTTTTAATTTTTAATTTTTAATTTTTAATTTTTAATTTTTAATTTTTAATTTTTAATTTTTAATTTTTAATTTTTAATTTTTAATTTTTAATTTTTAATTTTTAATTTTTAATTTTTAATTTTTAATTTTTAATTTTTAATTTTTAATTTTTAATTTTTAATTTTTAATTTTTAATTTTTAATTTTTAATTTTTAATTTTTAATTTTTAATTTTTAATTTTTAATTTTTAATTTTTAATTTTTAATTTTTAATTTTTAATTTTTAATTTTTAATTTTTAATTTTTAATTTTTAATTTTTAATTTTTAATTTTTAATTTTTAATTTTTAATTTTTAATTTTTAATTTTTAATTTTTAATTTTTAATTTTTAATTTTTAATTTTTAATTTTTAATTTTTAATTTTTAATTTTTAATTTTTAATTTTTAATTTTTAATTTTTAATTTTTAATTTTTAATTTTTAATTTTTAATTTTTAATTTTTAATTTTTAATTTTTAATTTTTAATTTTTAATTTTTAATTTTTAATTTTTAATTTTTAATTTTTAATTTTTAATTTTTAATTTTTTTCTTCATTATTCATTATTCATTTTCTAATTTTTATTTTTCTTTTTTCATTTTTCATTTTTCATTTTTCATTTTTTATTTTTTATTTTTTATTTTTCAATTTTCATATTTTATTTTTAATTTTTTATTTCTCATTTTTTATATTTAATTTTTTATTTTTCATTTTTTATTTTTCATTTTTCATTTTTTATTTTTCATTATTCATTTTTAATTTTAGTTTTTCATTTTTCATTTCTTATATTTCATGATTCATTTTTTTTTCTCATTTTTTATTTTTATTTTTTTACTTTTAATTTTTTATTCTTCATATTTTATTTTTTATTTTTCCTTTTTATTTTTTTTTTTGATTTTTTATTTTTCATTTTTTATTTTTCATTTTTTATTTTTAATTTTTCATTTTTTATTTTTTATTTTTATTCGTAATTTTTTATTTTCCATTTTTGCTTTTTTTTCATATTTCGTTTTTTTATTTTTTAAGTTTCGTTTTTCATTTTTCATTTTCAATTTTTTATTTTTAATTTTTCATTTTTCGTTTTTCGTTTTTCATTTTTCATTTTTCATTTTTCATTTTTCATTTTTCATTTTTCATTTTTCATTATCATTAATAAGGGCTATTTCAAACATATCAAACTTAAAGAAGTATATAAAGGAAGAATGAAGTATAATCTCCCCCGATATAACAAAAAAAACTTGTCGAGGCTATGCCTAGGAGTCTAAATGAGGTGTTTAAAGCCACAGGAAAAGAAATCAAATATTAAAAAATTTCAAAAGTTTACTATTTGTGTTGAAGTTCTGTTGCCTGTTCTTTGCTGTTTACTTTTTTTTGACGCGTATGAAAACGAACTTTCACCAATTTTCATCAATTTTGCAAGACATAATAATTTAACATATAAAAACAAAGTTTTTTTAAAACTCTTTCTTTCCTTCTGCATATGAGTTTTGAATCCCTCCGTGACTGTACGTGACTTTGCGTGACTATTTTAAAATTAAGCTTTTGTCACAACAAGTCTATGGACCAAGTTTCAGATCGATCAGATAAGGGAAAATGGGTTTTAAATCACTCCGAGACAGCCCCAAAATTAATCTTTAGTCACAACGAGACTATGGGCCAAGTTTCAGAGCAATTGTATGAGGGGGAATGGGGTTGCCCCATGGCAGACAGAAAGACAGACAGACAGAGAGTATAAGTTAAAAGAAAGAGTTTAGAAAAGAAATATTTTTTTCCATAAATAAGCAAATAAGCCTGTCATTATTGGTTTTTTTTTTTATTACTTTTCTATTCATAATCGGGTCTTTTTAGATCGTTAGCCACCTAAACCGCTACGATGCGTTTAAAGTGACAAATCGTTGGCAAGCCGTGTACGTGTATGTGTGTTTGAAAAAATAAAGCAAAAACACAAAACAAAAGCACCTAGAACAACACAAATCATTCAAATGAAATAAAATTAAACAGTTATTTTTGAAATATACATTTTCACTCTTTTGTAGATTTTCTCAGATGTTTATGTATATGAGAGGTAAACATGTTGTTGTTGTTGGTTTTTGCTTTGATCGCGTGCTCATTTTTTTGCTTGTTTTATATTTTCCTTTTAATGATGAGTGATGGTGATGATAATAATAATAATTATGATGATAATTATTATTTTTAGTTTTCCAATAGAAATATAGATGATATTTTTTTGTGTGATTTTGTTTTTTTTAATTTTCAGTTGTCTCGTGCTCTTAAAAACGTCGGTTCGCTGGGTTTTAGTTAGTTATTTGATTTGAAATCTTTTAAAAGATTTTAACTAACGATATAAATATTTATATTATAATTATTGTGAGACTTTTATGTAAAGAAATTATAGTTAGCAAAATAATTTCTTCTAAAAAGTGATAATATTTTAGTTATCATATTTTTTTTTTTTATTTTGATAAGAAATAATTTTTTGACGGCTGTTTTCTTAAAAAAAAAATCATTCAAAATTGCGGAACATCAAGAAAATATTGATTCCATTCAGAATTGCTTAAATATATTAAAAATTTCGGAACAACAAGAAAATATTGATCCTCAAGCAGTAAGTTTATTGAAGAAATGTTTATCCTTATTTATCCTTAATATTGACTTTAATCGTTTAATTTTTTTTCATTATCTATTTTCTTGCTTAAATCCGCTTAAGGGTTAAATGTTATTTTATTTAAATGCTCAGAAAACTGCTTTGTTTGTCGTTCAAACTATTATTCATTATATAAAAATTGTTTTGATGTTTATTTAAATGCATTTGTTACTCATATTTGTTATTAATAAATTATTATAAAAATCCGCAAGACTGCCAAGGCAAGATATAGTGTTCCATTGTTTTAATGACAAATATTAATAACAACATATTTTTTTAAAGTTTGTTGTTGTTTTTGCATGAAAATTTAAACATATAAACAAAATTGTAGACATTTTTAAAATTTTAAATATCATACGAGTAATATATCACAATTTAAAGAACAATGTTTTTTAAATTACACTACCCAACAATAACAATTTTTTTAATTTAAGTTTTTTCATTAATTTTAGTCCGTTCAACTCGAATTTTGCCACATTTTTTTAGTGCAAGTTTTTTAATTCAAAACTTTCATGAAAGTGGACCCAATGAAGTTTTTTAAATTCAAAGGAGGTTGACGTTTCTCTTTTTTGTAAAGGTTTTTTGTTAAACCTTTGTTTTTTTTTGTTTATGCTTAAAGTTATTATAATTTAACATATCCAAATGTTTCAGAAATAAAAAAAAAGTTTAATAAGAAGAATTAAATTTAAATTTTAATTCTTTTAGTTTATTTTAACATATTGACGTATGAATAATATACATTTCTAGGTATATTGTTCATACGCCATAATTTTTAAATATAAAAAATAATTAATTTGTTAAAATAATAATAATGGTAAACACAATGTCTGCATTTTTTTATTCTTTTTAGAAAAAAAAAAAAAAAAAAAAAAAACAATTAATGGGGAAGATCTCCTGCTGGGAGCTGCAATGAAAATTTGGATGTGCTTTTGAATCACATATTTAGGGAAAGAAAATACACATTTAAAGATTTTATATTCATATTCTCATATCTCATATTCTCTTCATATTCTCAACCATTTACAAAATATAGTTGAAAGAAACATCTTTGAAACAATTACTTAACTGATATATTTTTCTTAAATTTGTTAAATCGCTAACACTGAAGCTGATTTTTATATTTAGTATTGATAAAGTGCTAATAACCCAAAACAAAATAAATAATTTTGTATTTTGTTTCCATTTTTTATAGAAATTGTTTAAGAACCGATTTATCTTGCATTGAGTTTATTTAGTGGTGCGAAAAAATTATATTATCGATAACATGTGAATAACTCGCATCTCTATGACTTAAAAAAATGCTGCCAATGGGAACTTTCTTTTATAATCAAAGAAGAAAATAAGCCTTTTTAGGCAGCAATCTTCTGAACTTAATAAAATTAGGTATAAATATTCTATCTTACTGAATTAAGAAATGCTTAATTTTCGATCTTCAACTCTAATTGTTCCGAGAAGTGAAAAAATTGAAAAAAATCTCTGGAATCATTAAAATGTATTGAGATATTGTTATCAATGATATGAATCATTAGTTTATTTTCGAAAGGTCAACGGTAAATATCACATGAAAGCATGAAAACGATATTTTTAACATTTTCAAAAAAATTATGTTGTTACTTTTTGATTTCTTTACATTTGTGCTAAATTTATTTTAGATTTTATATTAAATAAAAAAGTTAAATTAGCAGGGAATTTTTTGTATAAAATTTGGTTTCATATTTTTGTGTTTGGTTTACCATCTAATTTTGCGACTTTTAAAGGTAAAAATATTAAGTAATTAATTGAAATAGACACAACTATTTTTAAGATATGAGTAAATTTACCTTAATCTTATTGTTTAAAAAAAAGTTTAAAATAAAAATTTCAAATTTAGTGTTTTCAATTATACCTCAGGAACCAATAGGTTAAAATTTAGCACTAGAATAGAGAAAGTAATCAGAATCGATATGTATTAGGATGGGTCAATTATTTTTACTCATCGCGATTCTGGTACTATGGGCCATAACAAGTATATTTGCCTAAGCAATCATACCTCTAAAATCATTTTCGAGCCTGCGAAAATTTTGATGAAGATATTTTCATGATATTTTCCATAATACTCAAAATTATTCAAAATGTGTTTTCAATGGTTCGGGAAATCTATTTTTCGCATTTATTTTTATTTTTGATGTATTTCAGAAAACATCAAACGTATTTCAGAAAGTATCAAATATATATCAGAAAATATCAATTGAATTTCAAAAAATATCTATTGAAATTCAGAATTAAAAAGTAGTTTACCTTACAATACCGAAAATTTATTATTGTTTCTATTAGTGATTTGGAGTCGAAAAAAATGTTTTGCAATATTTGGACTTATTTTTTGTAATGGTGCGGCGTTGATGGAAGATCCGCTTCCGTTTCCCTGAGCCTTTGCTGGTCGCACGTGCTGGCGTAGGGGCCTAGCTCGCCGGATGGGTGGGGTCTTGCTCAGGCCCAGGGAAACCGCACTACAGATTTTCACGTGCGATTTAAAAAAACTGTCAAAACACGGACGCTAAATGGATGGATGGCCATACTTATCTTGGGATTGCGAACGAGGTGTTCTGCCCCTTTTGCCCTCCCAACCATGTTACCTCGACTCCATCTTACTTGGAGGTAACCCACTTCAATGATAAGAGTTTGGTTTGGTTTGGTTTTCTACATGGGTTTAAAACTTTTTTTATTTACCCTTCATTTTAAGGGTTTTTAAAATTATATATTTAGCAAAATTTATTTTAAATTTTTTTTTTTTTTTAAATATATTTTAGCAAAATTTTATTTATAGCCAAATTTTAATTTTAGGAAAATTTTAAAGTTTTGTTTTTAAAAAATTGTAATTTTAGCATTTTGAATTTTAGCACTATTTAATTTTAGCTTAATTTTAGCTTTAATTTTAGCATTAGAAAAATTTTAGTTTAAAGTTTATAATGAGAAAACTTTTTTTTTTAGGTAATTTTAGAAAAATTTTAATGTTAGAAAATTTTGTTTAATATAATTTTATAAAAAAATTAAGTTTGAATGCGATTTTCAATTCAAGGTATTTTTTTTTTGTTTTAATTAAATTTAGTTTAATTTTAGCTTTAACAAAAAAAATTTTTTTTTTGTTTTAAATATGGTACCATTTTGTAAATTCTCTTAAATTTCTATAATTTGAAATTTAGGTTAAATTTTAAATTTTTATTTCTAGCAAAATTTAATTTTAGGGACATTTTAATTTTAGGAAAATGTTAAATTTAGAAAAATTTTAAAGTATAGCATAATTTTAATTTTAGGGGAAATTTTAAATTTAGCTTAATTTTTTCCATATTTAGGAAAATTATTTTAATTTATGAAATTTTTAGCTTAAACAAAAGTTGACTTTTAGCACTATTTAATTCTAGGACAATCTTTAATTTTTTAGGAAAATTTTTAATTTTTAGGAAAATTTTTAAATTTTAATAAAAAATTGTTAATAGTAGAAAAAAATTTTTAATAGTAGAACAATTTTAATATTAGCAAACCTCATATCTAAAAATATTTGATATTTAGTTTAAATTTATAATTAGAAAAAATTTTGATTCATAATTAGAAAAATCTTTAAAAAATTAATTTTAATTTATAGTTAGACAAATCTTAGAAAATTTATTTAATTTAGATTTAAGAAAACATTTTAATTAGTGTCTTTTAATTACCGCCATATGGTTGTAGGTGTTGAGGATGAAGCTGCTGCCGCCAGACGCCGTGGTTGTGTGTATAAGCTTGATTGGTTTATGATGTAAACTTTAATTTTATTCCTTAATTTTGTTTTATCAAACAGGTATCCAATATTTTGTGGTTTTATTTATTTCAGATTATTAATGTATAGTATTTTTTTTTTATTAAATGAGTCTTATAAATTAAGTGTAGTATTTTAAAATTAATTATAAATTTTGTTTAATTGTTTTATTTTCACTAATTATTACATTCCTTTAAACTTTCTTTCTTTCTTTATTCTTAAACTTAATTTTTATTTTAAACTTAATTTTAAACTTAAATTTTTTTAGAGGTTTTTCCTCAACCTTTATCTTTCATGGTCACATTTCAACTCCTCGTTTAATTTTCAATTCTTGTTAATCAAGCCAAATCTTCCTCATTCATTCCTCTGCAGATAAAAACCTGTTTATTAAACAAACAAAATCACCAGCAATTCAGTGAGAACATTCATATGCATTCATAATATTCTCTAGTATTTATAACACTCACACTCATATATGACTATGAGAGCAAGTGAGATCAATACAAGAAAATACGTGGTTTGACCAGCATGATTGCATATGAATGTGTTCATGATTTACTTCAACACAATGAAGAGAAAAAATACGCCATAAAAAAAAAATGCCATCAACCTATTACCATATAAGGTGTTGTTTATATGTACATACTTGAACTTGAAAATAATTTCAAGATCAAGGTTATTATTTTTCTTCTTTCTTATTCTGCCTGTACCAGAAATTCTTCTGCTACAGTGCAGAGCAAAAAAGATCACCGTCACATTTTTATGCACTGAAAAATAAACTATCAAGGGCGGCCTTTTAATCGAAATAATAAGCTACAATATAAACACCAGGATAGAATTTTGACCGATTTTTAACCCTTTCGCCCCTACTGGGATGATATGTCCCAGCAATGTTCTTTACATCATAACTTTTTTTTTACCTTTTATATTCTTATATCTAATATATCCCAAAAAAGGTTGAAGCATTATCTGTGGTGTAATTAAATAAACTTTGTGGTGAATTATACCGAAACGTCATTTATATTCCGTTATATTATGTGAGAGCACGTGTTTTTCGCTGATAGCCTCATACTTTTATCAATTAAGCCTCAGTTTTTGTGTTTTTCTTCACAATTCTTTAAAATAACAAAAAGTAAGAAGTGGAATATTGTTTTTAACATTTAGCAGCAAAAAAAATTTCAGACGGTAATGTGTTAGAATGATTTTTTTTTAATGGGACGTATTGTCCCAATACGATTTTTGAGTGGGATTTACTATCCCAATATAACGTTACGAATACAAGTTTTGTTTTTTTTTGTTTCTGATGATGGCAAGGAAGAGATTAACGGATAAGCAAATCTGCGAGAATTTGTTAGAGGACGATGAAAGCGAAAATGATGGTACTGACTTCAATGACTCCGGATCCAACTATACTCCATCAGATGATGAAGAAGAAGATAATATAACCGACTCAAGCGATGAATCCGGTGAAGATGTTGCCCCTCTTGATGCTGTTGCACTTGGTACTGCTGCTGCTGCGATTTGCGGAAAATTTCCCGAAAACAATTTCCCGAAAACAATTTCCCGAAATTACAATTTCCCGAAATTACAATTTCCCGAACACAATTTCATGAAATTACAATTTCCCGAAATTACAATTTCCCGAAATACAATTTCCCGAACACCATTTCCCGAAACTACAATTTCCCGAAATTACTATTTCTTCAAAGAGCTTGTTGATGGCATTTCCGAAACAATACCATCAGAAATTTCGGCCGAAGCGCGAGCAATCAGCTCATGACCACTTGATGTAGTGGTCCGGGTAAGATCTTTCAGCTCATTAACGATTTTTTCTTTAGCAACGAAAGCCGCTTCGGCACTGTGATTGTGAAGAGCCTCTTTTTTTATAGTATCGTTGTTATGACCCTACCTGTACAATGTTTTCCTCGATAAAGGATACAACGCCAATAAACGCTATCAACGGACTGACCGTCGTCATGATACAAGAAACCATTCAAAAGCTACCTCGGTTAACCTTTTTCGCTATCCAGGAATTCGAGTGGCATAGTAACTGAGTATTACAACCCAAATAACTAGAAAACTTCGCTATGCAAGATGGTAATGATTCCGTAACAGCAGGATGTCGTCGGGAAGTCTGAATACCGAAGTGTTCAAAGTCGCAATGAAAAAATAAGCGTATGACACTCCAATAAATAGGTCCGGATGACGAGGGAGGGTGGAAGAGGAAGGGCACGGTGCGGGGTGGGGAATTGTTTTTTCGAGAAGTCGTATACTCGGGAAATTGTTTTTTCAAGAAATCGTATGCAGCAAGTTTTTTTTATGGGGGAAATCAAGAATATATGGGAAGTTGTAAACTAAAAATAGGGAAATTGTAATTTCGGGAAATTGTAATTTCGGGAAATTGTTTTCGGGAAATTGTAATTTCGGGAAATTGTTTTCGGGAATTGTTTTTTCGGGGAATTGTTTTTGCGGGGAATTGTTTTTGCGGGCAATTGTTTTCGGGGAATTGTATTTGGGAAATTGTTTTCGGGAAATTTTCCGCAGACGGCTGCTGCAGGTAATGAGATTGCTATTGATGCTGCTGTTGCACTTGATACTAATGTTGCTGACGGTGGTGAGAATGCTCCTGAAGCAACTACTAAACAAGCTATTTGTAACTGGTCTATATGTAACGAAAACAATCCATTTTCGTCGAAATATACAATGCCTGCGGCAGAGATGCAGAAGCATTATTAGATTTGAGGCCTACGGCTACTGAGTATGAAGTCTTCCGGAAATTTTTCCCGAAGGGTTTGTACATTCGCATTGCCGAATGCACTAACCAGAGGCTAACTAAGCTAAACAGGGTGAAAAATTCGAAACGCAATTTAACGGATGAATATGAAATTATGACCTTCATTGGAGTGTCATTAATTATGCACTACAACCACGTTCCAGCTATAGCTGATTATTAAAGCAACAACCCTTCATTGGGCAACGAATCTATTAAAAAGAGTATGTCTCGCGACCGATACACTCACCTATCGTCGACGATATATTTCAATGACGTAGAAAAGCCGAGTGGAGCTACAAAAGACAATTATACGACATGGACAGAAAGTCCAGAAAGTGGTGGAAGAAAATGTTTTTTAAAATTCTAATGCTTTGCGTTGTAAACGCGTGGATAATATATATGAAGCATCATAACCGTAATTTGCCACTAATTCAATTTATAGTTCCCTTGGTTGAGTCGCTTATAACGGAGGGAGTGAAGCAAAAAGGACTTAAAACCCGTAGGACAGGCGGCCGGCCTTCTAAGCGGCCGAGGATAGAGCTTTTGAATATTGGCGACCATTTACCCAATGAAGGCACCTCGCGACATCCTTGTGTTCGATGCACTTCCATAGGGAAAGAAACCAGGATACAAAAACGCTCTATGTCCCTCCTGTTTTGCACCATTCCATCGATGAAACCATTTTCCAATATTTTTATTTTGAATTTGTTATGTTCCATTCTTTTCGTTTTTTAATGTTCTGAATTACTGATTTTTCCTTGTTTTTTTTTTTTTATAAATAACAGTATAATTAAAAAGAAAAAGAAATTAATCAAACCCATTTTTTTGCTTATTTTAAATTTATTGGGATATAATGTCCCACTGTATAACCTTATTGGGATTATATATCTCAGGATAACGGTAAGGATCTCCGACTTCTTATGTATCCCCAACATCTTATATTTTCGCCCTTTAACTGAATTTGCCGTAAAAACTGAAAAAAATCCACCAGATTTCTAGAAAAAACTCAGGGGTGAAAGAGTTAAGTCATCGTTTTGAAAAAAAAAACACGTTTATATCGTCACCTAAAATACAAAAGGCTGTAACTAAGAAAAAATTAAAGTTAAGTTAAAGTCAAAATTGACTTTTTGTATTGTAGTTACGGCCTTTTACTTAAAAACTACTATTTTACCATAAATTTGTTTTCATAAATCAAATCCATCTTTTTTTTTCAGCTTGATTCTAAAATTTGGTTGTTGATATTTTCTGAAATACATTTGATAATTGCTGAAATACGTTTGATAATTTCTGAAACTTAATTGATATTTTCTGAAATTCAATTGATGGTTTCTGAAATACAATTGATAATTTCTGAAATTCAATTGATGTTCTCTAAAATTCAATTGGTACTTTCTGAAAATCAATTGATATTTTCTGAAATACAATTGATTATTACTGAAAATCAATTAATGTTTTCTGAAACACAATTGATACTTTCTGAAATTCAATTGATGTTTTCTGAAATACATTTGGAAAAGGTGTAGTAATTAAAAATACACCTAAGTTTATTTTCGACTTCTTCAAAGTTTTCCTAGTATTTAGCTTTTTAAACTCACAGCGCACCTAGCGGTTCTGCTTACTAAAAAAGTTCTGTCAATAAAAAACTTACACTTGAATATTTAAAATTAACGAAAAAGATTTGTGATTTTGCTAAACAGACAGTGAACTCGGCGGTTCTGTTTACTAAAAAGTTCTGTCAATAGCAAATATATACTTGAATATTAAAAAAAAAACAACTCTGTAAGTTTGTAAGCATGTTAAACTCACAGCACACCTAGCGGTCAATAGCTTGAATATTTAAAATTAACGAAAAAGATTTGAGATTTTGCTAAACAGACAGCGAACTCGGCGGTTCTGCTTACTAAATACACCAATACACTTACATATACCACACAGATTTTCCCTAACGCTGTTTTTGTGATTGTATTGTGAAATTGGATTTTACCCCCCCCCCCCCCCCTGAGCGCATAGATGTTTACACATCAAAAAAAGAATTTTTTCAGACTTCACGTAGCCCCACAGGAAATAATCAAAGACTGATTTACAGATACATTTCTCGAAATCAACTTATCGCCAAATTTTTGTTTCAATAAGTCAATGGTTGCGATTGCCTTATGGCACGTAGCGGCATCCTGTTTAAATCACATCTCACCCGGATCAATGTCATTCATATTTTCAAACAAAAAATCATTGATCATGGTGCGCTAACGATGGATAATTGACCGTAACGCGAGCTCCGGCTTATTTTTTGAAGAAATAAGGTCCGATGATGCCACCAAACACTGCATTTTTCTGGATGTAATGGAGTCTGTAGGGTCTGTTTTTGATTGATCTCACTCCATATGCACCAATTTTTGTTTATTAACAAATCCTTTAAGCCAAAAATGAGCCTCATCGCTGAACACAATTTTGGGTCAGTTTCCAACTGCTCTAGTGCCCGATCGGCGAAAGACACATATGACACATATGGTCTCTTGACTTTAATTCTTGCACCAGCTCGAACTCATACAAGTGTCGGCCAAGACCTTTTCCACGTAGTAAACGGACAGAGTCCCAATTCCTGCGACCAACAACGAATCGATAAATTTGAATCTTCCTCCACACTTTCTTTTACAGCGGCGATATTCTCATCAGTACACACATTTCTTCGACGTGTTGGTGTTATTGCATCATTTAGAAAGTACTAGATGGAGTGTAAACTCCATGGCCTAACATAGAGTTGGCGTGACAAGCGCCAATTTTTTCTGTTTATTCAGTAGTGCCAACTGTTAGAAAAATTGTGTCAAAATTTCATGACATCTATAATATTAATAAGCTAGGCGATTTCTTGTTACCGATGTTTTGTTTTACCGTTTTATCCCGATTTTGACCAAACGTATATTATTTGAAAGGTATTTCTTTTTAGCTGCTCATCAGATATGCAGATTTTTAAATTTTTTCCTTTACATACGCTATGTGCGTGTTTATAAAATTTGTTAATGTGTTTGTTAATAAGTTTGTCATCTTCATTCACAATAATAATAAACCAAAAAAGTGTTGGTTTGTGAATTGGCTAAGTTGAAAAATAAAGTTGCCTAGAAATTGCACTCGAATTTCGAGCGCTGGAATCTGATAGTTGATTATAAATGGGAGATCCCCAATATTGTTTAGATCATTAATAAAATTTAAATCGCCTGCTATCCGCTACAGTTGCATATGAAAAATTACTACAAATTTTAATGTAAAATACTTAAATAAAAATTATTTTATAATGAATGTAGAACAAATCAAAATAAAAATGATTAATTAAATAATTTATCCATTTTTTAAAATTTGAACTTTGGTAAATTTCAACCACTTAGCCATAGCAATTTTTTTAAAATAAAAAAAAAATCCTAAAAATTAAATAACATTTCAACAACCTTGGCGGTTAGCAAATATATAGAGAAATTATCTATTATTAGTAATTATTAATGGAGTCTGAGAGTACAACAGACAAAAAATAAAAAAAAAATAAAAAAATAAAATGAAAAATTAATGAAAAGCTGCCTAAGTCGGACATGATATATTGTTGGCAGTAAAGTGTGATAAATATAAAAATAAAAACATTTAGGCAATTAACATAAAAACGAACGAACAAAGTAATTTTATAACGAACCCACAGCAAGAGATGTGCATTTTTTTCGTACTTGTTTAAATACTTAATATGCAATTATTATCGTGTAAATTTGCATTATAATCAATAAAAATTTTATTACTTTTCCAGACGAATTTTCACTTAATTATAATACAAAGTGAAAAATTACACTACTCACCAAAATTTGAAACAATTGGATTTCATATTAAACCTCAAACCTGGCGTAATTAAATCATAATTAGAGAATACTATAATTTTATATTAATATTATTTGCAATTTGGCATATACATACTATAAATAACAGAAAATTCTTGTAAATTATAAAAATAAAAGCTTAAGCTCATACGTGAATTTAAACCAACTAAGAACATTATTGAATAATGAATTTTTCTTAATTAATTTCTTAATTATTTAATTTTAGCTTAATAATGAAACTTTTTTTATAACTCAAAAAAAAAAAATAATTAAAGTTAATTTATAAATCTCTTCAAAATTGTTTTTACAATTTTAATTAATTAAAATTTTTTTGTGTTTTTTTTTCATAAAATCTAAAAAATGTTTAATCTGTAGTATGTCATCTATTAGCAAAAACTCATAAAGATTCAAAACTTTCATTTCTCTTATGCTACATGATCTCGTTTGACGGCATTAAATTGAATTAGCGTCTCTCAATCAACATTGACATTTAAGATCAATTATTGTCAACAGAATTAAATTGAAAACAGCAACAACTCACATTAATGAAACAGACAAACCAAAAATAAATATTTAAAAGTAAACAAATTGGCGAGGGTGAACGTTTATTTTCAAAACTCCTACCTGCTTACATACAAATGTGCTACATACATAAAGATAACGGATTATTTATATTTGTTTAAAATAAATAAAAAATTATTCAAAAAAAAAGCAAAGAAATATTCAGCTCAATTCGTGAATACGCGCCTCACTTTAAAATATGAGCGTTGAATTATCGATTACTACTGTAAATTTTTTGCCACCACTTGTAGAAACAGCTGCCTTGAGAAGTTTACTAAAAATTTCTTCTAAATATAACGGAAAAATAATGTATAAAAACTTATCAAGACAGATAAGAACTAAACTATTTTTTTTTTCTGAAAATTACAAATATTTTTTTTAATTCTAAATAATTACGCATCCTCGAAGTTAAATTTGTGATAATAAGTTTGTTTTTGGGAACAAACTTACTGTTTGCACAACTCTCATGTTGTACAGCACTACTGTATCACCAATGTCTTATACCATGTTCAGACGGAAAAATGAGCCACTTGATTCGCTCTATGAATCATGATTGTGAACCTTGGTGTTCAGAGGGGTGTTCTTGTTTCATTTTGTACAAATATTTGAAGACATCCTTCTACACTTTACGTTTCACTATTTCATTTTTTTCATTTTTATTTGAATATATACTTATATATAAATATTTACTTTTTATTTGTTAAATGTTTCTATTTATTTTATTGCACAATTAATTTTTTGTGTTTTCTTTGTTTATATATTTTTGACAGCTAGTTCAGATAAACTAACGATAATATTTTATCAAAATTGGAGATGACAGTCAATTTTTCTAGGTTCACAACTAAGTTCAAAATGATCCAAGTAGGTTCGCTCTCAAAATTTTGTATGGTTCAATCATGATTTGGGCGCGAACCGTGAATGAGAGAGCGAACTGCGAATCTTGCTGTCCGTGTGAACATAGCATTATATAGTTGCAAATTCAATTCATGAGGCGCATTGGAGGCAAAAGTGAAAACAGGAATAGTAATGATTAACTGTAAATAAAGCAATTATTCATGCGTCAATCAATTGTTAATTCAATTTACGTTATAAAATTATTATTAAATGTTTAATTTTTTTACAATTTCTTTTTGTGAAATAGGCAAATTGATAGAATTTGCGGTTACAAAATGTGAGAATGTTTCTTTCGATTGCTATATAATAGCTGTTTTGTTTAAACATTTGATTTTATTTAGTTTCATTTCATTTCATTTATTTTATTTTATCTATAATATTAATAGGCTAGGCGATTTCTTGTGACCGATGTTTTGTTCTACCGTTTTATCCCGATTTTGACCAAACGTATATTATTTGAAAGGTATTTCTTTTTAGCCGTTTTGCAGATTTTAAAATTTTTTCCTTTATTTTGAGTAAATTGCATTTAAAGTTGCTACTAACACATACATAAAATTATACAATGCTGTGTGTGCTTATTAAATTTGTTAATGTGTTTGATTTGTGAGTTGGCTTTAGTTAATGAAAAAATTAAATTTCCTAGAATTTGCACTCGAATTTCGAGGGCTGGAATCTTCTTGTTTTTATTATTATTTTATTTTTTATTTAAATTTATTTTATTTTATTTTTTGATTTTATTTTATTTTAATTTGTTTTATTTTTTGATTTTATTTTATTTTATTTTACTTTATATTATTTTTTTTTAATTTACCTTTATTTTATTTTACTTTATTTTATTTTATTATATTTTAATTTATTTTATTTTATTCAATTTGATTTTATTTTACTTACTCTATTCATTTTATTTAATTTTTTTTATTTTATATTATATTATTATATTTTATTTTAATTTATTTTATTTTATTTTATTTTATTTTTTTTATTTTATTTTATTTTATTTTATTTTATTTGATTTTATTTCATTTCATTTCATTTCATTTCATTTCATTTCATTTCATTTCATTTCATTTCATTTCATTTCATTTCATTTCATTTCATTTCATTTCATTTCATTTTATTAAGGTTCATTTCATTTCATTTTATTTATTTCATTTAATTTTATTTTATTTTTTTTTGGTTTATTTTATTTAATTTATTTTTATTTCATTTCATTTCATATCATTTCATTTCATTTCATTTCATTTCATTTCATTTCATTTCATTTCATTTCATTTCATTTCATTTCATTTCATTTCATTTCATTTCATTTCATTTCATTTCAATCCGTTTCATTTCATTTCATTTCATGTCATTTCATTTCATTTAATTTCATTTTATTTCATTTCATTTCTTTTCATTTCATTTCATTTCATTTCATTTCATTTCATTTCATTTCATTTCATTTCATTTCATTTCATTTCATTTCATTTCATTTCATTTCATTTCTTTTCATTTCATTTCATTTCATTTCATTTCATTTCATTTCATTTCATTTCATTTCATTTCATTTCATTTCATTTCATTTCTATTCATTTCATTTCATTTCATTTCATTTCATTTCATTTCATTTCATTTCATTTCATTTCATTTCATTTCAAATTCATTTTATTTTATTGTTTATTATTTTATTTTATTTTTTTTATTTTATTTTATTTCATATTATTTTAATTTATTTTTTTATATTATTTTGTTTTATTTTATTTTACTTTTTTTTTAATTATAATTTATTTTATTTTTTTACTATATTTTATTTTATTTTATTACATTTTCATTTATTTAATTTTGTTTTATTTTACTTTATTTTATTAATTTTTTTTATTTTACTTTATTTTATTTAATTCATTTTCTATTTTTTTTATTGTATATTATTTTATTTTATTTTTTATTATATATTATTTTATTTTATTTTACTATATTTTATTTTATTCTATTTCATTTCATTTCATATCATTTCATTTCATTCCGTTTCATTTCATTTCATTCCGTTTCATTTCATTTTATTTTATTTCATTTCATTTCATTTCATTTCATTTCATTTCATTTCATTTCATTTCATTTCATTTCATTTCATTTCATTTCATTTTATTTCATTTCATTTCAATCCGTTTCATTTCATTTCATTTCATTTCATTTCATTTCATTTCATTTCATTTCATTTCATATCGTTTCATTTCATTTCATTTCATTTCATTTCATTTCATTTCATTTCATTTCATTTCATTTCATTTCATTTCATTTCATTTCATTTCATTTCATTTCATTTCATTTCATTTCATTTCATTTCATTTCATTTCATTTCATTTCATTTCATTTCATTTCATTTCATTTCATTTCATTTCATATCATTTCATGTATTTCATTTCATTTCATTTCATTTCATTTCATTTCATTTCATTTCTTTTCATTTCATTTCATTTCATTTATTTTCATTTCATTTCATTTCATTTTATTTTATTTTATTTTATTTTATTTTATTTTATTTTATTTTATTTTATTTTATTTTATTTTATTTTATTTTATTTTATTTTATTTTATTTTATTTCATTTTATTTATTTTATTTAATTTTGTTTAATTTTATTTTATTAATTTTTGGTTTCATTTTTTTTATTTTATTTATTTATTATGTTATTTGTTATGTATATGATTATATTTATTTAATTATATATAAATAAAATATATATATTTATATATAAATATTACAAAGGAATATAAATAATATATATATTAATGTGAAAAAATCTACAAAATAATTATAAAAAATTATGTTATGTTATTTTATTTTATTTTGATTTATTCTGTTTGATTTTATTTTATTTTATATAATTTAGTTTAATTTTTGTGGCGTTAATATTAAATTCCAAAAATTTTAATTTCGAGGTTGTGGCTTGAAATAATATAAATTATGAATAGCATTAGGTTCATAATCTTCTGTGAGTCTAAATATCGTGCAAATGCTTTAAGTAGAACATTATTGGCTTTTCTTGCATACAAACGAATTTTTAAATTTTCAACAAAAAAACCCCAATTTGACGGCACTGTTGTCGAATAATACTCTTTGAGGACCAAAAGTTTCACCTCTGGGGTAGTTCACGTAATGCTCCGAGTTCAAAATCTATTATTTTTTTGAAACTGTGACCTACTTAATGGAAGAGTTTCGTTATCTAAATCTAGTTAGTCGTAAGGCGCCTTTTCTTACTTAAGCACTAAAGAAAAAGTTAAGTTTTTAAAAAAAATTTGCTTTTTTCTTGTTTTGTCATAATTTTTATGTTTTGTCATAATTTCATAGGAAAACAAGCAAATTTAGCAAATATAAACAAATTTTATATTTATTCATAACCCATTTCGAGATATTCGAATGCAAAGTAACACAAGCGTAACTTTTCCTGTTTGAATATTTTGCACATTTTATTTTGATAAAAGTTCTTAATGAGAAACATTATGCATTTCTAAAATCTTTCTGAGGGTACAAAGAGTCAAAAAAGAATGCATAGAAAATAATGCGATTGCAAATAGCTGTAAAAATCCATTTTATTTTGACTTTTTTTGACGGTCAAGTTCGACATAATGGAAATGGCCATATATTAAATTTAGTTATAAAACGATTATATTTTTTCTTCCGATTTTAAACATGATCTGAGGCATTCTTAAAGAATTTTTTTCATTTTAGATATATGAAAATTGCAACTTAAATGATTGTTTAAATTTTTTTTCAAAGGTTTTTTTAAACGTTGACATTTTGTAGCTGATTGTAAATATATTTTACATACATACATATATTTTGGAAAGAATTAAAAATTATTAATAGAAGAAATAGGTATTTTATCGCAATTTTAATTCATTAAAAATTTTAATTTCGTTTAGTAATTACCCGTTACAAAAAATTTCATTTGTTTTTTTTTTTTTTTTTTTTGGCAAATTTATATTTTAAAATTATTTAACATGGTTGCATTTACTTTTTTTTGCTTATATTTAATAAATTTATTTTGTATGACTAAATAGCAATTTTATGTTTGTTGTGAAATTTGTGCATTAAAATATTTTAATTTATTGCGGTAATAGTAAAATTTACATTGTTACTATTGAATATCAAGAACCATATAGTTTTTTAATGAGTTAATATGTAGATTTTTCAAATTTTAAAAAATTAAAATATAGCTGGAAGTAAGTAAACATTTACTACTCTCAGAGACTATTTATTTGCTGTTTTTAATTTTTTTTATTCTCATTGTGAAATTTATATTCAGTACTAGCGGATCCAACCGTAGTATAAATTTGTGAATAAATAATTGTTGCTGTAGATTTAAAATATTCCGTTGACATAAACAACAACACAAACAATCGTCTCCAGAGAGATCGTATTAAATGTATTTTTTGTATGGGATGTGTCACGCCCACTAATGCGATGTCACCCATTTTTCGCTCGACTTCGAACATTTATAACTAATAATAGCACTCGCCCACTAATACCAAAACAAAAAAAAAATCATGTGATTGCGATCACAGGGAGAATGTGTAAACATCTAGTAATTAAAGATTTTTTTGGGACTTTTTTAAAATCAAACAGAAAGGGTTATCTATATATCACTTATAGTAATCAACTGCAGGGGCTCTGCTAATATAAAAATATTTATCATTATTTATTATTTCACCCGGTTAATTTTTAATTTTTCGTTTTTTATATTTCATTTTTGATTTTTAATTTTTCGTTTTTCATTTTTCATTTTTCATTTTTAATTTTTTAGTTTTCATTTTTCATTTTTCGTTTTTCATTTTTCATTTATCATTTTTCATTTTTCATTTTTAATTTTTCATTTTTAATTTTTCATTTTTCATTTTTAATTTTTCATTTTTCATTTTTAATTTTTAATTTTTCATTTTTCATTTTTCATTTTTAATTTTTAATTTTTAATTTTTAATTTTTAATTTTTAATTTTTAATTTTTAATTTTTAATTTTTAATTTTTAATTTTTAATTTTTAATTTTTAATTTTTAATTTTTAATTTTTAATTTTTAATTTTTCATTTTTAATTTTTAATTTTTAATTTTTAATTTTTAATTTTTAATTTTTAATTTTTAATTTTTAATTTTTAATTTTTAATTTTTAATTTTTAATTTTTAATTTTTAATTTTTAATTTTTAATTTTTAATTTTTAATTTTTAATTTTTAATTTTTAATTTTTAATTTTTAATTTTTAATTTTTAATTTTTAATTTTTAATTTTTAATTTTTAATTTTTAATTTTTAATTTTTAATTTTTAATTTTTAATTTTTAATTTTTAATTTTTAATTTTTAATTTTTAATTTTTAATTTTTAATTTTTAATTTTTAATTTTTAATTTTTAATTTTTAATTTTTAATTTTTAATTTTTAATTTTTAATTTTTAATTTTTAATTTTTAATTTTTAATTTTTAATTTTTAATTTTTAATTTTTAATTTTTAATTTTTAATTTTTAATTTTTAATTTTTAATTTTTAATTTTTAATTTTTAATTTTTAATTTTTAATTTTTAATTTTTAATTTTTAATTTTTAATTTTTAATTTTTAATTTTTAATTTTTAATTTTTAATTTTTAATTTTTAATTTTTAATTTTTAATTTTTAATTTTTAATTTTTAATTTTTAATTTTTAATTTTTAATTTTTAATTTTTAATTTTTAATTTTTAATTTTTAATTTTTAATTTTTAATTTTTAATTTTTAATTTTTAATTTTTAATTTTTAATTTTTAATTTTTAATTTTTAATTTTTAATTTTTAATTTTTAATTTTTAATTTTTAATTTTTAATTTTTAATTTTTAATTTTTAATTTTTAATTTTTAATTTTTAATTTTTAATTTTTAATTTTTAATTTTTAATTTTTAATTTTTAATTTTTAATTTTTAATTTTTAATTTTTAATTTTTAATTTTTAATTTTTAATTTTTAATTTTTAATTTTTAATTTTTAATTTTTAATTTTTAATTTTTAATTTTTAATTTCTAATTTTTAATTTTTAATTTTTCATTTCCCATTTTTCGTTTTTAATTTTTAATTTTTAATTTTTAATTTTTAATTTTTAATTTTTAATTTTTAATTTTTAGTTTTTAATTTTTAATTTTTAATTTTTAATTTTTAATTTTTAATTTTTAATTTTTAATTTTTAATTTTTAATTTTTAATTTTTAATTTTTAATTTTTAATTTTTAATTTTTAATTTTTAATTTTTAATTTTTAATTTTAAATTTTAAATTTTAAATTTTAAATTTTAAATTTTAAATTTTTAATTTTTAATTTTTAATTTTTAATTTTTAATTTTTAATTTCTAATTTTTAATTTTTATTTTTAATTTTTAATTTTTAATTTTTAATTTTTAATTTTTAATTTTTAATTTTTAATTTTTAATTTTTAATTTTTAATTTTTAATTTTTAATTTTTAATTTTTAATTTTTAATTTTTAATTTTTAATTTTTAATTTTTAATTTTTAATTTTTAATTTTTAATTTTTAATTTTTAATTTTTAATTTTTAATTTTTAATTTTTAATTTTTAATTTTTAATTTTTAATTTTTAATTTTTAATTTTTAATTTTTAATTTTTAATTTTTAATTTTTTAATTTTTAATTTTTAATTTTTAATTTTTAATTTTTAATTTTTAATTTTTAATTTTTAATTTTTAATTTTTAATTTTTAATTTTTAATTTTTAATTTTTAATTTTTAATTTTTAATTTTTAATTTTTAATTTTTAATTTTTAATTTTTAATTTTTAATTTTTAATTTTTAATTTTTAATTTTTAATTTTTAATTTTTAATTTTTAATTTTTAATTTTTAATTTTTAATTTTTAATTTTTAATTTTTAATTTTTAATTTTTAATTTTTAATTTTTAATTTTTAATTTTTAATTTTTAATTTTTAATTTTTAATTTTTAATTTTTAATTTTTAATTTTTAATTTTTAATTTTTAATTTTTAATTTTTAATTTTTAATTTTTAATTTTTAATTTTTAATTTTTAATTTTTAATTTTTATTTTTTATTTTTAATTTTTAATTTTTAATTTTTAATTTTTAATTTTTAATTTTTAATTTTTAATTTTTAATTTTTAATTTTTAATTTTTAATTTTTAATTTTTAATTTTTAATTTTTAATTTTTAATTTTTAATTTTTAATTTTTAATTTTTAATTTTTAATTTTCTAATTTTTAATTTCTAATTTTTAATTTTTAATTTTTAATTTTTAATTTTTAATTTTTAATTTTTATTTTTATTTTTAATTTTTAATTTTTAATTTTTAATTTTTAATTTTTAATTTTTAATTTTTAATTTTTAATTTTTAATTTTTAATTTTTAATTTTTAATTTTTAATTTTTAATTTTTAATTTTTAATTTTTAATTTTTAATTTTTAATTTTTAATTTTTAATTTTTAATTTTTAATTTTTAATTTTTAATTTTTAATTTTTAATTTTTAATTTTTAATTTTTAATTTTTAATTTTTAATTTTTAATTTTTAATTTTTAATTTTTAATTTTTAATTTTTAATTTTTAATTTTTAATTTTTAATTTTTAATTTTTAATTTTTAATTTTTAATTTTTAATTTTTAATTTTTAATTTTTAATTTTTAATTTATAATTTTTAATTTTTAATTTTTAATTTTTAATTTTTAGTTTTTAATTTTTAATTTTTAATTTTTAATTTTTAATTTTTAATTTTTAATTTTTAATTTTTAATTTTTAATTTTTAATTTTTAATATTTAATTTCTAATTTTTAATTTTTCATTTTCCATTTTTCGTTCTTCATTTTTAATTTTTTATTTTTCATTTTTTGTTTTTCAGTTTTCAATTTTATTTTTCGTTTTTAATTTTTTATTTTTAATTTTTCGTTTTCATTTTTCGTTTTTAATTTTTCATTTTTCGTTTTTCATTTTTCATTTTTCATTTTTAATTTTTTATTTATTATTTTTATTTTTTATTTTTAATTTTTCGTTTGTTATTTTTTATTTTTCATGTTTCATTTTTAATTTTTAATTTTTTATTTTTCATTTTTGGTTTTTCATTTTTCATCTCTCATTTTTCATTTTTATTTTTTATTTTTCATTTTTCGTTTGTTATTTTTTATTTTTTATTTTTCATGTTTCATTTTTAATTTTTTATTTATTCATTTTTCATTTTTCATTTTCAAACAGGTTATTACATATCATAATTTTTTCACTAATACGTCACACCGATTTTGTCTTACATCTCACATGTTACGCTGTTTGTGTGATTGTATTGTGAAATAGAAATGTACCCCCTGCGCGTATAGATGTTTACATATCAAAAAATGAAACAGTATATCTCGAACCGAACACTTCATGTCAATCTTAGCTCTTATGCTGCCGGAGATCATTAGTTACAAATAAACGCACCAACGATTTTATGAATCACATTTATTAAAATTAAATCAAATTTTTTAATTAACTTTTTTTAATTATAATACCTACATGATTTAAAACAATATATAATTTGTCTGGAAATAGAATGCCTTTAATTAGTTTCGTGGCTAAATTAAATTCATCATTAAATGTATGTACAGAAGTTCATTTGCCAAATAAATGCTTGTAAAAATTTCTAAAATTCTATAAAATTCAGTGTGTATTTCTGGCAAAAAATTCATAAATCATTCGAACATACAACAAGATTTATAATGTTACTGTGTCTCAGCTCATAAACAAAAAAAAAAAAAACAAAACAAAAAAAATCAGAGATGAATGATCCCGTACTGTACAAGCCAAACGGTTAACGGAAAGACATTTTTCTCCAAATTCATAATTGGAAAACAAAATCAACAACAAATAATAATTTACCCCCACCAACACAATTTCAATTGAGAAAAATATAACACTACCCCAGAAATAAACGAAAAGCAAAAAAAAACTTAAAATAGAGAAACTTAAACATGAAATGTTAAAAAATTAAATAAATAAAAAATGCCGGTTTGCAAAAAAAATCTTATTAAAAACAAGAGATAATTTGAGCAATTTGTCTGTGTGTAATTTGCGCTCTCTTGCTCTTTGTTTTTGTTATTTTTTCTTTCTTTAATATTCACCGTATTATAGGTTTTGTTAAATTTTTGTTGATCTTTTTTTCTCTTTGTTATGGGTTTTTAGTTGATCACAAAATTTAAATACATTTATTTTCCAATTTAACGTGGTCCGGGTCACAGCCTTATTGCCTAAAAATTAACAATAGCGCGTTTTGATATTTGTTGTTCAATTTTTTGTGTATATTTCTATATTTTCAGAATTAAAAATATCACAAAGTTCAGTGTTTGTGTTTCTTTTACGTTTGAACAAATGAGCAATACAATACAATCAGAAATACGTTAGAAAATATTGAATGTGTAAAATTTAAGTGAAAAAGAAAATTAAATTTTATATAGTGAAAAAAAAAAATAATAAAGGTTATTTGAAAATATATTTACAAAAAATTTTTTTGTTAAAATATTAAATTTTCGCCTTTAAATAATATACACATACATATATATAAATTTCTATAAATTAAAGGGAAAATTTTAGTGCTAGTGCTTAAAACTTGAATGAGCCCAATGAGTGGTTTTCGGCATCAACTTAAGGTAAAATTTCAGTTTCTGCGTAAAACCCAGGATCAAGTCAAAACAATTTCAGGTTTTTAATTCAAAAAAGTTTTCTGCTAAGACACGTTTAGATTGATCTAAATACAAAATTGCTATTTTAAAATAATATTCTATAAGGAGCCAATAGGGCTATCAATTGTTATATCTCTAGCAGTTTTAAAGGTCAAATTTTGTTTCAGATTTTCTGGGATGTTTAAACATTTATCATACCAACATTTGTCTAGATAAAAATACATATAAAAATGTCCAGGGTGGTGGCTGAAAACAATCTATCGGCTTTGTGTTTAAATGTGTTTGTTAAAAATGAAAAATATTTATTTATTCTTACAAATCAATTTCATCGCCTGCAAATTAATAACCCTCCGAACAAAAAACTTAATCCAATCTCTATTCTAATCCTCAAAACTGTTGGTAAAGTTGAATTCCGGAATAGCCTTCAAAGTGTGCAGCAATTCGTCTTTTATCTCCACAATAGATTCAAAACGGTGGCCACGGAGTATTCATATGAGTTTATTGAATAGCCAGAAGTTACACGGTGCTAAATCAGGTGAATATGGTGGTAGTGGAATGATATGAGTTGATATGGTCTCGAAGAATTACTGCATTATGAGACGATGCATTATTGTGGTGCAAAAACTATGAGTTGTATGCATATTTTTGCGAATGATTTTACGCAAATCACTCATAACACTCAAGCAATATTCCTGGTAAACCGTTTGGCTCGTCGGAAGGAATTTATAAGCCATTACACCACGATAATCGAAGAAAACTACTTTGACGTGATCTTTTCGGTCCAAGTCTCTTCTCCCCATAATAATGGGCTTCATTTCGTTTTGCTAGATGAAAGTATTGTTTCAGAGATATTACGGTCTTTTTTTAAAAAAATTGTAGTGTTTTTGGAACCAATCGATATTTGACGCTTTTGAGTCTCAAAATTCCTTTTAAAATGGTTTTGACTGATCCTTTTGAAATGTCAAAAGCATCAACAGAATCTCTAATTGTCAATCGATGACTTTTCAACAAATCTCTGATTTCGTTGACGTGGTGTTCATATGTTTTTTCTCGTCCGGGACATTTTTTATATTCCACACTCTCTCTGCCTGCTTGGAACTACTTGTAACAAGTTTTTGATGTGTAACATTTAAACGCGCGTGTGGGGGGGGGCTTGGGGTAAAAACCTATTTACAACACAATCACAAAAACAGCGTAAGATGTAATACATAAGACAAAATCTGTGTGACTTATTATTGTATTGTTGCAAAATTATGATATGTAATAACCTTTTTGTCGCAGTTGAAACATAAAAAATTGAAAATGAAAACTCAAAAATGAAAAATAAAAAATGAAAAATAAACAAGTAAGAAAATTATAGTCGGTCGAGATCGATTATATGATACCCTATACCATGCGTTTAGAGACCCTATCTCATAGGCCCGACTAACTGGAAATAGAAAATAAGCTGCAGATATGAAAAAGTTCATATCGGATGCTAGGCCCAAAAATGAAACGATCCTGACTATGTTTGATAAAGTCTCTTGTATTTTGGGAAAATATATACAAACAAAATTTGAGAAGAATCAGTGCGATATTTTTGTTTTTTGATAGATTTAAGTGAAGATCGGGAAGCTGCTCTATATGGGGCCTTAACTAAGAGTTCTCCCTGGGATCATTTTTAGACTACCCATTATGGATGTAATAAACGTATACAAACCCAATTTGAGTAAGATCTATATGACAATTTGGATCTTATGGCAATTTATGTCGATTTTATAGGGGTCATTTGTATGGGGGCTAGGTCTGAACATGGACCGATTCTCACCAATTTCAATTGCGTTCATCCTATGCCCAATGAAAGCTTACATACCAAATTTCACCAAAATATATTCATATTTGCGACCTGAAGTTTGATTACAAGGTTTACATGGACTCACAGACGGACGGACGGACACACGGACGGAAGTCGTTAAATCGAATCAGTTAGTGATTCTGATTCGATCGGTATAATTAAAGATGGGTCTAGGTCAAATATTTTTGGTAGTTACAAACAGCAGCACAGAGTCATTATACCCAAGCCACATAGTGGTATAGGGTATAAAAATGAAAAACGAAAAATAAAAAATTAAAAAAGAAAAATTAAAAATAAAAAATGAAAAATAGAAAATGAAAAATAAAACATGAAAAATGAAAAATAAAAAATGGAAAATGAAAACTCAAAAATGAAAAATAAAAAATGAAAAACGAAAAATAAAAAATGAAAAAAGAAAAATTAAAAATAAAAAATGAAAAATAAAAAAAAAAAAAAATATAAAACATGAAAAATTAAAAATAAAAAATTAAAAATAAAAAATGATAAATGAAATTACAGTCGGTCTAGCCCGACTATACGATACCCTATACCATGGTTAAGAGACCTTATCTCTTCGGTCCAACTAATTGGATATAGCAAATATGCATAAACCAAATTTGAGTGGCATTTTTGTTAATTTTTTTCGCTGCAGATATGAAAAAGTTCATATCGGATACTATATTTAAATGGGGACTAGATCGAAAAATGGACCGATCCACTATATTTGGTAGAGTCACTTATACTTTGAAAAAATATATACAAACCAAATTTGAGAAAAATCTGTGCAATATTTTTGTTTTTTGATAGATTTAAGTGAAGATCGGGAAGCAGCTCTTTATGGGGCCTATGACTTAGAATTTTCCTATAGGGAGTATTTTTTAGCTACTGATTAATGGATGTAATAAACACATACAAACCCAATTTGGCTGAGATCTATATGACAATTTGGATCTTATGGCAATTTATGTCGATTTCAAAGGGGTCATTTGTATGGGGGCTAGGTCTGAACATGGACCGATTCCCACTGATTTCAATAGCGTTCATCCGATGGATGATAAAAGCTTATATACCAAATTTCGTCAAAATGTATTCATATTTGCGACCTGCAGTTTGATTACAAGCTTTACATGGACACACAGACGGACGGACAGATAGTGATTCTGATTCGATCGGTATAATAAAAGATGGGTCTAGGTCAAATATTTTTGGAAGTTACTCACAGCAGCACAAAGTCATTATACCCAAACCACATAGTGGTATAGGGTATAAATATATAACCATTAATTTTTACTAGCAGATTCCAACGCTCGAAATTCGAGTGCAAGTTCTAGGCAACTTTTTCTTCAACTTAGCCAATTCACAAACCAACACTTTTTTGATTTATCTATAATATTAATAGGCTAGGCGATATTTTTTACACCGATTTTTTGTTCTACCGTTTTATCCCGCTTTTGACCAAACGTATATTATATGAAAAGTATTTCTTTTTAGCCGTTCACCAGATTTACAGATTTTTAAATTTTTTTGTAAATTGTATTTAAAGTTGCTACTAACACATACATAAAATTATACATTTGCTATGTGCTTGTTTATTAAATTTAATAATATGTTTGTTAATGAGTTTGTCATCTTCATTCACAATAATAATAAACCAAAAAAGTGTTGGTTTGTGGATTGGCTAAGTTGAAAGTTGCCTAGAAATTGCTCTCGAATTTCGAGCGCTGGAATCTGCTAGTTATTATTATTGCGAATGAGGAAGACAAACTTACAAACACATTAACAAATTTAATAAACACACACATAGCATTGTATAATTTTATGTATGTGTTAGTAGCATTTAGTGTTATTTAAATGTAATTTAATGGCAAAAATTTAAAAATCTGTAAGTCTGGTGAACAGCTAAAAAGAAGCATCTTTCAAAAAATATACGTTTTGTCAAAATCGGGATAAAACGGTAGAACAAAATATTGGTCACAAGAAATCGCCCAGCCTATTAACATTATAGATATAAATAAATTTACAATGTATTCGTATTATTAATTTTATTATTATATTATTATTATTATTAATATTATTATTATATTATTATTATTATTATTATTATTATTATTATTTTTATTATTATTATTATTATTTAATTATTGACCAACACTCAGGGGATGCGCCCTACAAATGCAGTGTTTTGTGTTGAAAGACGAGGATAGTGGGAGCAGTGATTGTAGATAATTGCCTTAAATTTTATTAGATTATAACTGTTAGGAAAAACCGGCGCGGGGAGTTTATTCCACATACGGCTAGTTTGACTGATAAACGAATTTTCTCTGTAATGCGTTGCACAGTCAACTGGACAATAGACTACAAACGGATGTGATCTACTATAGAAGCGGGTAGAGCGAACTTAAACTCGGGCACTTGGAATAAGTTCGCTAATCTCAGAAGGACATTTCCCATGGTATTATCTATAGAACAGTGCTGTAGAACACGTATTCCGACAATGTTCTAATGAGTCAATAGAGTTGGATACCCTACTCCCGTTAATGAGCGGCAAGGTCCAATTGCTCCAAAATAGACTTTGAAGTTCTTGCGAGTTGTATTCCATTTTCGGTTGGACGTAAGTGGTATAGATTTTAAGAGGTGGTGGGGGGGGGGGGGTAAGGTTTTAAAAGTTGAAAAAGTCGTATTTTCATAATTCTTTTTTGAAGATATGAATAATGTTGGACTATTTATTTCATATACACGTTATAGCAGAACATTTGAAGAATCTTTGGAACAATTTTCAATTAAAAGTTTGAATAAATAAGTTCGTGACAGTGAATCTCCAGAGGCATTGTTGTTTTGCGGTGAACTCGTTACCGGATCATGTGAAATAAAAAAAATCGAAATGCGTTTTTAAAAGGTGACATGTTTCCAGAGGTAGTGACGAAGAGTTTCTTAATTTTTTTTTTTTTTTTTTTTTTGGAAGCATTTTGAAGCGAAAAACACAATTTTTGCTATAAAATTTCTGGAATTTGTTGTTTTAAAAAATGGGGATGAAAATGGAAAATAAAAAAAACTCTTCGTGGTTACCTAATGTTTTATGTGTAGATATAGTTTGTAAAATTTCAAAAGAATCGGTCAAGTAGATTTTGAGTTATGATGTTTCCGGACTTCGAACATCGCTGGAAACGGTGTATCTTCTTTAGTTCTGCTCCGATTTTCTTGAAATTTTGACACAACACTCTCGACATATACATTCAGAGAAATGCAAAAAAGGTTTTAAAACCTTACCCCCCCTTAAGGAGATTAGAAGAAGGGAAGTAATTTTTGCAGTATGTATTTTAGAACATTGTTCTGCAAAGCGTGTGCCGCGGCACACTGGTGTACCGTGGTAATCAGTTAGTGTGCCGCGGAATTATTTGTTTGTTCCCAAATTTATTCTTAATAGCAATTTATTGTTACAATAATCTATAATCCGCCTTGAAAAAATGTGAACTTTTCTTTTCTTTATCAATTTCCATTTTAAATTTAAGTGGCAACGTGTATCTCTTCTCAAATTTGACGGATGTGAAATAAAAGAGCTTTTATTTTGTCTGTCACTACCTGGTTATACCACAGGAGAAGAAATATTCAAAGAAATAGACCAGTACTTCAGTGACCATATTTTGTACATTTGTACAGATGGAGCAGCGGATATGACGGAAAAATTAGGGGATTTGTAACCAAAGCTTCTACAAAAACCTCAAATATTAAAAATGTACATTATTTTTTTACACAGGGAAGGACTGATAACGAAGTCTCCGCCTGATGAATTGTTGTCTGTCCTACAAGAAGTTGATAAAATTGTCAATTACATCAAGTCGCGAACGCTGAACTTTCCTCTGTTTAATGCAGATCATCAGTCACTTCTGTTTCATACAGAAGTACGATGGGTTTCTCGCGGAAAAGTACTATCTCGGATTTACGAGCTAAAAAATGAAACCCAGAAGTTTTTAGAGGCCCAAGGTTCAGATTTTGCTTCTGTGTTTAAAAAAGAAGAATGTGTAGTAAAACTTGCATATCTGGCGGACATATTCTCTCATTTGAGTGAGCTCAACAGAAAAGTGCAAGGCAGAAATTCTAATATTTTAACGTCTTCGGACAAAATTTAAAGCTTTTACGCTAAGTTGGTGTTATGGATCAGCCACGCTGTAAATGGTAGTAATGAAATGTTTCCAAATGTAATGGCTGCCGATTCAGAAAAAAAGTGCAGGCTTTGATAGTAAAACACTTGGAGGTATTAGCAGAAAAAATTAACTGTTATTTGCCCATTTTCCTGCAATCTATGGACTGGGTATGAAACCCATTCTCGGATAACATTTCCCTTGGACACTTACCGATAAAAAAAATGATTATCCACTACTTTCAAGGCGTGCTGGAAAATCTAGTACAATTTTCCACAACCTACTTATGCGAATTGGGATTTTCAACTCTCAATATTATTAAATCGGAAAATGAGAACGCCCGAGGTCGATCAATGAAGAGATGAGAGCATCCTTATCAACGATTGCTCCAAATTTTGATCGCCTGTGCTCAGTTAAACAGGTTCACATTTCTCACTAAACATCTTTTCATTGATTTAAGTAATAAAAAAATATTAAATAAACATTGCTTTTTATCTTTGGTGTACCTCTAAAATGTCTTGATCTGTTAAGTGTACCTTGAACACAAAAAGTTTGCGGAACACTGTTACAAACTGGCATTCACTTGAGACTGATATGTAGGATACACCATACAACATTTTATAAACATAGCAAATGTAGTTGTATAGTTGTATATGATTTAAAATTGAAAATTATCAACAACAATTTTACACTATTGTAAAGTAATAGACGATACAACAGATAAATGATTATATCCAATTTTAATTGCCCTAATATATCTCTTATCGTATAACTAGCGAAGTAGCTATTTTTCAGATAAAAATATAAACACAATAAAATTTAAAATTATACCTGTTTATATTAGAGGATCGGACTGGGAAAATGAATTTAGAATACTAAAGAACTTATTCTTAAATAATCCAGCTGAAAATGTAATTTTTGTAGGTGATATGAATGTACGCAGGAAGGAAGGAATGCAGGATCAGAAGAAAGAAAATCAAGAGATGAAGTGGTTAATTCCAGAGGAAGAAAACTATTTGAATTTTGTGAAGATTTCGGATAATTTATTATAAATGGTCGAACATTTGGCGATGAAAATGGCGAATATACTTTTTTGAATTCAGAAGGAAACTCTGTTAATGATATATGTGCAATATCTGAGGATGCACTGCACTTTGTAGAAAAATTTGAAATTGAATCCAAAATGCGGTCAGATCACATGCCACTTAGATTAACGCTGAGTATTACATCTTCAAATGAAGTCCATACAAATTTAAATTTACTGCCCAAACTATTGTGGAAAGATTTGCAAAATGAAAAATATCAAAAAAATCTTAATAAAAACTTATTAGCAGGCGATTTCATGAATCTGGAAGAAATAGTTGCGATAATTAAGAGACCTTTACCAAACCATGAACAGCCAACGAATAACCCGGTATTCAAAACCAAATGGTTCAATTATAAATGCTTGAAAGCTAGAAATAAAACCTTCTCCCTGTTGAATGATTTCAGAAAGTCAAATAATCCGGAAGATAAAGATAAATATCTTCAAGCTAAAAAACACTAAACAAGCGTATGTAAAAAGAGGCAAAAAGATTATGCTGAAGAAATTAGTAGCAAAATCAATAGAATAAATGATTCGAAACAATGGTGGAAGCTTGCAAGAGAAATAAGGGGAGAATGTTTAAAAATAGGTACAAACATTTCAGCGGAAGACTTCAAACAATACTTTGAGATGTTGCTAAACCAACCACAGCTATCAAGAGATATACAATACACACCGATGTGGCACGAAAATTATGAATTAGAAAAGCTTATAACTGCTCAAGAAACAATTTTGTTAAAAACAAAGCAAAACAAAGCCCTGGGGATGATCGGGTGCCTTACAAAATGATTAAGTATGCGACTGATGAATTTCTTAATGAATTGGCTAATGTTTTTCATATTATCTTTGAAACTTTCAAAGTATGTAAAGAATTTGAGAGCAGCATTATATTTCCAATACATAAGAAAGGAGATCCAAATTGTCCTAATAATTATCGAAGAATTTCTTTTATGAATTGTGCGGCAAAGTTGTTAATGGGAATCATAATTTCCAGACTTACAAAATGGATAGAAGAATATAATATTTTAAATGAATTTCCAGCTGGATTTAGAAAAAATTATTCAACTGTAGATAATATATATATAATTTATCAGCTATTGTTCATTCGAAATTCAGTGAGAAAAAGAAAGTCTATGCTTTCTTTGTGGACTTTAAAACAGCATTTGATAGAGTACCAAGAAAACCTCTAATATTTAAACTTCATGCAATAGGTATGTCATCTTAAGTAGTTAACTTCATTGAAAATATTTATGGTAATACGAAATCGGCAGTGTGGACAGGTAATGATTTATCTGAATCCCTTGAAACTTATACTGGAGTAAAACAAGGGTGTCTTCTATCAACATTGCTGTTTACTCTTTACCTTAACGATCTTCATGAACACTTAGGAGGTGGTCTGTTAATAGATAATATAAATGTGCGCCTACTACTTTATGCAGATGATATCGTTTTACTTGCAGATGATATAGACATTATGGTAAAAAAAGTTGGAAAATTACTGTGATCAATGGAATATGTTGAAAGAAGAAATATTTCAGCAAAAAATAGCAATAATGCAACGTGGTTTTCTTTCACGAATAAACCAAATATAACCCTTAAAAGAAGTGGAAGCTATCAGTTTGTAGGTCTATACAAGCGTACGCAGCTCAGATTTGGGGATTCAGGCTATATGATGAAGTAGACAAGCTACAACGTTACTTTTTGAAAAGAATTTTAAAACTTCCAGACTTCACACCAAACTGTGCTCTAATGTTAGAAACAAACGCAGAATGCAGCTATTTTTATACCCTCGAATTACATATGAATTACATCTATAGAACTTTATTTCAGTATAATCACAACAGGCTACCTCTCAAATTGACCATAAAGTTAATTGTTAACAATATCTTTTGGGTAAAAGAATTGATTGAAATGGGTAGGAATTCGGAATTCAATCTGGAAACGTTTCAGCACAAGAATGGATTAGCAGGGGATCCCTTTTACTACAAGAATTAAAATCAAAAACTCTTATGAAAATGCAACAACAAGCAGTAAACAGTAGATCTCGCTTCTACAAATATTTAGATTATAGTTTATCAATCAGTTATATCGATAGTTCATATAATCAGATTCAAGTCAACCATTTTCAAAGCCAAGGTGTGATATATTGCCAATAAATTCAAACACGTTTAGTAACACAGAAGATAAGAGATGCACGTTATGTAATACTGGAGAAGATGAAACATTACAACATTTTATTGCAAAATGTCGTATACTTAAAGAATTCAGAAACAGATACTTTGAGAAACCATATCTTAGTGAAATCGAACTTATTAATATACTAAACGGTAGCATGCTCAACGGGTGGAGCAGACTTTATAACTATGTTAAAAATGCTTTTAAATATAGACAGATGATAATTGAAGAATTTTTATAGGTTCATTACTAAATATAACAAAAAATATATATTTTGAACATGCTTATACATCTTATTTTAAGACAAAAATTTTTATTCACAGACGACCATAGGTCTGTTATTTACTCTCTTTATTTTTATTTTATTTTTATTATAAAATGTTTATACTTAATAATTTGAAAAAAAATTATTAAAATTTTATGTTACATAGTTTATGAGCGACTTTGTAAAGAGACTTTTGTAAAATTTTGATGTTTTTTCTTTCTCAATATTCAAAACGTCATGTTTTGTAAACAAAAGGGATATAGAGTCAAAAATATTATATTTGTTAAACTCCTACAATATATAATACTTAAAGTAAATTTCTTTGATATCAAATATTACAAATCCGAAGGTGATTTTGATTCGAGCGGTATAAGTCAAATATTTTTGGTAGTTACAAACATCAGCACAAACTCATTATAGCCTCATTACAAAGTGGCATATGGTATTCAAAAATAAATATCATATCATTTCGATTGTTTTTGAAAATATCTTGCCTGCTTGAGGTTTTCTTTAATGATCTTAGCAAGTGATGTTAGATCTGAATTTTATTTATAGCCCTAGTGTGTAATTATTGCAAAATATTTTTTTTAATGTTCCTTTTAGTCAACTCTCATCTTTCAGCATTAATATAAAATATTTTAATTAAATATTTGTTGGTATTTTGTACACACACTTTGAGACTAAGAAGATAAATTAAACACATTCTATTAAATATATTATATATATATATTTGTTGTTATCTTAAGGCAGGTCAACAGTCAAATATTCTAACCCATGACTATGACAATCGATTAATTTTTTTTTATTTGCTTTTAAGAATTCAAATATTTTATATGCTTTTTTTTATTGTTATTTTACCTACATCTTTCATTTCGACATTTTTGTTTGCAATTTGTTTTTGTACATTTTTTTTTAATTTCTTGTGTTTTTTCAGTCTGTGATTTATTTTTAGAATTATTTTTTTTTATTTATATACTCGTACATACAATGTTTATATTTTGTTTATAATAAATAATATTTAAAACAAAAACATCTTAATTTATTGGGCATTTTTTGTTTGTAAAATGTTTGAGTATTATACCCTACATCACTCTGTAGTCGGGCTATAATAAGTTTGTGCCTATGATTGTAGCTACCTAAACTTCTTGCTTTATAAGAATAATTATTTTAATAATACCGAACGATGCTGACTCTCTTTTGGGTACATTATCTGAAACACTACTGAACTCTACCCGTAAATAGGGGTCCTGGTTGATTTTTAGTTTTCTATTTGCCGTGATTTTATAGGTCATTGACTACTTAGTTAAAACATAAGTGTAATAATTTTAATTAATTACAATTTAAAAAAAAAATTGTATACTTAGCTCTGTCACTGAGAAAAATTGTGTGGTACTACAACAAGATTCTTTTAAATTGAGCAAACACCGATTTGTTTAGAAAAGAAAACAATTTTGAGAATATTTTTTTTATGTCAAAAATTATGAGTTTTAGTTAAAACCTTGATTGTTTAAGAGAGAAAATAATTTCGTAAAAAAGTTTGTTTAGAAATGTGTTTTTATGATAAAATATTATATGAGAAAAATGTTGTTTGTAAAAATTTTTCATGAAAAAATAAGATATAAAAAATATATTACTAAGAAATATCTATAATATTAATAGGCAAGGCGATTTCTTGTTACCGATGCTACTGTGTCAGTTTTAATCCTATTTTGACTACACGTGCCTCATTTAAAAGGAATTTCTTTTTAGCTGTCCACCAGATTTGCAGATTTTTAAATTTTAGATTTTTTTTGGAGTAAACTGCATTTAAAGTTGTTACTAACACATACATAAAATTATACAATGCTATGTGTGTGTTTATTAAATTTGTTAATGTGTTTGTAATAATAATCTAACCCATAAAAACAAAGTTTTTATTAAAACTCTTTCTTTCCTTATGCATTTGAGTTTTGACTATCTCCGTTACTGTGCGTGACTGTGTGTGACTATCTTAAACTTAATCTTTGACCACAACAAGGCTATTGACAAAGTTCCAGATCCATCGGATGAGTGGAAGTGGGGTTTTAATCTCTCCGTGACTGTGCGTGACTATGTCAAAGTTAATCTTTTTTCACAGCAAGTCTATCGACCAAGTTTCAGATCGGTCAGGTGAGGGTAAACATTCAGATCACTCCGTGACTGTGCGTGACTAAGTCGAAGTTAATCTTTTCTTCACAGCAAGTGTATATCGACCAAGTTTCAGATCGATCGGATGAGAGGAAATGACATTTAGATCACTGCGTGACTGTGCGTGACAACGCGTGACTGTGCGTGACTACCCCAAAATTAATCTGCAGTCACGACAAGACTATGGGCCAAGTTTCAGATCAATTGGATAAGGGGGAATGGGGTCCACCCATGAGTTTGTTTTTTTTGTGTTGATTTGTGAATTGGCTATAATGGATTAGCATACCTTAAGGGTCTTTATTTAATGAAAAAATAAAATTTCCTAGAATTTGCACTCGAATTTCGAGGGCTGGAATCTGCTAATTAAATTTAATGGGAAAAAATGAAGAAAATTAAATCCATGCGTTTTAATCGATTTTAAGTGAAAATGGGAATAGAATGAGGAAGTTCTTCTCTTCCGATGGTGATATAAAAAATAATGTATGTATAGAACGGCTATATCTCATTGAATTTCATTTATTTCACTTTTTTAATCGTATATAATTTTATTTTATTCTGTTTAATTTTCCTATTTTATTTTTTATTTTATTTGATGTTATTTTATTAAATTTATTTTATTTTATTTTTACTTTTATTTTTACTTTTATTTTTATTTTTTTATACATATATAGATTTATTTTCACTTTAAATTTTATATTATTTTAATTTATTTCATTTTATTTTATTTATTTTTATTTTATTTTATATTATTTTATTTTATTATATTTTATTTTATTTTTTTAAATTTAATTTAATTTTGTTTTATTTCAATTTTTAAAATTTTATGTTAATTTATTTTATTTCATTTTATTTTATATTATTTTAATTTATTTTATGTTATTTAGTTTTATTTTTAATTTATGTTATTTTATTTTATTTTATTTTATTTTATTTTAATTCTATTTTATTTTATTTGTTATGTTATTTATTTTTATTTTTAAATTTAAATTATTGTATTTTATTTTATTTATTTAAATTTTATTTTTATTTGTATTTTTATTTTTAATTTTATATTATTTTATTTAATTTTATTTTATATTATTTTATATTATTTTATTTTATTTTATTTTATTTTATTATATTTTAATTTATTTTATTTTATTTTATTTTATTTTATTTTATTTTATTTTATTTTATTTTATTTTATTTTATTTTATTTTATTTTATTTTATTTTATTTTATTTTATTTTATTTTATTTTATTTTATTTTATTTTATTTTATTTTATTTTATTTTATTTTATTTTATTTTATTTTATTTTATTTTATTTTATTTTATTTTATTTTATTTTATTTTATTTTATTTTATTTTATTTTATTTTATTTTATTTTATTTTATTTTATTTTATTTTATTTTATTTTATTTTATTTTATTTTATTTTATTTTATTTTATTTTATTTTATTTTATTTTATTTTATTTTATTTTATTTTATTTTATTTTATTTTATTTTATTTTATTTTATTTTATTTTATTTTATTTTATTTTATTTTATTTTATTTTATTTTATTTTATTTTATTTTATTTTATTTTATTTTATTTTATTTTATTTTATTTTATTTTATATTATTTTATTTTATTTTATTTTATTTTATTTTATTTTACTTTATTTTATCTTATATATTAACAGAATTTATGAATAAACTTTGCATTCAAGATTTTTTTCAATATTTTTCTTCTCTTAAACCTCTATAACTAGGGTTCTAACTAACGTAGGCTGTTGACATAGGTCTAAGAACACTCAATGGATCAAGCTCCTTCTTTTGAGCTATTAACTGCTTAAATTCGTTGGGTTTGAGGAAAGTTATGCGTGGAGAATCAACTTTACCTTTACTGCACGTTAACTTATCTTGGCATATTTTGGCATTACTGTACGTTAACTTCTCTTGGCAAATTCCTTGGGTTTGAGGAAAGTTATGCGTGGAGAATCAACTTTACCTTTCCTGTACGTTAACTTATCTTGGCATATTTTGGCATTACTGTACGTTAATTTCTCTTGGCAAATTCGTTGGGTTTGAGGAAAGTTATGCGTGGACAATCAACTTTACTTTTACTGTACGTTTACTTCTCTTCGCATATTTTGGCATTACTGTACGTTAACTTCTCTTGGAAAATTTTGTTGTTATATTATAAACATTAATATAATATACATAATATAATGCTGCGGAGCAGCAGGGGTCCTCTAGTTTTATTTATTTTTATTTTAAATTTTTTATTATTTTATTTTATTTTATTTTATTTTACTTTATTTTATTATATTTTATTTTAATTTATTTTATTTATTTAATTTTATTTTATTATATTTTATTTTAATTTATTTTATTTTATTTTATTTTATTCTATTTTATTTCATGTTATTTTATTTTATTTTATTTTATTTATTGTTTTTTATTTATTTTTTATTTAAATTTGTTTATATTTTATTTTTATTTTTGTTTGTGTTTTTATTTTTATTTTTGTTTTTATATTTTTATTTTTATTTGTATTTTTATTTTTATTTTTATATTTAATTTTACTGTTACTTTTACTTTTATTTTATTTTATTTTATTTTATTTTATTTTTATTTTTATTTAATTTTTAAATTTATTTTTATTTTTATGTTAATTTTTATTTTATTTTATTTTGTTTTCTTTTATTTTTTTTTTATTTTATTTTATATTATTTTATTTTTATTTTATTTTATATTATTTTATTTTATTTTATTTTATTTCATTTAAATTTATTTAATTTTATTTTGTTTTATTTTATTCCATTTAATTTTAATTTATTTTATTTCATTTCATTTTATTTTATTTTATTTTATTTTATTTTATTTTATTTTATTTTTATTTTATATTATTTTATTTTATTTTATTTTATTTTATTTTATGTTATTTTAATTTATTTTATTTTATTTTTTTTTATTTTATTTTATTTTATTTTATTTCATTTAAATTTATTTAATTTTATTTTGTTTTGTTTTATTCCATTTTATTTTAATTTATTTTATTTAATTTTATTTTATTTTATTTTATTTTATTTTATTTTATTTTATTTTATTTTATTTTATTTTATTTTATTTTATTTTCTTTCATGTTATTTTATTTTATTTAATTTAATTTTATTTTTGTTTTATTTTTTTATTTTATATTATTAATTTAATATTATTTTTTGAATTTCGCTTTGTTTTTTTTTATTTTATTTTTTTATTATTTTATTTTGTTTTATTTATTTTTATTTTCATATTTATTTTTATATCTATTTTTATTTTTATTTATTTTTTTATTTTTATTTTAATTTAAATTTAATTTTTAATTTTAAATTTATATTTTATTTTTATTTTAAATTTTATTTATATTTTATTATATTTTTTTATTTTGTTTTATTTTATTTCATTTTACTTTTTTTTATTTTATTTTATTTCTTTTATTATTTTTAATTGTATTTTTACTTTTATTTTTATTTTTATTTTAATTTTTATTTTAATTTGTATTTTTATTTTAATTTGTATTTTTATTTTAATTTTATTTTTATTTCTATATTTTATTTATTTTTTTTGAGTTTACTTGATTTTAGTTTACTATATTTTATTGAATTTATTTCTTTTAATTGATTTCATTATAGCCTATACGACTATATGTTCAGGGCACAATGACTTTGTGCTGATATTTGTAACTATCAAAAATATTATACGTATCGAGAATCATTTTATTAGTCGATTTAGCGATGTATGTCCGTTGTCTGTATGTCCATGTAATATGTTAGCACGACCGCGATTGAAATTGGTGAAAATCGACCCTATGAGGTCGACTTAAATTGCCATAAGATCCACCGATTTTCTCCCATTTGGTTTGTGTATTTTTTTTTTTTTTTTCAAAATATAAGTGACTTTTCCTAATATGGTCAGGATCGATATGAACTTTTATTTTATATCTATTATTTTATTTTAGGTTATTGTATTTTACTTTTTTATTTTTTTATTTTTTAATGGGAATGGAGTAAGCAGAAATCTAGATTATTTATTATTATTTCATTTAATGCATTCAAATCCCTGTACAACAAGACAGAGTTTCATATTTACAGTACAAAGAAAATATTTTATAATATCCATAATATTAATAGGCTTGGCGATTTCTTGTTACCGATGTTTTGTTCTACCGTTTTATTCCGATTTTGACAAAACGTGTATTATTTCAAACGTATTTCTTGTTAGCTGTTCACCAGATTTACAGATTTTTAATTTTTTTCTTTGTTTTGACTAAATTGCATTTAAATTTGCTACTAACACATGCATAAAATTATACATATGCTATGTGTTGTTTATTAAATTTGTTAATGTGTTTGTTAATGAGTTTGTTATCTTCATTCACAATAATAATAAACCAAAATAGTGTTGGTTTGTGAATTGGCTAAGTTGAAAAATAAAGTTGCCTCGAAATTGCACTCGAATTTCGAGCGTTGGATTCTGCTAGTTATTAATTATTAACATAACATACTTAGTATAATATAAAAATATTTATAAAAAGAATATTTAAAAAAGTAAATTAAAAAAGTTTTTAAGCTTTTAGCATTGCTGTTTAATTGTTGACTTAGTCGAAGATTCTTTTAGACTTCCATTCGGATACTAGGCATTGATATGTAGGATTTTCAATATTTCGGTTTCTTGGCGATTGGAAAAAAAGAATTTTGTCAAATATATATTTGGGGGTTTGTAAAATTGCAAGTTATCACAAGATTTTTCGCTTACTAACAATTTCAATTTTCTGGCTATTTAAAACATTATCTTCAGAAATAGTGGGACTTAAACTTGTAACGGTAGAAGTTGAAAATATTTTCCGATCTTTATTTAAATATATAATATGTCTGAGGAAAAATTTTAAAAAGTGGAATTTTTTTGAATTACAGATGCGTTAAACATATTTGCATCTACTTGGCAGTCAATATTGTTGTGCGAATTGCCTATTCTTATTTCACGAATAATATTCCAAGTTTGTTGAGAACTGATAACAATGCTAAACCGTTTGGAATAATATTCGGTTCTAGCATATATGATATGTTTAATAACACTTTTCCTGGCAATGGATTAATTAAGTTTAAAAATTAATTAAATGAAAATTCTATGTAGCTAAACAAATATATAATATATTCTTATTATATCACCAGGAAGAAAGATTTACAAAAGTTAGAATGAAGTCTGAAGTGCTCGTAATAAAAATATAATATATTCTTAGACATTTACGTATCTCGCTCACTTAATGTGGGCAAAATACCAATTTATTTCTAGATCATCTCAGAACTATTTATTACAAAATTTTTAATACCTTGTAGCAGTTTAGAATGCCTTGAGTTTACAGAAATTATAATGCATCTCACATAACTCTGTCTATGAAAATGTTTTTGCGCAATATTAATTAATTAATTTTGTTTGTTTGTTTGCCTATAAAACAATCGCAATATGCGAATAAACAGTTTATTATTATATTAAAACCATCAGTGAAATTGTTTATTTTATAAACATTTAATGCGTGAGTGTTTTAATATTTGGCATTTAATCATAACGACATACAAAAGACGTGACCAATTTCGGTAATTATTCGTTTGTTATTAAAAAAATCTGTTCCCAAAGTTTATGTACATTATGTTTGTTTTTTAAGGAAATTGACAAATTTGGGAATTCCTAAAAATGTGCCCAAAATATATATGTATGTGTGTATATATTTTTGTTAAATTAATTTATGTGTTAGCATATAAACATAACCAGAACGTTGCGGTCTTTTTCATATAAAATTTACATAAAAAAAATTCAGAGCGTCGCCGCATTGACATACAATTTATTTTATTTTTATTGCGCAGTTTCTCATATTCTTATTTTTCAACTCTCATTCTCTATCTAATGTTGGCATATGTACATTGTCAAATTTGCTGTGGTGAATATCAATTTTGTAAACAAAAATCATATGTTTTTGATGATTAAGAAAGTATTTGAAAAAAATATATTTCGTAAATTAAAAGTAAATTTGAAATTAACGTTATATATTTAAAAGAGGGATAGAATATTATTTTTCAAACAATTAAAAGCAGAAAACATGAAAAAAAACTTTATAAAGAAAACATACACAAAATGTAAACATAAAATTTGCCGTCGACATTGTCCGTTGTTTAATTAAGTATTTTTATCCGCATCGGAAGAACGTCCAACGTGCATATAAGATCTTAAAATGAATAACTTAGGCCCTTATGGCTATCGAACATCGACTATCGAATGTCAAATTCGAATTATGAGCTGGCAGCACGGTCGAAAATTTCGCTGTAAAACGAATTTTCAATCGAACACAATTTTGTTTTCGATGCTGGGCGGCAGTTTGTAAAACTTATTGAAAATATAAGTTGTAAATTATTTTAATTTCATGAGATTGATCTGACTTGTGTGCATTGCCGCAGCAATTCATGTGTACAGCAATTCCATAAACGCCTCCTTGCAGTCTGTAAATAAATGGTACCCTTGTTAAAACCTTGCATAGTGGAATCCATTTCCAAAATGTTGCAAGCATCTTTCATGAAACATTGAAACAAATTTTGTTAGTTTCAATTTGAAATAGATGGTGGAATTTGAAATAGGCTTGTTGTTACCCTAAAATACCCACAAATTACTGCGTAACTACTTATTGGTTTGAACATTTGTAGTCAAGTGTAAAGATCATATTTCAGGCTCAAGGAAAATTACAGCTGGAGTTCCCCAAAGCAGCATACTAGGCCGTCTAATGTATATACTTAAGATATGCCCACAAATCCCCTGATTCACACGTCAACTTTTGCGGATGATACAGCGTTCATAAATATGCACGAAATCCTATAATTGCTGTTTCACAAAAACCTGTAATTGTTTCGAAGATTACCATAATTGATTTTATATTTTTGAGATATTTAGAATTAATCTTTTTCTAAGCCTTTTTATTTATAGTTTAATTAATTGTTGATTTATAGGTGTTCTGCTCTAAAGAAAGAAAAGAAAAATAATTTAATTTTTCAAATAGAAATTAAATCTTTCTATGGAAGACACGATCATTGCTTTATATAACAAGAAATTATAATAGAAACTGGCCAAAAAGAAAAGCGATTAAATTAAAACTAGCAGATTCCAACCCTCGAAATTCGAGTGCATATTCTAGGAAATTTTATGTTTTCATTTAATAAATTACTTTATCAGACAATTCACAATTCAACACTTTTTAAATTGGTTTATGTCCAAAATTATTTTTCAGTTCAAAACAATTATTATTGTGAATCAAGAAAACAAAGTCATCTTTTTTTTTACAAACACATTAACAAATTTAATAAACACACACATATCGTTGTATAATTGTATGTATGTGTTAGTTGCAACTTTAAATGCATTTTACTCCAAAAAAATTTTCCAGACAGTACAAATCTGTAAATTTCGTGGATAGCTAAAAAGAAATACCTTTCAAATAAGATACGTTTGGTCAAAATCGGGAAGAACTTATTTAACAAATCATCGGTAAAAAGAAATTGCCTTACCTATTAATATTATAGACTAAATTGCTATTCGAATTTAAAGTTTCAATATCGGCAACAATTTTAATAGTCTAGTCTTTTTAACCAAAATACAGACAAAATCTTGGATTTCAAGATAATATGCTGTAAATTTGTACATGCCTTCATTTTGACATCCTAAAACTTGTCTCAAACCCTACCGACGATAGAGTGGCCGCGACTATGGATTCCTAGGGGTCAAAGGTAAAAAAATCGACATTTTGTATATTTTTCGCCAATATCTCGGTTCCTATCGGTATTTCACTATTTCTATCTATTATAAATATTGTAGAGGGATAAATTCCCTACAACTTTTGTTTAAAACGTTTTTTTGTACGTTGAACTTTTTTTGAGATAGAGGGCAGTGAGCGCGCAGTGTGGTTCAACCTCGAGTATTATTCAAGCTCAATCCGTAGTCTCGATCAAATATAAGTCCTTTTATGTTTAAAAATTGTTGGTAAATATATACTTATAAATAATTTTAATTTTTTATTAACTTCTTCATTATATTTAATAACTTTTCTCTTTAGAGGTAAAAGCACATTCTAAACTATTCAAAAGATCTTATATAGTAGGCCATTCCATTTTAAAATTGCACACCAACAATCCGACCTGCTCAAATTTCAAATGCAACTAAACACCAAAGAAAAAACATCCAAGTAAACATATAATAGAAAAAAAAACTTCCAAACAAGGGATTTCCTCAATTTTTAAACATAAAAGGACTTATATTTGATCGAGACTACGGATTGAGCTTGAATAATACTCGAGGTTGAATCACACTGCGCGCTCACCGCCCTCTATCTCAAAAACAATTCAACGTACAAAAAACGTTTTAAACAAAAGTTGTAGAGAATTTATCCCTCTACAATATTTATAATAGATAGAAATAGTGAAAACCCGACAGGAACCGAGATATTGGCGAAAAACGTACGAAAAGTAGATTTTTTGACCTTTGACCCCTAGGAATCCATAGTCGCGGCTACCCTATCGTCGGTAGGGTTTGAGACAAGTTTTAGGCTGTCAAAATGAAGGTTTTTACGAATTTACAGCTTATTATATTGAATTCCGAGGTGAAGTCCCTAAAATGACTGGACTATAAAGAGGTAGCCGTAGCCAACAATAGTTGTAATTTTGAGTTTAAGACGCAGGTGGAGAATTTAAGACAGATTCGGCCCGAATTTAACACTCTTACTTGTTTTTAAATTATTTTTTATAATATATTTTATAATATTTTTTATAAGCATGTCATACACAAATACTCGTATGTCTAATTTTATGTTCCAAATCTATAGATCAAAGATCTTATGTTGTCGTTTCTAGTTTATCCCTGAAAATAGTGCCAGAAATATTGGCCTAGATTTTAGTCGCAAATAGAAATATTAATTTTCTATTTCATATTATAAACATCTGGAAGTGTAATTTTTTCACAATTACTTAAAATTTACATCTTTGGTAGTTGTTTAAAACCATATCCAAAGAAATTGTTACTTTAGAAGTAATAAAAAATTGATTCTGTTGCAATGACTACACTTTTTTTTACTGCCGATAAAATTTAAACGAATTTCAAACATTTCGTTTACCCTACTACACCTCCTCCATATAGAATAGTTTTTTTTTATTGTTTTTTTTTTGTTTTCCTACAAAGTTCGTCTGTAGTCGAAAAGTTTTTTTTTTTTTTACTTAAAAGCTATTAAAAAAAAAACTGTCCAAACGCATTAACTTGTTGATTTTTATTGTTATTATATTTAAATACTAATGGCTAATATGTTTAATACATAATAATTATTTGGCAAAATAACAAATAATCTCATTATATTTTTACTCAACTGCTTTTTTGGTGTTACCTTCTCTACATTTTGTTTAAAATATATTTGTTTACCCAGTTAATAAATTTTTCGTTCTTATACATGTTCATTTGGTTTTTGTTTGTTTTTTTTTTTTTGTTAATTTCACTTTATTTTTGTGTTGTGTTGTTGATCCATAGAATATGAGGTGTAAAATTTCTTTAGTCTACTCGAACTGATTTCAATATCATCATTGCAAAATACGAGTAATATCATGTATTTGTTTATAAATTTCCCGTTAATTTAACATAAACAAATTTTTATTTTAATGATCTTTTCTATTTGTGAGACTAGAAAAACAAATGATCTTTAGCAATTGTTACCAACAGAAACACATTTTTTGTAGAATTCAAGTTCAGACTTTTATTGTTTGTCGGTAAACTCAACTGTTTGCTGGGAAGTTGTGGTCTTGTTAGCCATTCTTCATTTACGGAATTCTCTTCCATTTTTGTGTGGCTTATCTCACATTTGAATTTGTTTCCCATTTTTGGAAAATTTAACTCCTTATTAACCCCATTTTTATTCTCTGGTCGGTGTATTAAATACTTGACCTAGATTTTGAATTATACCGGTTGCCGCAGAATCACAAGCTGAGTCGATATAGCGATGTCCGTCCTTCCGTTTTTTTGTCTGTCCATCCGTCTGTGTGTCCATGTAAACCTTTAAATTAAACTATAGATAGCAAATATAAAGATGTTTTGATTAAATTTGGCATATAAGCTTTTGCTGGCTGTACCGTTATTGAAATTGTTAAAAATTGGGCCATGTTCAGACTAAGCCCCCCTACTAATAAGCCCTATGGGTTCAACTTAAATTGCCATAAGCTCCAGAAAGTCCTTGGTCAAATTTGGTATATGTATGATTATAAATAAGTTATCTAAAAATAAACCCAACACGATCATTCTTTGTCATAGTCCCCATATACATTTGTTCCCCGATTTTCACTAAAACATATCAAAAAACAAAATTATTGCACTGATTTTTCTCAATTTTTGTTTATACATATATATTTTTGAGAAAAATAAGTAGCACGCCGGGTACATCTAGTATATTATAATTTCGAGTTGAAAACGTCTGTGTTTGTCAGTTATCTAAGAGACTAAATTATAAAACATAAACATAAAGTGCATAAGTTTACCGACATACAGTAGACAAATACCGACGATCACAACAATATTCAGGTGAAAGAAAATAGCCGACAAACCCAGGCGTTTTAAACTCTAAATTATAATACAGAAGACAAAGTATTTCTAATATTAATAGGCTAGGCAATTTCTTGTGACCGATGTTTTGTTCTAACGTTTTTTCTCGATTTTGGCCAAACGTATATTATTTGAAAGGTATTTCTTTTTAGCCGTTTTGCAGATTTACCGATTTTTAAATTTTTTCCTGTATTTTGAGTAAATTGCAGTTAAAGTTGCTACTAACACATACATAAAATTAAATTTGTTTATGTGTTTGTTAATGAGTTTATTGTCTTTATTCACAATAATAATAAACCATAAAAATGTTATTTGAAAAATTAAAATAAAGCTTGCACTCGAATTTCGAGCGCTGGAATCAGCTAGTATGCATTTATTTTTTATACCCTCCACCCCAGTGTGCAGAGGGTATATATAAGTTTGTCATTCCGTTTGTACTAATTAGAAAAAAATTCTGGACCCCAAAAATATATATATGTGTGATCCTTATAACAAGCGGAGTTGATATAGCGATGTCCGTCTGTCCGCCTGTCCGCCTGTCCGTCTGTGGAAATAACAATGACGGCATCAATCGGGCAGCTAGGGTGCTCGTTGGCACAAAAAATGATTCACTGACATTCTGAGAAGTTTGCTGTTTAAAATCGCCCAAATCGGTTGTTTGCGGCCCGAAATTTGAATGAAGAACTAAAAAAAGTCTTGAAAAAATATGATTTTCTATGTTGTTCTTTTCACGATCACGCCCTCAATGGGACAGCTAGGGTGATTATTTTTAGTGAGAAACCAAGATAATGGGAAGATTTGTGTTTCAAAAATCATTAAAATCGGTGGAACAGGTGCAGGGAAATCTCTGAAAAAGTAAAAAAAAATTAAAAATATGATGTTTCTATATTGTTCTTGTTGTTATTCTAAATGTTGTATTGTTGTCATAGCTGGACTTGTTGTTTTTGTGGTTGTTGTGGTAATAATATAATAAAAACTAACATTTAAAGTTTCCATTGTTTTGGCATCACTGAAAAAATTAGTTAGATCATTTTCTTTATCGCCACGAGCCTGCTTGCAAAGTTTCAGATCAATTGGGTCACGGAAAATGGGTTAAAAATCGATCCAAAATTTTGTCGACAAGCTGAGAATAATATAAAGGGAGTAAAAATTCACAAACATCTAAAGCAAATAATGCTAAACTACCTAGTTGTTAATAAAAAAACAATTTACAAAAAAAAAATTATGTATTAATTTATTTAAAGAAAAACACAACAATAACTTTTGATGTTGTATTTTTTGTGTGTAATATTTACATATGTATAATATATATAACAAATATCAATATTCTGGGATTTTTATAACACGGTGTCTCGACCAGCTGTAATTCATGGCAATGTTCATGTTCAAGTCAGAGAAATATAATAACGAAGTGGGCAAATTATGTCTAGACATTTCATTTCCAAAATATCTTTGAACTGTAAACACTTAAATTTGTGTCCAATGTTCTCCCACGCTTTTCTTTTTAAATCCGTTTTTTATAGATTTCACTTTTGTAGTTCCATAAACACTCATATTCGCAATACATCTTATATATTAAAAGAATTTATGAATAAACTTTGCATTCAAGATTTTTTTCAGTATTTTTCTGCTCACAAACCTCTATAACTAGAGTTCTAATTAACGTAGGCTGTTGACATAGGTCTAAGAACACTCAGTGGATCAAGCTTCTTCTTTTGAAAAATTCGTTGGGTTTGAGGAAAGTTATGCGTGGAGAATCAACTTTGCTTTTACTGTACGTTGACTTCTCTTGGCAAATTTTGGTATTACTGTACGTTAACTTCTCTTGGCATATTTTGGTATTACTGTACGTTAACTTCTCCTGCCAAATTTTGGTATTACTGTACGTTAACTTCTCTTGGCATATTTTGGTATTACTGTACGTTGACTTCTCTTGGCAAGTTTTGGTATTATATTATAAAAATTAATATAATATAATATAATATAATATAATATAATATAATATAATATAATATAATATAATATAATATAATATAATATAATATAATATAATATAATATAATATAATATAATATAATATAATATAATATAATATAATATAATATAATATAATATAATATAATATAATATAATATAATATAATATTATATAATATAATATAATATAATATAATATAATATAATATAATATAATATAATATAATATTATATAATATAATATAATATAATATAATATAATATAATATAATATAATATAATATAATATAATATAATATAATATAATATAATATAATATAATATAATATAATATAATATAATATAATATAATATAATATAATATAATATAATATAATATAATATAATATAATATAATATAATATAATATAATATAATATAATATAATATAATATAATATAATATAATATAATATAATATAATATAATATAATATAATATAATATAATATAATATAATATAATATAATATAATATAATATAATATAATATAATATAATATAATATAATATAATATAATATAATATAATATAATATAATATAATATAATATAATATAATATAATATAATATAATATAATATAATATAATATAATATAATATAATATAATATAATATAATATAATATAATATAATATAATATAATATAATATAATATAATATAATATAATATAATATAATATAATATAATATAATATAATATAATATAATATAATATAATATAATATAATATAATATAATATAATATAATATAATATAATATAATATAATATAATATAATATAATATAATATAATATAATATAATATAATATAATATAATATAATATAATATAATATAATATAATATAATATAATATAATATAATATAATATAATATAATATAATATAATATAATATAATATAATATAATATAATATAATATAATATAATATAATATAATATAATATAATATAATATAATATAATATAATATAATATAATATAATATAATATAATATAATATAATATAATATAATATAATATAATATAATATAATATAATATAATATAATATAATATAATATAATATAATATAATATAATATAATATAATATAATATAATATAATATAATATAATATAATATAATATAATATAATATAATATAATATAATATAATATAATATAATATAATATAATATAATATAATATAATATAATATAATATAATATAATATAATATAATATAATATAATATAATATAATATAATATAATATAATATAATATAATATAATATAATATAATATAATATAATATAATATAATATAATATAATATAATATAATATAATATAATATAATATAATATAATATAATATAATATAATATAATATAATATAATATAATATAATATAATATAATATAATATAATATAATATAATGTAATATAATATAATATAATGTAATATAATATAATATAATATAATGTAATATAATATAATATAATATAATATAATATAATATAATATAATGCTGCGGAGCAGGGGTCCTCTAGTATTAATGAAATTATTAATTTGGCTTTTATTTGATTTAAGTTGCGTCACCTTAAAATACTTAAACGTCAAAATCGAATAAAACTTCATATTAATGGCAGGCACGACTTAAAATATAACTGAACTCGAACCTGTTTGTTGTACATGTTCTGTTTTTTCTTACTACACGAGCCACAACACGACTTAAAATATAACTGAACTCGAACCTGTTTATTGTACATGTTCTGTTTTTTTTTCAATACACGTACCAGAACATGAACTTCAAATAAAGCAACACTCAAAAATGTGTGCTTTATGTGTGATTGAAACAAAAAGTACGTGATACAAAAATGTTCGTGTAAATAACGAAATATTAAAACGAACACAGTCATGGTTGTGTTGGGCACCGTAGAAAATTTAGAAACGCACATAATTGATATGAAAATAAAGATATGTGTTGGCTACTTTTGAACAGAACATTGTGTGTTTCATGTGTGTATTTTCTGAACCTTGTATAAAATACATTGATGTTGACTTTGTAGTATTTTGGTGTTGTATTTTTGTGTGTAATATTTACATATACATACATCCATATATTAAATAATAAAATAATATACATTTATTCTATATATGTATACCCATAATAACCGCATGTTAGAAATAAAGTGATATATTATTTTATTCATATAAAATTCTGCAGTATTTTGTTTAAGGGAAAATACATTTCTTTTGCATTAACAAACAGTGTCACTTCATTTTGCGCAGTGTGACTATGCCACAATAGATGGCGCCACAATTTTTGTTCTAATTAGCTTTGCAATAGTTATCTCTATTTTAAAATGAATGTCAACAGTTCGACATAGTTACATATATCAAATTATTATACCTACAAAATATCTGATTGCGATTATATATAATTTTTAAAAATTGTTTATAATTACTAAAGCATTATTTTTCACATAAATACAAAATTGCACCTTATAAATTTTCCATTCAAATTTAAGAAAATATCAATTCTAAAAACTAGAATTCAGATTTCCAATTATAAATTAGAAAATATCAATTGAATTTCAGAAAATCATATTAAAACGTCGGAAATAATATCTTGAAATTTAGAAGACATCAATTGAATTTTCAAAATATAAATTTTATTCTTTAAACACAAATTGAAATTCAAAAAACATATTTAAAAATGTTTACTTTTAAAAAAAATATTGCCGTTCAGGAGACATTAATAGCATTTCAGGATACGAAAACATTAATTTAAATTCAATGAAGTTTAGAAAACCTCAAATGATATTTAAGAATTGCGAACATAATAATTGTTACATAAATAAAGCGCAATTTGCTGAGAATGAGAATGTTATTTATATATTATTTTTCACAATTTTTGTGGATGAAAATTTGAAGTTTGTCAGAAAATAAAAATAACAAATTATCTTATTTTAAATTTTTGGGACAACTGGTTTTTTGCGTTTGGCATCCCTCATCATTCATGATGACTTCAAAATTTGACTTCATGGTAGGCAAAGTAAAACCCAAAAAATTGAAGTTAGATAATAATTCCCAGGTAGTAGTATTTGGAGTCAATAAATGAAAATATATTTTATTAACATAATTTAACTCAAAATCAAAAGTTGGCATCAATGGGTTAGATTTCGTATTATATTGTGTTATTTTGTGTTACCACAAAATTTAATAGAGAAAACTCCCTTTTAATTGTAAAAAAGAATTTATTTTCCAAATATGGCAATATATTAACAAAAAAAATTGAGAGAGCTTTTTCGAAATGAAGGTTAGGGCGAGCTATTTAATTTGAAAAAACTTTGAATTAAACGCGAGGTTATATCATATAACCGGAAACGCATGCATATAGGTATATAACCTTAATGCATGCCGATCTGCAACCACGATGACCAAAAAGCAAACAGCGAAACGTGTTTTCTTTTATCCGAAATAACAGAAAAGACGAAAACGATCTTTCCTCGTTGGAGCGCGAATTACAAATGTGAGAAAGCTCTATAGACCAACTATTGAAATAAACAAAAAATCATCTGTTAAGCGGACCAACCCAAAGAATTTGCTGAAATAATTTGTTATCAAGTTTAACAAATTGTTTACTTTTTCAAATATATTGTTTACATATATTATCAATACTCAAACCGAGGTGGAGGGTATCAAAGATTCGGCACAGCCGAATTTAACATTCTTACTTGTTTAATATTATAATTATTTATTTATTACATAAATAATATAATTAGAATTTAAGATCCTGGAAGATGATTTTTCTTTTATTTTTTATGCGAAGATTAGGTTTTTCATGGCGATTCTGCCGTTTAAGCCAGCCGCTATATGGCGTCGTTTTGCTCTTGGCACACTTACTGCATTCGTTTGGTTGATGTTTATATGGGCGGCTATTTCTGGAGTTGTTAGGCGACAATTTCTTTTACTTGTCGTTATTATTACGCGATCTTCTCGTTGTGATTTTACTCTATGCCGACTCTTCGATTTTTATTCGCAATTCTATCATCCTCTTTGAATTGTTTCATAATATAATCCACGGTTCGACGAGATACTTTGAGCTCCTTTTGCAAGTGCTTGAGTGTTTTTTCCCCAATTTTGTGTAGGGAAATTATATGGTGACGAGTTTCAATTGAAATATCCGCAGGTCTTAGTTACGACGTAATAACTCAGCCGTTTTTTGTTTAATGTGCTTCAATTTGCATTTTTTCAATTATTTATATTTCCTATGGGGTAAGAAATTAAAATATCTTCATTGACAGTGGTTTTGTAAAAAGCCCGCGCTAATCATTTCTCCCAATAAGGAAATTAAAAAAAAAAACTCTTCACCAAAGTCGCTATTTTCTGTTACATTAGGAAGAAGCTAATGCTTTTATTGAATATAATAAAATATTTACTCAATAATAAAAAAAATTCCATTTGTAATAATTTTGTGACTTTTAAACGGAAAATATTAGTGATAATAAACCACATATTTAAGAGATGGCAAATAATTTTAGACGGTAGAGTATATAGTATTTTTTTTTAATTTTTTAATATTTTCTTGTTTCTTTTCTATAAATATGTTTTTTATATGTACTATATTAAAAAGCAAGGCGATTTCTTATAACCCCTTTTACACTTTTATTTACTTTTATTTACCAACCGATTTTGACAAATAATATAGCATTTAAAAGGTATTTCTTTGCAGATGTCCAACATATGTACAGATGTGCACCAACTAGAACATTTTTTTGAGTAAAATACATTAAAGTTGCTAAGTTGCTACTAACACATACATAAAACACATCTTTAAGCTTCAAATAAAAAACTATGTAAATATGCTGAGTGTGTGTATGTTTATTAAATTTGTGTTGACTTGTGAATTAGGCTCTTACAAAATTATTTATAAACAAGCCCAGTTATATATCTTCTTTGTGTTCAACAAATACTTATAATGAAATTTAATTTAATTTGCTCCTAAAATTAAATTAAAAAATTATATATATTTTACAATTAATCAATGTCATTAAAATCGTCAGACGTCTTATTTATAATTTGGTAGCTATTTATGTGTCTACCTATATGTAAATATACATACATATGTACATATATACCAGAACAATATGCTCCAAAAGTTTTTTTTGTTTATCCACAACAAAAGATAAATATTGTTTTAAAGAGGTATACAAAATTTACATTGTGTATTGGAGCCCCCTTAAGAAATGGAGATAATCGGTAGATATGTTAGACAAAAATGTTGTGGTGGAAATATTTAGTGGGTCACATATTTGACCTATGTATGGGCATCCTAGATGCTGTAGGGGCCAAATTTATAGAACCACCATATTTTTATGAGAGCTCCCTTAAGGGGAGGAGCTAAGAAGCAGGTATGTTTTGAGAAAATGTTGAGAACAAAAAACTAATGGAAGTCGGTCATATATTTTGCACCTCTAGGGTGGAATCCTAGGCTGTTTTAGGACTCTTTCTTCTATATTTTTGTAGTTTGTAATGTAAATTTTGTATGGGAGCCCCTTAATGATTGGAGAGCGGAGATGTATTTTCTAAAAAATTTTGATGGTGGAAAACTAATGGGAGTCAGTCAAACATTTGACCCGTCTAGAGGCATGTTAGGAGGTTAGGAGCTTAGAAGGCGAATTTTTTACTTGTGTGGAAACCCTTTTAATGAATGGAGACAGGGACTAGGTATGTTCGGAAAAAATGTCAGGGAGGAAAAATTAAGGGGTGTCAGTCCTACACCCTTTAAGAGTGACTCTGTTGCAGTTATGCAAAATTTAAAATTTCCCCCTATTGCTCTGAGTTCGATGAGGAGTCATTTGCCGTTATTCTACCCTCCTCCCTCCTCCGTTTTTTGACTCCTACAATTTTTTCCGAACCTCACAATATAAAGGAGGCTAGCGTATCCAAATCCTGTTACTAAGGGCTCCATACAACACTATCCCATACATAATGTTCACCTTTTCATTTGTTATTTACAGTTATTCATCACTTAAAATTTTTAAAACAACGGACCATTGACATGATTTTTGTCCATTAATTTATATGTTGAGTTGGAGCTGAAGCAATTTATTTATTTGTTTATTTATTTATTTATTTATTTATTTATAAAGTCTATAGCAAAAACTTTACAGACTATTATATCTACAGAGAAAACAAGTAAGAGTGTTAAATTTGGCTGTGCCGAATTTTTTGATACACTCCACCTGCGTCTTAAATTTAATATTACACCCAATGTGGAGTACGGCTACCACTAAAGAACCGTTGCCGATACCGAAACATTAATTCCGAATACCAATTAAAATTAAAGTTAATTGGCTTTCTTTTCGGCCAATTTCTATTATAATATCTTTTTATAAAAAATAATGATCATGTCTTCTATAGAAAGAATTAATTACCATTACTAGAGCAGAAATCCTATAAGTTCCCTAAGTACTTCATAGAACACTAAACGCAGCCGGCGTTGTAATACCCAAAGCTTTATCTCTATAAGAATGTTTTGAGACCTTAGAAGTCATACGATAAATAAAAAAAAATTCCAATGATTCTAGGCAATTTAATTTTTAATTTTTAATTTTTAATTTTTAATTTTTAATTTTTAATTTTTAATTTTTAATTTTTAATTTTTAATTTTTAATTTTTAATTTTTAATTTTTAATTTTTAATTTTTAATTTTTAATTTTTAATTTTTAATTTTTAATTTTTAATTTTTAATTTTTAATTTTTAATTTTTAATTTTTAATTTTTAATTTTTAATTTTTAATTTTTAATTTTTAATTTTTAATTTTTAATTTTTAATTTTTAATTTTTAATTTTTAATTTTTAATTTTTAATTTTTAATTTTTAATTTTTAATTTTTAATTTTTAATTTTTAATTTTTAATTTTTAATTTTTAATTTTTAATTTTTAATTTTTAATTTTTAATTTTTAATTTTTAATTTTTAATTTTTAATTTTTAATTTTTAATTTTTAATTTTTAATTTTTAATTTTTAATTTCTAATTTTTAATTTTTAATTTTTAATTTTTAATTTTTAATTTTTAATTTTTAATTTTTAATTTTTAATTTTTAATTTTTAATTTTTAATTTTTAATTTTTAATTTTTAATTTTTAATTTTTAATTTTTAATTTTTAATTTTTAATTTTTAATTTTTAATTTTTAATTTTTAATTTTTAATTTTTAATTTTTAATTTTTAATTTTTAATTTTTAATTTTTAATTTTTAATTTTTAATTTTTAATTTTTAATTTTTAATTTTTAATTTTTAATTTTTAATTTTTAATTTTTAATTTTTAATTTTTAATTTTTAATTTTTAATTTTTAATTTTTAATTTTTAATTTTTAATTTTTAATTTTTAATTTTTAATTTTTAATTTTTAATTTTTAATTTTTAATTTTTAATTTTTAATTTTTAATTTAAATTTTTAATTTTTAATTTTTAATTTTTAATTTTTAATTTTTAATTTTTAATTTTTAATTTTTAATTTTTAATTTTTAATTTTTAATTTTTAATTTTTAATTTTTAATTTTTAATTTTTAATTTTTAATTTTTAATTTTTAATTTTTAATTTTTAATTTTTAATTTTTAATTTTTAATTTTTAATTTTTAATTTTTAATTTTTAATTTTTAATTTTTAATTTTTAATTTTTAATTTTTAATTTTTAATTTTTAATTTTTAATTTTTAATTTTTAATTTTTAATTTTTAATTTTTAATTTTTAATTTTTAATTTTTAATTTTTAATTTTTAATTTTTAATTTTTAATTTTTAATTTTTAATTTTTAATTTTTAATTTTTAATTTTTAATTTTTAATTTTTAATTTTTACTTTTTAATGTTTAATTTTTAATTTTTAATTTTTAATTTTTAATTTTTAATTTTTAATTTTTAATTTTTAATTTTTAATTTTTAATTTTTAATTTTTAATTTTTAATTTTTAATTTTTAATTTTTAATTTTTAATTTTTAATTTTTAATTTTTAATTTTTAATTTTTAATTTTTAATTTTTAATTTTTAATTTTTAATTTTTAATTTTTAATTTTTAATTTTTAATTTTTAATTTTTAATTTTTAATTTTTAATTTTTAATTTTTAATTTTTAATTTTTAATTTTTAATTTTTAATTTTTAATTTTTAATTTTTAATTTTTAATTTTTAATTTTTAATTTTTAATTTTTAATTTTTAATTTTTAATTTTTAATATTTAATTTTTAATATTTAATTTTTAATTTTTAATTTTTAATTTTTAATTTTTAATTTTTAATTTTTAATTTTTAATTTTTAATTTTTAATTTTTAATTTTTAATTTTTAATTTTTAATTTTTAATTTTAAATTTTTAATTTTTATTTTTTAATTCTTAATTTTTAATTTTTAATTTTTAATTTTTAATTTTTAATTATTAATTTTTTATTTTTAATTTTTAATTTTTCATTTTAACGTTTAAAAATATATGGAAATACGTGCTTAGGCCAATATGACAAGTGCAGTATAAATATACAAAAATATACGAACAGTCTAGCTTAGATATTGAGGCCGTGGTCGTGATTTCCATAGACAGACCGACAGACGGTCATCGCTAAGTCAACCTTGTTATAAGGATCAAGAAAATATATGGTTCTTCGGCTTTTTAAAGATAGCAGGTTATTTTGAAAAAGTCTAGTTGTATAAGATGGTAATACCCAATGGGAGCGTTATATGGAAGAGCGCAAGGACCTTTTTACAACTAAATTATTTAAATTAAGCTGCTATATTATTCTTAGAAACTTCTATACCATTAGAGACTTTTTGTTTTTAAAATACGTATACTTTTTAAGCATAATGTACAAATAAAATAATTTGCAAACATTTAGAAAAAAAAAACATTTTTTTTTCTGTTTAAAATCAAACTTTTTACTATAAATAAAATAAATGACGCTATATTCGTACATGTAAGTTTCTGTTGTTTCTGATTAAATTGTTAATACTGTTAAAATAATTTTTTTATACCCTCCACACTACTGTGCAGAAGGTATATATCAGTTTGGGATTCCATTTGTAACGCATCTAAAATCCCATCACATGTGATTCCATAAATTATATATATTCTTGATCCTTGTAATAACTCGAGTCGATAAAGCGATGTCCGTCTGTCCGTCTGTCTGTAGAAATTACGCGCAATCACAAAATAAACTATTTAGCTGGTTTTTGTTTTGTCTTCGGAGTTTAAACTTCAATCCAAGTAATCTTCCATCCTATACCAGCAGACCTGCCCTTATTAAGCTACCAACTTTAAAAAGCCGGAGAACTATGCTAAATGTTTCATTTCTTCTTAATATAATTAATGGTGATGTTTGTTCCGGTTTTTTTTTTTTTTTTTTTTTTTTTGATTAACAATATATCATTCAACATTCCTCAACGACCAACACGTTACTTCTCACCTTTATCTGTACAGTTCTATAGAGCTAATTATGCAAATGCAGACCCTCTTAGGAGAATGTGTATTCAATTTAATGAACTTTATAGATTTATTGATTTCTCATTAAATACTAATCTAATTAAAAGTAAAATAATATGCTTTCTAAATTCATGAATATCTATGTACTAAAATTAATTTTAAAATTTTTTCTTTGTAAATAGTCTGTAAGGATTAATTCCATAGACCAATATACGAATAAAAAAAAAAAAAAAAAAAAAAAAAAATAATATTATTGTTTGTCATTATTTCCAACAGATTGGTATTGAAAATGGGGTATATCGGGCATCACCTCTAAAAAATGTTAAAAATTCAGTGTGTTTGTTCTAATAATTTAGTATTAAGTTTATTAAATTATCAAATTGTTGCTTACTGATATATGTTTTTTTTTTAAATTTTTTTATAAATAGTTCAATAAGTCAAGATTTTAGTGTAAACGTCAAACCGATGTGGAGGGTATCAAAAATTCGGCACTGCCGAACTAAACACTCTTGTTTTAATTAAAAACAATGTTTATATTAATTTAATATATATTCTTGTTTATTTGTTTTTTTTTTGAAATCTTAATAGAACTATACCTTAGAGTTTCTGTGTGCGAGTGTGTGTGCATTTTGGTTTATGGCTGCGTTATAAATCAGTAAATTTTTCGTTATACATACAAGCAAAAAAAAATTAAAAGAACAATTTTGTTAGTTTTATTACTTGCGCTTAAAACTATACTATACGCCATACATTTTTATGAGTCTTTTTTATTTCGTGATAATATTTGCTAAATATTATTTTTGATATAATTAAAAATGTATTTAATTTGATTTTTTTTTCAATTTCTTTACAGTTGCTGGGCACAGCATTGATGGGGAAACGTACACCTAAAGTGAGTATATTGCGATTATTACAGGTTTTTTAAATCTCTTCTAAATTAAAATTAAATTATAGACTTGTTACTAAGCTTCTTTATCAGCAGTTGTACTTTTGGATAATATTTTGTCAGTTTGTTTTTTTTTTTTTTTTTTTTGCAAAATTTGTTGAAAAAAAATTGATGTCTGTAAATGCTCATATTGAAAACTGCAGTGTAGAATCATATTACGAATGTTTTAGATTAGATCCAAGTGTTCCTTCAGAAGAATTTATTATCAAGTGATTAAGTCCTCTTTAAACTCTTTTAACTCATACTTTCTGTCTGTCTGTTTGTCTGTCTGTCTGCCATGGGGCAACCCCATTCCTGTGAAAAAATTTTAACTTTGACATAGTCACGCACAGTCACGGAGAGATTAAAACCTAACTTCCCCTCATCCGTTCAATCTGAAACTCTTTCCATAGACTTATTGTGGCCAAAGATTAATTTTAGGATAGTGACACACAGTCACGTAGTGATTTAAACCCCATTTCGCCTTATCCAATCAATCTGAAACTTGGTACGCAGACTTCTTGCCACCATTCAATCTGAAACTTGGTCCATTGACTTGTTGTGACCGAAGATTAATTTTAAAATATTCACCCAAAGTCACGCGCAGTCACGGAGAGATTCAAAACTCATATGAAAGAGTTTTAATAAAAACGTTGTTTTTATGTGTTAGTTTATTTGTTGGTTAATTTGCTTTATCTTAGCAAAATTACATATAATTTATGTAATTAAAGGCGTATCGAATTTATGCTGCACATATCCCCCTTTTGCGGTAAGCGTGTCGGAGGGTTTCAGATGGTTAGGGGCTGCATGAAATCATAAAAATCGGTAAAATAAAATTGTTTTTTAGAGGTGTCTTCCTATTTTTGGACATAGCTTGGCACAATGATGCCCGATATACAACATTTCCAACAGCAACCTGCTCGAAATAATGGCTAACAGTATTATCAAAACTTCATCTAGGTAAATGTTGTTTTTTGTTAATGAGCGTGATTTCAAAAGACAGACGGACAGACGAACGGACGGACATCGCTATATCGACTCGAGTTGTTATAAGCATCAATGCAAATGCATTTTTCAATAAATTACAAATGGAATGACAAACTGATATATAATAGAAAGCAACTTTGGGTTTCAAGTTTATAAATACAAAAACTTTCGACTGCTTTAGAGTATCCAAATGAGAGTTAAAGGTTTTTCTCTGTGATCATGCTGATATTTCTAAAGTCAAAATCTCTGTTCCTGAAGGCTTTTTGTTCATAAAAAAAACTGTTGATGTTACTCTTTTTTTGTTAAGTAAAGCACTTACATCCTGGTAGTGGTTACCGAAATTACATTAAAAAATAATTAGAAAATAAAATCTGTTTCTTTTAAAAATTATGATATTTTCGTTTTTAATATTTGGCCGCTTTTGGCAACTTTTCATTTTATTTACAAAAATAGTTTCTCAATAAAAACCACTTAATATTCTGTCTTCAAAATCATAATATATAATTTTGTATATTAATTATAATTAATGATAATTTTTCTTCTGTGTTTTTTTTTTGCAGTCTGTTAAAAAGAAACCTTTCACAGATGTCGAATTATCAGGTATGTTTTTTTGAAATTACATCTAATAAATTTAAATGTGCATTAATCATTTGTGCAAATCTCTAATTAAATTGAACAACAAATTGCCATTAATTTATTAATAGAAGAGCAAAAACAAAATGTTTCTTGTTTTTAAATTTAATTCTAATTTAAATATTCTCCTCAAGGTAAATAGTATCTGACCTATTAAAAGCTAAAATTGCATTAAAAATAATCACATCAAAATAGAAAATGTTGTTAAATTTATATAAAAAAAAAAAATAGATATAAAGCAAAACTAAATTTGTTTTGAGTAAGCTAAAAAAAAAATTAGTGCCTTTATATAAAAGTTGTAGCTAGTTGGTAAATAATAGGGCGGGTCGATTTGTAGGGAGGCAAAAAAATCGCTCAAGTGACAAGGAAAATGATATTCTAGGGATTAAAATAAGAAACTTTGCCCAAAGAACCATACCTCTAAAACGAATTCTGATGTCCTGACTTTTGACCTGCCTGTCTGTCTGCCATGGGGCAACCCCATTCCCCCTCATGCAATTGATCTGATACTTGGCCCATAGTCTTTTTGTGACTACAGATTAATTTTGGGGTAGTCACGCAGAGTCACGCACAGTCACGGAGTGATCTAAAAGTTATTTACCTTCATCCGATCGATCTTTTTGAATAACATAACATAGTCAAGGCGTATGATTATTATTTATCATCAGAGTAGAAGATACGTATACGCATGAGTGTTAATTTTAATATTAAATCAAACATAGTAAGCCCAATTCTAAACAAAAATGGTAATTTTTTGAAATGTTTGTATGGGGAACGCCCCAGGGGGTGTGCCACTGGCATGGGTGGGTATGCCCTCCAAAGTTAGTGAGGGTGGATCATATATTTGGGCTCGATTGGGGCACTCTAAATGGGTTAAAGTGAGACAGACAGACAGACAGACAGTTCAAAATTCGGGACATCAGAATTCGTTCTAGAGGTATGGTTCCTAGGGCAAAGTTTCTTATTTTGATCCCTAAAATACGATTTTCCTTGTCAGTTGGGCGATTTTTAAATCGACCCGCCCTAGTAAATATGTATAGAGCATGCCTTCAAATTTCATGTAAGTTTTAAATGCATATCTAGATGCCATTTTGACACCCTATACCACTATGTCGACTTAGCGATGTCCGTCCGTCCTTCCGTCTGTCCAGCTGTGTGTGTCCATCTAAATCTTGTAATCAAACTACATGTCGCAAATATTAATATATTTTAATGAAATTTGGCATATAAGCTGCTATCGCCTATAGCATGATGGCTATTCAAATTGAAGAAAATGGGTGGATATTCAGACCTAGTCCCCTTACAAATGACCTCTATGAGATCGATTTAATTTGCCATAAGATCCAAATTATCATATAGATCTCGGTCAAATTGGGTTTGTGTGTGTTTGTTACACCCACTAATCAGTAGTCCAAAAATAAAGCCTATAGTCCCCATATAAAGTTGCTTCCGATCTTCACTTAAATCTATCAAAAAAACAAAAATATTGCACAGAAATTTCTCAAATTTGGTTTGTATACGAGGGCGGATCAATAAGTCCGTGACTTTTAGAATGAAACACAGTTTTTTTGCAAAACAAAATTTATTTTTTAACATAATCTCCTTTTAGCTCAATGCTCTTAGTCCAACGTTTCTCCAATTTTTGTATCCATTCCATAAAATACGATTTTTCGAGGTCCATAAAATAGGCATTTTCGATCAATATTTTCATCGTTGGGGCTAAATCTCTTTCCACCGAACCATTTCTTTAGGTTTGGAAATAGGAAATAGTCAATGGGGGCTAAATCCGGAGAATATGGCAGATGAGATAGCAATTCGTAGCCCAATTCATGGAATTTTGCCATTGAGACATGATTACGTTTATGGTCAATTGAGAGCAAATGCGGTACCCATCTTGCAAACAGCTTTCTTAAACCCAAGTGATCATTTAAAATCGAAACCACACTGCCATATGAAATGCCTATGGCATCAACAATCTCATGCACTTTTACTCTTCGACCGGCCAACACCATATCGTGGATTTTTCCAACATTTTCGGGTGTATTGACCTAAATTGGCCGTCGAGAATGTTCAGCGTCATTTGTATTTGTGCGACCACAACGAAAGTCAGTAAACCACTTTTTTACCATTGAAATCGATGGTGCAGAGTCCCCTTAGTATTTATCGGTTTGATTGACGGTTTTTTCTTCGCAAAAAATAATGTTTAATGAGCACTCAAAATTCCCTTTTTTCCATTAAAAAAAAAAAAAAACACGAGGTTGTATGTTTTGAACAGCTGTTAAACGCCACGTAAATGACGAAACTTCCTCAAAATTTTACAGAAGTCTATTAACAGGTGGTACTTGATGGGAGCAATGTTGAATTTCAAATAACTATTAGGGAAGTTCGAAAGGTCACGGACTTATTGATCTGTACTCGTATGTTTTTCAAAAAATAAGTGACCTTACCAAATATGGTCAGGATCGATCCATTTTTTGACCTAGTCCCCATATAAATATATCATCCGATATGAACTTTTTCATATTCCAAGGAAAAAAATTAATAACAATGCCAAATTTGGTTTATGCTTATTTTCTATATCCAATTAGTTGGACCTAAGAGATGGGGTCACTAAAGGCATGGTATAGGGTATCGTTTAGTCGGCCTAGGCCAACTATAATTTTCGTACTTGTGCTTACATATATGTACAATTTCTTTTATGAAATTGAATAAAAATTTATCTAAAACAAGTAAGAAAATATATTCATATTTGCAAACTGTACTTTTATTAAAAAGTTACATGGAAACACAGAAATACGGACGGACGGACATCGCGAAATCGATTCAGAAAGTGATTCTGGCTCAGAAAGTGATTCTGAGTCGATCGGTATAATAAAAGATGGGTCTAGTTCAAATATTTTTTTTAGCACAAAGTCAATATACCCAAACCACATAGTGGTATAGGGTATAATTATAATGTGTACGAATATTTTATAAAAACTTTATTTAAAAGTTTGCAAAATAAACTTTCACTTGTGTTGATTGAAAATAGAAATAATTTACATACAACGTGCAATCTCTTTGTACTTACATTTCCGTTCCACTGCATGCATTTTGAGATATTGGAAATTATAAGAAATTTTAATGTTAGATGTGTATAATTAAGCTATATGAAATTTTAGAAAAATCAATCTGAATCAATTGCGCAAAATGCTTAATGCATTGCAACCATTTCTTATCCGCTTGAAAGCCTTTTTTGAATTGTAAAACACTGAGGTATGAGGTAAAATCTTGTAAAAATACAAAAACTTTTTTTTATACCCTATACCACTATGTGGTTTGGGTATAATGACTTTCTGCTGCTGTTTGTAACTACCAAAAATATTTGACCTAGACCCAGCTTTTATTATACCGATCGAATCAGAATCACTTACTGAGTCGATTTAACGATGTCCGTCCATCCATCCGTCCGTCCGTCCGTCCGTCGTCTGTGTGTCCATGTAAACCTTGTAATCAAACTACAGGTCGCAAATATGAATATATTTTGACGAAATTTGGGATGTAGTGAAAGCTTTTGAAATTGGTGAGAATCGATCCATGTTCCGACCAAGCCCCCATACAAATGACCCCTATGAAATCGACATAAATTGCCATAAGATCCAAATTGTTGTATAGATCTTAGTAAAATTGGGTTTGTATATGTTAATTACATCCCTTAATGAGTAGTCCAAAAACTAGCCCTAAGGGGCAACTCTTAGTCATAGGCCCCATATAGAGCAGCTTCCCGATCTTCACTTAAATCTATAAAAAAAAAAAAACAAAAATATTGCACTGATGCATCTCAAATTTTATTTGCATATATTTTTGCAAAATACAAGAGACTTTCCCAACCATGGTCAGGATCGGTTAATTTTTGGACCTAGTCACCATATAGATATAGCATCCGATATGAACTTTTTCATATCTGCGGCCAAAAAAATTAATAAAAATGCCACTCAAATTTGGTTTATGGTTATTTTCTATATCCAATTAGTTGGGCCTAAGAGATAGGGACTCTAGACGCATGGTATAAGGTATCGTATAGTCGGTTCAGATCGACTAGAATTTTCCTACTTGTTTAAATTTTTTTTCAATTTAAAGAATTATGTCGTAAAAGTAAATGTTTCAGATTTTTGAATTTTCACCAATTTGCTGACTGCTAGAGCTGTGAAAATTTCAGCATTTGAGTAAAAAGGATGGCAGCAAACCATTTACTCTTTTTTTACATTAATTGTTCATTGTTTATCGCGGATAATCTGAAAGCGTAAAAAAGTTCACCTTTGAAATTTATTTTGATATAATTGTATTTGTGTTTTATATAAAATGGCAAAATAAAACAATTTTTTCCATCTGCTCCTCGGATAAAATTTGGTATCTATAATATTAATAGGCTAGGCGATTTCTTAGGACCGTTGTTTTGTTCTACAATTTATCCCGATTTTGACCAAAGGTATATTATTTGATAGGTATTTCTTTTTAGCTGTTTTTCATATTTACAGATTTTTAAATTTTTTCCTTTATTTTGAGTACATTGCATTTAAAGTTGCTACTAACACGTACATAAAATTATACATATGGTATGTGTGTTTTATTAAATTTGTTAATGTGTTTGTTAAGGAGTTTGTTATCTTCATTCACAATAATAATAAACCATAAAAGTGTTGGTTTGTGAATTGGCTAAGTTGAAAAATAAAGCTGCCTAGAAATTGCACTCGAATTTCGAGCGCTGGAATCTCCTAGTTATAATAAAATAACCTAACCAATAAAAGTTATTATAAGTCTTTTTTTTCTTGTATAGACCAAGTTTCAGATCGATCGGATGAGGGGAAATGACACTTAGATCACTCTGTGACTGTGCGTGACTGCCCCAAAAATTAATCTGTAGTCACAACAAGACTATGAGCCAAGTTTCAGATCAATTGGATAAGGGGTAATGGCTTGAACCACGACAGACAGATAGACAGAGAGTATTAGTTAAAAGAAAGAGTTTAAAAAAATTACTTAATTTGATTTTTCTAAAACTGAGTTTGTTTCTAGTTTGTTTAAAAAATATTTTTACACAGGTGTTAAAGTTTTATTTAAACTAGCAGATTCCAGCCCTCGAAATTCAAGGGCAAATTCTAGGAAATTTTATTTTTTCATTAAATAAAGACCCTAAAATTATGCTAATCAATTATAGCCAATTCACAAATCAACACAAAAAACAAACTCATTTTTATTACAAATATGCCAGTTTTGCGGAGTGGTGAGTTTTGAAAAATTTCAATTCACTTCACTTGACTAACAACTTAAACGAGAGTTAAAGCTTAAATCAGAGATCTAAACGTCGAATTCGTTATCGAAATTTTTCGGTCGAAATTATTTTTTTATTTTCCGAAATAAAATACTGAGAATAATTGTACTCGAATTATGGCTCCTAGTTTAGAATAAAAGTGAAACCTGGTCTGACGTCTGTCCGTCTTCTTTATATAATAAAAAGAAATTTGGAATTTCGATTGAAATATGGAGATATGGAATTTCGATTGATTTCGATTGATTTTACTCGATAACGAATGCAATGCATTATTTTTTTGTATTTACTTTGGCAAATAATGGGTTAACGTTCTCGGATTTATCCCAAATTTTAGAAACGGAAGACATACACATTTGGTTATATTTTAAGGAACGCTTTTGAAAATTCAACAGCATTTGCAAAATATTTGAATTCTTTGAATAAATTGTCTTTTAATAGCTTGGGGTCATACGTGATCCCAATTCCAAAAGGTTTAATAGGGTCATATTATTTTTTTTTCGAAACCTTAGGCTATTATGATAAAACATAGTATTTAAAAGTAGAGAACTAATTAAATTTTGATATAAAGAATTTAAAAAGATTACATATACTGAATATTTCACAAAAATCCCATTTTTCTCGAAATCCGCAAAAATAAAATCCTTGTCAAAAAAATTCTGTCATAGAAATTTACAAAAAATTCACATTTTTAATCTTTAATATGTATTTAACAAAACCCTAAAGTGCCAGATCAATTTTTTTAAATTTCGTTTAAGAAAATTTTTTAAAACTTGAAAAAGGAGTTTTCGAAATTTTATAAAAAAAAATTTCCTATTTTCGGTTTCAACGCGCAATGGATTAACAACGCGGTAATAAAACAATACTTCATATTTGAGTACTTATAAGTATAGAGACCAGAAAAAAATTTTGGCTTTAATCAATTTCTCAAACTTGAAAAAAAAGCCATCAAATTTCATGACCTAGTTTTTTTTGGTATAAAAGCGGTCTGGGGCATTTACTATATCTTGGCGAGTTTTTATTCGATTTTGAAGTTTTATAGGTTTTTGGAAAGATAATTTTATGCTGATCTCGCCTCATATAACAACTGGTCAGAAAAATTAAACTATAGAACGAAATTTTCGTAAAGTCTGAAAAGGTCATATTTTCAACCATATAAACGCACTTGAAATTTTCAATCGTTTTCCGGCGCGACTTTTCTTTATCTGATTGTCCCCAAACTTCACATTTATTAGTTTTATATAGAAAGGAAACAAACTGGACCCCGTCTCTCTCCAAAATCGCATTTTAATTTTTTAAGGACCACTCTTATGCTCATGCGAGACTGATTGATTTTTTCATATTTCATTTCATTTTTTTCATTTTGTTTAATGTGTGAGCGCATTTAGGTGTGAGAGCAAAAACGCCGTGTAGTGGCTTTGCCGACCACTGGTTTAAATAAATAAGTTAATCTGTTCTTCATGGTTTGAACTTCTATTTTTAATAAAATATTATCACCACGCCTTAAAAGACACCTATAACCAACAAAAATAAATAAATTAAGCTCTTCTTCAGATTAACATCTCTTATAATAAAATAAAATCACCATGCCATAAAATACATTTATAACCAACAAAAATGATAAAATAAATATTTTTTATAAAATGATATCAATTTTTAATAAAATTAGGAAACGCTAGAACCATCATAAATTTGTTTGAAAAACAATGTTTTTTTACATTAATTTCAAATTTGATTTGGAAATTTTTCATTCGTTTTCAATATTTTATTGAATTTTGAGCCAAGGCGAGTTTTGAAAGAAATTCACCACACTAAAATATTTAAGTTTAAAAACATTTATTGAAATAACATTATTATTTAGGTCTTTTTCATCGTATTTAAAAATTTTTGTAAATAAGCCAATATTTAGTGTTACAATTTAATAAAAAAAAATCATGTGCGTCCGATCGCAGGGGAGATGTGTAAACATCTAATAATTAAAGATTTTTTTATAGCACTTTCTTAAAATCAAACGGACAGCGTATCACTTATAGCAATCAACTGCAGGGGCTCTGTTGCTCTGTAAATATAAAAATATTTATTATTTATTATTTAACCGGTAAAACTTTAATTTTTAATATTTTGTTTTTCATTTTTTATTTTTAATTTTTCGTTTTTCATATTTCATTTTTTATTTTTCATTTTTTATTTTCAATTTTTAATATTTTAATTTTAATTTTTCATTTTTCGTTTTTCATTTTTCATTTTTCATTTTTT